>OU342742.1:6588641-6914557 GCA_910589775.1 Avena eriantha | reverse complement strand
TTTCACCGAAACGGGGAGTTTCCCCCTAATACTCAGATTGCAGACACTTTGTTTTTAGGGGACAGCGCATGTCTACGAAGGGGGTCACACTTGGGAACCAGGTTTAGGAGTTTTCAGCATGCCACCACACTTCATTACATATGCTAGGGTCACATGCATGGTTTGGAGGTGTTCCGATGCCCCGAAGCGCTTCTTCCTGCGGAACCCTGATCCGCGGGGCTCGGATCGTCTACCCCCCTAGACTTTCTTCTGACATGGGTTTGCCTAGTGTATCTGTCTCTCTTGTTTTGCTCTAGGTTAGGTCATGTGATGATGTAAAACCATGTTTGGGAACATGTTGTGACAACATCTACCCCGGCTTCACCGAAACGGGGAGTTTCCCCCTAATACTCAGATTGCACACACTTTGTTTTTAGGAGACATCGCATGTCTGCGAAGGGGGTCACACTTGGGAACCAGGTTTAGGAGTTTTGAGCATGCCACCACACTTCATTACACATGCTAGGGTCACATGCATGGTTTGGAGGTGTTCCGATGCCCCGAAGCGCTTCTTCCTGCGGAACCCTGATCCACGGGCCTCGAATCGTATACCCCCCTAGACTTTCTTCTGACAGGGGTAGCCCGGTGTAGCTCTCACATGTTTTTAGGCTTGGTTAGGTCATGTGATGATGTAAAACCATGTTTGGGAACATGTTGTGACAAGATCTACCTCGGTTTCACCGAAACGGGGAGTTTCCCCCTAATACTCAGATTGCAGACACTTTGTTTTTAAGGGACAGCGCATGTCTGCGAAGGGGGTCACACTTGGGAACCAGGTTTAAGAGTTTGAGCATGCCACCACACTTCATATCACATGCTAGGGTCACATCCATGGTTTGGAGGTGTTCCGATGCCCCGAAGCGCTTCTTCCTGTGGAACCCTGATTCGCGGGCCTCGGATCGTCTACCCCCTAGACTTTCTGTCATCGGATTGAGGATAAGTACGCCATGACGGGGTCCTCGAGGCGTGCGGAAGAGAGGGGTGTGAGATGTACGGTGTTCCGGGACGGTGAGCACACAAGTTTATCCATGTTCGAATCCGCCGGCTTTGGACGGATCCTACTCCTACTAGCAATCCAGTAATACGGTAGAGCCGGAATATGGGTTACAAGGGTTTGGCCTCTGCGAGTTGAGGATCTAAAGTATTGGGTGCCCTAAGGGCTCTCCCTAGGACGGCTTATATAGATATCCGGCCCAGGGTTTACAGGAGAGATCAATCCGGCTACGACTAAGAGTTGGTTACAGAGTACATCTTGAACTACAAGTAACATTATGGGCCTAAGTCGGTAAGTCTTCTGGGCCTCCCCGTAGCCGGATTGGACTCCGTCTTTCTCCCTGACTAGGCCGCCCGTGAAGCAAAGCTCTAACCCGAAGTGGGCCACCCTGGTCAGTGAGGAACTGTGAGGATACCCGGAAAGTATATCCCCAACAGCAGTCCCCGGAGGCCTCCAAGATCCAAAGTCGGATTTTATCATCGTCTAGCTTGATCTTCGGCTTGCGGAATCTTGAAGGGTTCCTGAAACTTCACAACAAAAAATACGATCCGGGTCTTAAAAATAAGTCGGGCCTATCAACAGGTTACTCGGATTTTCCAGCTTGTTTTCAAACTAAGTCGGAACTTGGTTTCTAACGCCACCTAACACAAGTCATGGTCAAGTCACGTCATCTGACAAGCGTGCCGTCAGCACGACCATTGGTGGGTCCGCGGTTTGCGGAACCGAGGCGCCGTTTCAATGCGCACGTGGAGATCGAGGAGACGCAATCATCGCGTGGGTCCTTCCAAGTTCTTTCCACGACGCGTGGCGGTTATACTATAGCGTTTGCATGAATCTTGGCGCAGTTAGGTGGATATAAGGGGTTTGGATTTCTCCTTCTCCTTTCCACCAGTCCTTTGCCGTTTCCTTTCCTCTCAATCCTCCTGCGCGCATAGAGCTTCCTCGTTCTTCCCCCACAGAACTCCCAGCGCCGCCCCTTTTAGGTCAATCTCTCGCTGGAGAAATGGCTTCATCTTCTTCCTCCGGCTTGGCGGCAGCGGCGGCGGCGACGGCAGAAGCATCAGCGGAGAAAGAGAGCTTCTGCGGGATCTGGATTCCATGCGCTCTCAACGATGAGGGCCTCAAGAACGTGGAGAAGGAGGGGCTTCTCGTCGCCGGCGACTGGCGGAGCGGCTTCGGGGAAACCATCCCCAACCCGCGCGACGGCGAGCGGGTCCACTTCGGCACCCACCTCGATAGAGGTCTGTCTTTTCCTCCCTCGGAGTTCTTCTCTGAGGTGATAGATCATTTCGGAGTTCAACTCCATAACCTTCCTCCCAACTCTCTCTTAGAGATGAGTGCGTATGCTTCGCTTTGTGGGGGTTTTCTCGGCATTAGGCCGAGTTTGACTCTCTTCCGGTATTATTTCCATGTCCGGAGAAATTCCATCACTGCCGGTGTTCCTTACATCACCGGCACTATCAACTTTTCACTTAGACGAGACCGGGCTTATCCCCAAATTTCAGCTAGTGACTCGGTCAAACAATGGCCAGCCACATTTTTCTATCATAGGGATATTCCGGCTCCCGGCAAAGCCACTACTTTGCCGGCTTTTGTCGACGGAGCTGCCACGGCCCAGCCTTCCTGGGATGAGGCTGCTCCGGATCTCACCGATGATCTGATCCTTGCGAAGAGGCGGATCGAATATTTGATCAAACATAAGCATCTGAAGGGATCCGACTTGGTCCAGTGCTGGGTCTCTCGTCGGATCCAACCCCTTCAGTACCACGGGGATCGACTGATGCACTCCATCACGTCATCCAAAAAAGACTCCCTCCACATCAGCCCCAAAGCATACACCACTCAAGGCTACATAAGCCAAATCAAGTGGTTGATCAAGGAGTGGATCGAGAGGAGAATTCTAGAGGTTTCTCTGGATATGCACACGGCGGAAAACCCCGTAGTGCCAGTAAGTTTCCATCAGTACACCTTTTTATGTGTTTCAATCTTTGAGTTATACTAAAATACTGATATGGTTTCTTGTTTTCAGCTTGCCGACCTCCCCGAGTCGGAACTTGCTCCGCTCGAAGGATATCCTCCTGAGTTTTCTCAGGAGACAGAAGTGGTCCCATTGCCGGACCTTGCGCTCAAGAAGCGCAAAGCTCCGATAGTGGATGTTGGCACAAAGGAGGTGCTTGTTGTGAAGAGGTAACGTTCAGTCACAATTTCCGCCTTTGTACCTTTCTCGAAGTTCTTTCCGAGATGTAATGTTTCTGACTTTACTACATTCTCAGAGCAAAGCCGCTCATCAAGGGAAAGGGGAAAGGGATTCCTTCGAAGCCCCTGCGATAGACGAAACTCACCATAGCTTCCCTTGTCGTGGCTCCTCCGACTACTGCCCCTCAACCTTCTGCAACTCCGGCAATCATTCCTTCTCCGGTGATTGCAGAAGATCCGGCTCCTCCAACAGAGCCTGCGATCCTTTGGTCGCAAACTGACGTCGCCATGGGTGCGTCAGATCAAGATAAGGGTGAACCCTCTTCGGGTAATGATCCCTCGGCAGAAACCTTCGCTGAAAACCTCATCAGCAATCCGGGACTTGCCAAGTTTGGCATGTCCTGGAAATCTACAGAAGAGATCCAGCGGCTAGCCAGGCAAATCCTGGAGAAAAGCCATTTATCTCCCGAAGAAGAAGCGCAAGAAGCAGAGGACATCAAGTTCTCTGACCTTCTCGCTCAAGTCCGCCTTCGCGACGAGAGGATTAGGACTGGCGAGCTTCCAACAGCCCCAGTGATCCCTCTTACTCTTGCCGAGAAGGTGGCCGCTGAAGTGAACGCAGGTTTGGATAAGCTCACCCGCGAACAATATGTAAGTCGGAATTCCAACTCTTCTTTTTCCATTATGTTATATCATATCCTCTAGCCCCCAAGCATGAAGTAGGATATATAATCCAGGTTTATGCTTCATTAGGATGCCCAAGAACGAACTAGTGTAGCCCCCAAGGCTCGTGCTGATATTTAGCAAAAAATATTAGCCCGAGTCTTAAGTAGCTTTCTGACTTTGGGTATTCTGACTTACAGAAAGTATGTTCCTATAACCAGGAATTACTGACCAATGTTTGCAATAAGCGGAGAGAGATCAAAGCTCTCCGGCTTAAAAATGCTGAACTTAAAGTAGCCAAGGATGCAGCCGAAGGTAAACATTCCGAGATTCAAACCTTGTCTTTCGCTTTTTCAATGTCGAATTTTTTCTGAACCGTTGTTCTTTTTGACTTACAGCGCTGGTGAAACAATCCATCGCTATGATTGAAAAGGCCGAGAACCTCAAGACCCTGGTGGTGGGGAACAAGGGACTTCGCCAAGAGCTGGATAAGCTCAAGGCGGATCATGAAAGGATCATAGCTCAAGTCCTTGAATCCTCCTCCATGGCCACCAAAGAGCGTGATCGCAAGATCGCTGCTCAAGATAAAATAATCTCGGACCTCAAGAATGAGCTTGGCAGAGAGAAGGACATCTCCCAGGCGCTCCGGGCTGAACTCCAGAGTCTCCGGGAGGAGAAGACCAAGTTTGACAACGTCATTCTCAGTATGTTCCATTTGTCTGACTTATTTTTTTCTTCGACTTCTATCAATGTCGGATTTTTTATTAACTTGTTTTTGTGTATAGGTCCTCTGAACTTGACGGACCCTTCTTCCTCCGAGCCCCGCACCCACCGGCTTACCCAAGTCGGTGACCTTCTTCATAACTTCCGTCAGTCCCTTGAGGACATTGGCGAAGCTCTAAAGATTCCGGACATGCCAAGCATGTCGGATTTTCAGGTGCGGGACAAGGCCAAGGAGATGCCGCAGCTAGTTCGGGACTGGAATATGTCCTATGCGCGAACTGCTGCGCAGAACGCTCTCACCATGGTCATGAGCCACCATGGAAACATGGAGATATGGCAAGTGACCAGAGGGTACTGCAAAGTAGACGAAGACGGCCAGGAGCAGGACCTTCAAGCTATCATGCACTCCTGCGCCGGATATGGGTGTCACGTGGCTGATCTGACCAACTACGAGATCCCCTTCTTCACCCGCGTAGCTACTCCGCCTCCTCCTCCAGAAGAAACCGAAGAAGTTTCCGACGATGAACGCACCACTTCAGATGCAGACATCTCAGAACGATATCAAGGCGGAGTAACCAGCGAGCTGGCAGCTCCTTCATCTCCTCCTGCATCATAGACTAGAAACTTATGTATTATTCTGTGAAAAACATGATGCGTTTGTAAATATTAAGTACTAATTGTTTTGCTAGTGCTAAGCTTTTGATCTATTCAGCACTTTTGACCCGGATTTTTTTGTGTGCTTGAAATGTTTACATAAGCACTTGTATTTTTTCGTCTTCACTTATCGTTTATCTGGCTTTGCGCCTCGTCCCTTTCGCGAGCCGGCTAAACCTTCCGCCGGAAACTTTGCCGAGCAACGGAGCTCAAATGCTAAACCAGTTTAAACTCGAAAACAAAGCCGGCTTCCAGTACCAACAATTCACTACTAGGAAAAAACCCGCGTCCAGCAATCAGACAAATAACCAAAGTAAAGACTAGAAATTTTTAGAGTTATACCCGAAGGTAGAAATTTTAGAATCGGAAATCTAAACCAGAACAAACATGAGCATAGAGTACTTTCAAGCATTCTGGGATTTTCGACTATGACATGAACATTTGGAAATAAGATGGTAAAAACTTCTCAGAAAAACTTGAGGCAACCAAAACTTTTATTTCTCAGAGAACATGTACATATGTATGATTACAAAGAAGGATAAACTAATAATAAAAGGGACTTAGCTGAGCAATATTCGACGGTCTGTCTAACTCATCCGGATTTGTACTGCCTCCAGCTCTCTTTCTCTTCTTAGTAGCAGGTCTTTCTTTGATTGGCCTCATGTCAGTTAAGTAGTACGATCCATTGTGCAATACTCGACTAACTAAAAAGGGTCCTTCCCATACTGGGGAAAGTTTGTGCTTTCTTTATTGCACAAGCCGGAGAACCAAATCACCTTTATTGAAAGATCTATTTCGGACTCTCTGGCTATGATACTTGCGTAACTTCTGCTGATAGGCTATAGATCTCATTTCAGCAACGACGCGAACTTCTTCGACTAAGTCGAGATCATTTTGTCGAGAAATCTCGGCATCCTCTTCAATATACGCGGCCACTCTAGGAGAAGTATGAATTAAATCACTAGGAAGAACTACTTCTGCGCCATAGACCAAGAAGAAAGGTGTGTATCCTGTGGACCTGTTTGGAGTTGTTCGTAAACTCAAAATTACAGAAGGTAGTTCCTCTGCCGAAGCCCCCGCAGCACGTCGTAGTGGTGCTTCGAGTCTCGGTTTTAGCCCTTGTAGGATTAAACCATTTGCTCTTTCGACTTGTCCGTTAGCCTGTGGATGTGCGACTGACGCAACGTCAAGCCGGATTTTTTGCTCGTCGCAGAATTCAGCTAGTTCTCCCATAGAAAAGTTACTCCCGTTGTCCGTGATAATGCTATGCGGATAACCATACCGGATTATAACATCCTCAACAAATCTTTTGGCTGTTGCTCCATCACAACTAGTGACAGGTTTAGCCTCAATCCATTTGGTGAATTTATCCACCATCACTAAGAGGTGAGTAAATCCACTTGGAGCTTGTTTAAATGGTCCTACCATATCAAGCCCCCAGACCGCAAAGGGCCATGTTATAGGTATTGTTCGTAGCTGATCAGCCGGAACATGAGCTTGCTTGGCGTACTTTTGGCAGCCTTTACACGTCTTGACTAATCGTTCGGCATCTGCCTGAGCTGTAAGCCAGAAAAATCCGTGTCTAAAAGCTTTTGCCACTAAAGATTTGGCTGCAGCGTGGTGACCACACTCGCCTTCGTGGATTTCCCTTAAGATTTCCACTCCTTCTTCCGGAGATACACAACGCTGAAAAACCCCAGAAACACTCCGTTTATGGAGCTCACCTTTAACAATAGTATAGGCTTTTGCTCATCGGATAATCTGCCGGCTCAGCACCTCGTCTTCGGGTAATTTTCCATCTACCAAATAATCAAGGTAGGGTTGAGTCTAGCTGGGAATTACAGCCAGAACTGCTATCAAAGGTGAGTCGGATTTGGTCGGATATTCCTCATCTACTCCCTTTATTGAGGGAACTTTGAGGTGCTCTAAAAAAGTGCCATCCGAGACCTCTTTCCGCGCAGAGCCTATCCGAGATAGTGCGTCTGCTTCCTCATTTTCTGCTCGAGGGATGTGTTGAACTTCAAACCCTTTGAACGATTTAGATAGATCATCCACGACAGCTTTATATGCTGCCATGTGTTTATTTGCATTACAAATGTCCGAGACTTACTGAGCAACAAGATCCGAATCTCCGTAACACATCAAACGTCGGATGCCAATATCCTTAGCAATCCGGATTCCATGCAGCAGTGCTTCATACTCGGCAATGTTGTTTGTCGCTGTGAAGTGGATCTGCAACACGTATAAAATTTTATCTCATTGGGGTGATTTGAGCACCACGCCAGCCCCCGAGCCCCCTCAAGCCTTAGACCCATCGAAAAAGAGGGTCCAATATTTCGACTCAGGGGGGACAATGTTCTCCTTTGTCTCTGTCCAATCAGCGACAAAGTCAGCAAGGATCTCGGATTTGATTGCTGTCCGAGGTTTATACTCAATGTCGAAAGCTGAAAGCTCTATTCCCCATTTGGCGACGCGTCCTGTGCCATCACTATTGTTGATTATGTCTCTCATGGGAGCTTTGCTCACCATGGTAATTGGATGCTCCTGAAAATAATGTCGTAGCTTACGAGATGCTAGAAAAACACCGTAAGCCAACTTTTGATAATGCGGATACCAATGTTTGGACTCTGTCAGGACCTCGCTGACGAATTAAGTCGGACGCTTCACCAGGTGTTCCTGATTTTCCTCAGGTCTCTCCACCACCATAACGATACTGACAACATTATTTGTCGCAACAATGTAAAGCAACATTGGTTCCTGAGGTTCCGGTGCTGCAAGGATAGGAGAAGATGAGAGTACTCTCTTCAGATCTTGTAGTGCATCTTCAGCTTCGTCAGTCCAGACAAAATCCTTGGTCTTTTTCAGGAGTTTATACAATGGTGCGGCACTTTCACCAAGCCGGCTTAAAATCGACTGACCGTAGCAATGGAACCAGTTAACCTTTGTACGTCCTTCAGGCAAGTTGGCCTAGAAATATTGAGTATAGCCTTGATTTTGTCCCGGTTCACCTCTATGCCTCTTTGGGACACGATGAAACCTAACAATTTTCCGGCTGGTATTCCAAAGAAGCATTTCTTCGGGTTAAGCATGATGTTGTATTTTCGTAGATTGGCGAACGTCTCCTCCAAGTCAGAAATCAGTGTTTCCTTCTTTTTGGACATCACCGCGATATCATCCACGTATGCATGTACATTGCGTCCGAGTTGGTCATGGAGGCAACGCTGCATCGTGCGCTGGTACATAGCTCCTGCGTTTTTCAGCCCAAAGGGCATCGTAACAAAACAGAAGGTTCCGAAGGTGGTTATGAATGAAGTTTTGACTTTGTCAGATTCCTTCATCTGGATTTGGTGATAACCGGAATATGCGTCGAGAAAACAGAGGAGTTCCGAGCCTGTCGTAGAATCGATGACTTGATCAATTCTAGGCAGAGCGAACGGATCTTTTGGACAAGCCTTGTTCAAGGCAGTATAATCAACACACATCCTTAAATCAGTGGTGTCCTTTTTAGGGACCATTACAGGATTGGCCGACCACTCAGTGTGGATGACCTCTTCTATGAATCTAGCTACCTCGAGCCGCGCTAGTTCCTTAGCTATTGCCTTACGCTTTTCATCGTCAATCCGTCGTAGGGACTGTTTGACAGGTTTAGCGTTCGGGTTTACATTTAGAGAGTGCTCGGCAAGTTCCCTAGGTACTCCGGTCATGTCAGATGGCTGCCATGCAAAGATATCTTGATTTGCTTGGAGGAACTTGACGAGCGCGCTTTCCTATGCGATACTTAGGCCTACGCCTATCTAGGTCAGCTTGGAGGGGTCATCATCCTTCAACGGCGCTTTCTTTGTCTCTTATGATGCCTTGAACTCCGGATTTGGCTTTGTCACCTCCTTCTTCGTTGCGGGCATCTCGGACGGATCTATGCTCTTCTTGATCTCCTGGTACTCCTGGGCATGCAGCACGGCTTTGGCAAAGGCGACATTTCCATCCTCGCACTCTCGCGCTTTCTTCGGGTCTCCCCTAATGGTGATCACGCCGTTGGGACCTGGAATTTTCATCATATTGTAAATGTAACACGGACGAGCCATAAAAGCCCAGTAAGCCGGACGTCCGAATATAGCGTGGTATGCGCTCTTGAACGGGACCACTTCGAAAGAAAGTGCCTCCGTCTGATAATTCTTTGGAGTTCCAAATGTAACATCCAAAGTAATCTCTCCCAGGGAATTAGCTTGTATTCCTGGGACAACTCCTTGAAAGATCACAGAGCTATGGTTCATCTGTGTTTCCGAGATCTTCATCCGGCATAGCGTTTCGACATAGAGAATATTGATGCTGCTACCACTGTCCATGAGGGTCTTGGAGAAACCATAACCGTCAATAAGTGGATGCACAAATGGGTTATTGGCAATGTCGGCCCAAGTGTAGGTTTTGCCTGGTTGTTGTTCTCCTCTACCTTGGACCCTTGAAGTTCCACGGCCATGCCCGCGGCCTCCGCCACGTCCTCCTCGTGCTCCAGACCCGGAAACAGTAGTAACCACCGCTGTCTCCGCGTTGGGTTTTTCTTCCGAGGTATTTTTGCGCTTCTGAGCTTGTTGCTTTGTCTTTGCTGACTGAGGTACAGCCAGGACGTTGAGTAATCCTTCTGCATCATCGTCAGCATCTGCATACTTGCTCGCTGTTTCTATCATCTCTCCCAAATCAGTGACCTTGTCGCACTTCAAGCGGTGATGTAGTAGACCAATTGGGAGTCCTGCGATGAAAGCTTCTATCGCGGTTTGATCGTTTACTCCTTCACAGGAGTTCTTGGTATCGATCCATCGTCTGAGGTAATCCCGGCAAGTTTCTCTGGTTTTCTGGGTGCAACGATGTAGGTCTCCAATCGTACAAGGCCTCCGATAAGTGCCTTCGAAATTCCGAAAGAAATCACTTTGCATGTCATACCAGTTGTGGATGGTGTTCTCCGGAAGTTCATTGAGCCATGATCGTGCCGTCTTTCGCAACATAAGTGGGAGATATCGGGTTGCGACCAGGCTGTTTCTGCCTTTGGCGATGCATCAAGCTTGGAAAAAATCCTGTAGCCAGGTATCTGGCCGAGCAATGCCGTCGTAGGCTTGGATGTGCCTTGAGATAGCAAATCCTTCCGGGAATCTTTTAGCTCTGACGCGTGGTCCAAAACACTTTGGGCCCACGTAGAAATCGTCGTTTTCGTAGCGCCGCGCCTCTATATTGGAGTTGATCCTGTGCCTTGCGTCGTTCAGGGATAGAGATTGTCCCGTATGTCGGCTGTGGCTGCGGTGCCTTGGAGCCGGACTTCGGCTTCTTCCACCACCTCCTCCACCATGTCCTCCTTGCCCTCCTTGGGGGCCGTTGTGATAACTGCCTGGTGGAGGGGTGGGGCAGCTGAATTGTTTCCGGCTGATCGCCGGCCTCTGTCCAGAGCGTCATTATTCCGGTTCCGGGGAGGTTCTTGACTACGACGAGCCCCCTGTCGGCTTGTCCGAGCATGGTTTCCGTCGTTCCTTCGTCCGTCGTTCCCACCATGGTGAGGCTCAGCCAGACGGCTTTCATGTCTAGGAGGTGGCATTCTCTGACGATCCTCCTCCCGGCGTTTCTCTTTATCTTCTCCCCTTCGATCGTTAGACTCTCGTTGGGGAGGGTTCCTCAGATTCAGTGCAGCGATGGCGTCTTTCTCGGCCGCTGGAGCGACATTGCTCCAGTTATGCGTAGTTCTGCGATGCTGTCCTAATGATCCGGTTCTTGAATAATTGTCTTCCCTGCGTTCGGGGTGATGATACTACGCCCGAACATAATGGGATCTTACGTCAGCCCATGCCGGATCTGTGCGACATTGGTCAGAATCCGAGACCAGTTTTTGACTTCCGGATAGGGCGACCTTTTGCTGCTCCACTCCCTTGTTGAGTAGCTTGATACCCAAACGGATCTCCTCTGTTCCTAGATTAGCCGATAGAATTTCTCGTGCTGCCACAGTATTCTGTACTAGGGTTGGGTATACCCAGTCTCCATTGCTGTCTTTCCGTGGCTTCCCTATCTCATCCCCAAAAAGGACAGCACACACACGTGGGAATTAGTCATCATTGGTGTGACGCTTTCGTGTCTTCTGATGCAACCGAGACATGTAGTCCTTAGTTGACATGCGTTTTTGATGACCCACAAGTATAGGGGGTGTATCGCAGTATTTTCGATAAGTAAGAGTGTCGAACCCAACGAGGAGCACAAGGTGCTGGCTAGTGGTATGGATCAGGAATTCTTTGCAAATACTTAGCAAACAGATTTTAGGGGTTTTCGATAAAGCAAGTAAACAAAGTACGAGTAAATAAAAGACAGTAGGAATAAATGCAGCAAGTGGCCCAATCCTTTATGCAGCAAAGGACAAGCCGGTTGTATTTCTTAAGATGACCAAATGTTCTCGAGGACACATGGGAAGACTATCAAGTGCTTTCGCTTCATATAGTCGATTAATCTTCTTTAGCTTAATAAGTGTTGTGTGGGTGAACCTGTGCTAATGTACCGCCCCATCCAAGACTAATACATACTTGTGATTATACCCCTTGCAAACATTCGTAAGTACAATAAAGTAATTAAGGTAGAAATCTAACCACAGCTTTAAACTCTAAGACCCTTACGTCCCTGTGCAATGGTTTCCTAACGGGGGTTCAGGTTTCTGTCACTCCGGCAACCCCTACGATTAGTAGCCAAATACACAATGCATTCCCCTAGGCCCATATAGGTGAACTGTCATGTAGTCGACGTTCACATGACACCACTAGAAGAAGTACACCACAACTTAAATAACAATCTATTGAATCTTTCTCAACGCAACTCCACTACTAACAACAAGACTTCTCCCATGTCCTCAAGAACAAAACGAACTACTCACAAGACATCATATGGATCATGATCAGAGATGGAATAATGATGTATAACAACCTGAACATAAACAATAATTCAATGGTTCACTCAATAGCATCAACTACAAAGAGTAATCAACACCGGGAAAGTTTCGCCTATGAACTATGCAAGATTCAACTCAATTGTTACAGCAATATGGAGATGGCGATGAGGGTGCTGATGGTGATGATGGTGGTGGTGATGATGATGATCCCGATGAAGTCTAGCTTGATGGTGGTGTTGATGGCGACGATCTTCCCTCTCCAGGAAGGAATTCCCCTGGCAGAAATCTGTCTGCCGGAGAGATCTTTCTCTCTCGGTGTTTTCCGCCCCGCAGAGGCGGCGGAATCTTTCTGTGGTCGCTCCTCAAGTCTTAGGGTTTCGTGGGGATGATATACGCCAGAGGAGAGAGGCTGGAGTGGGCCAGGGCGGCCACACCACTCCCAGGCGCGTCCTAGGCCTGCCCGCGCCATGGGGTGGTGTGGGCCCCCTGTGGCCCACCTCCACTCCATCTTCTGGCATCCTGAGTCTTCTGGAAAAATAGAATTTTCCGTATATTTTCTCGGATTTTCTGATCTTCGCGAATTTTTCCTCCAAACAGCACCATTTCCATCAGAATCCTGACTGCAGCGGTCCATGCTCCAAAAGTCATCAACCATGCAAAAACAGATGAAATAACATAAGTATCACCTCTCAATACAAAATATATCAATGAATAATAGTGAATTAAGACATAGAATAGTGATGCAAAATGGACGTATCAACTCCCCCCAAGCTTAGACTTCGCTTGTCCCCAAGCGAAACTGAGCTCAATAAACATGACCTCAGGTTTATGGAGTGAAGAGTCGATAAAAGAATACGGACAAGAAGCATCACATTCATCAAATACATAGATCGTAATAGAAGACAACTCACTATTATATAACTCAACTTGCCATGAGTAAAGGAAACACAATAAAGATACATAAAGTGAATCAGAATTGGTAATGGCAAACTTAGCTCTTGGTCGAAGAATAGTTGATAATTTGTTGGAGTTAACAAATAGCTGGTTTTTCAATGAAAGCTTTCAAAGTAGTAAACATCAAGATAAGAGCAATGTGTAAAACAAGGAACAAAAGAAACATGAATGCATAAACCATCATATGAATGAATGAAACACATCAACTCAAAATACTTGCTGAGATAGAAGGGAATAGGTTTACTGACTCAACTATAAGGTAAAAGAAAGGCCCTTTAAAGAGGGAAGCAAGGATTGCAAGTCTCATAAAGAGCTCCCAAAAATTATGATACTTACTAGCTTTCAGCTCTCATTGCCCCTATCATAGGCATCTTTAGGTGATTAAGGTTAAAGTGAGGTCCAATCTGAGTTATATGCTTGACAGACTATAAACTGAAAATTCCAAGTCCCGTGAGTACAGGCCGCTCCTCATTCTACTCAACTTTATTTACCGCTAAGTTCTTGTCATCGTAAGTATGTGTGTATCATTGAGAACCGCCAACAGGGTACCCCTTGCCCGATGATACGGAAGAATCCCCATATCAAAATGACAAGGCAAGCAGAAAATGAGTATCTCAGCAATCTTCTTATTTACCATGGCAAAATGGTGCTTTTTCTCTCTTTCCTCTTTTCATAGTATCTCCTTTTTTCTTTTTTTCTCTCTCTTTTTTTATAAGAAGAATGCTTCATAGATATCATTATGATTACCCTGCAGGTTTCCACCATGTCAGCATGGATTAGACCAGTGGCCTAGGCGTTTCTCTAACACACATACATAACTCCATGGACTTACAAGCTCCCCTTTTATTTCACACCAACGACATCCGCAAACAAAAGAGCAAGGTATTAACTGGGTATATATTTACAAGTGTTGAAAGCGTTCCCCGTGACAGCACGGTTCTGCTAATCCCCAGCCTATAGTTTGCAAGCATATAACTTTCATGGAGAGTTCACAATGGTTCAGGTTTATTAAGTGCGGAAAATAAAGTGTGCCATCAAGTTCGTGAGAGCTTTAATCACTAATTTTCACATAACAAGTTTAATTTGGGAGGTAGACAAAACAAGAATTTACTTGGAATAGCAATAATGCTACTAGGTAGGTATGGTGGACACAAATGGAAAAGGTTTTGGTTTAAAGGAGGTGGATGCACGAGAAGAATACCCTCTCAGTACAGGTTTTTGGCTAGCAAGACTGGGTAGCAAGTACAAGAGTTGAAGGAAGCAACCAAATATACAAATGATAAAGACAAACATGCAATCTTCCTTGGAAGCACAAAAGATCTTAACTAGAGAATACTAAACTTATGAGCAAATCAAGAAAGAAAGATGATGAAATTATTTTTCTTTAGAGTACTTCTATCTTTTTCTTTTCAACTCTCAAAAAGGTGTTGCTACTGACCGAGCCAGGTTTTCCAAAACCAACTAAATGAACTCAATGATCCCAAAGTGCTACCAATACTAACAACAAGATCAATCATATAACCACGAATTGAAAACTAATCATAAGCTATGCAAAAGAGTAAATGATAGAACTTCTCATTAATATTCCATAACGGAAACTCACACCAAGGGATACATATCTAACGAGAGAGGGGACACTTCCATAATGCACACCATACTACAAAATAACTCCTCTATCCATGATATGACTCTACTAATAAGGTAAAAAGATAGAAGATAGTGATATGATACCGCGGCACTCCCCCAAGCTTGGAACAAACCAAGGGGATGCCAAACCTGATGATGAATTACTCCTTCGGTGGTGGGGGTATCCTCTTGATGAGCTCTCTGATAAGTTTCCCCAAGTCCTCAATTTCGAAGGTGAGATTACGAATAAGCTCCGAGTTTTGCTCAATGCGGCTCATGATCATGTCGTGTTGAGAATTCCAGCTCTTGCTATTCTTTCCCCACTCTTCCTCCTTGAAGTCTTCTTTTCCTACATGGTTAGAACGAGGCAAATCCCAATTGGAGGGTAATTTCTCCTTGGGCATATTCTGGTATTGATGCTCATGGATAAGGGGATGGAAAGGATTCTTGGTGCGTGGGGGAAGTGACCAGGGATCTAGACGGTGATGAGGAGGCTTCCCTCCAATGGATGGATTTGCCACCACTCCAATGCTTGCAATGGTGGTGCCGGTATGCTTTGCCTCCTCTTCACCTTGACTCTTGATCTCCTTCTCCTTCCCGGGGTTTTGGAGGTCTTCCTCCATGGGCTCCTTCCCTTTATCCTTGGCAGACACCATTGTGCTTCTAAACCTTCCAAGAGTATGTCCTGACAGAAACAGATCGAAACAAAAACACGACGAAAACATGATATACGGACCTCGGGGGATCCGGGGGGTTATATATTACGAATTTTCGTATCAAAAGGAAGGTACTGGTAGAAAACGAGTCGGAGGCGGAGTCCTGGGTGGCCTCACCACCTGGTAGCGCGGCCAGGGGTGGGCCCGCCATGGGGTGGTGTGGGCCACCCTGGCTCTGTTTCCGTCCCTTCTTCGCTTCGTAGCTTTCCTTATTGACTGAAAACTGCAAAAATATAGTTGGATTGTATTTTCGCGGAACTTTTCTTACCAGAACTGTTACCTATTTGAACACGGACTCTGCAGGTCTCTGAATTTGGTATTTAGTGGAACCTTCCGGAGTCATCACTTGAATAACATCAATATCTTCATCTTCATACACTTATTACTTGAGTCATAAAACCTTTATCTTCCTTATTACACCATTATCTCCACTTCCTGGAAATTTCTTTCACACAAAACTTCACACAGTTCTCATTAGCAACATTAGTATAAGTGAAGTGATAAAACCTTTTGAGTCCAACTTCAACTGAAAACCATCAAAACATAAGATACTGAAGCAACTCCTTCCGAAAACCCAAAAAGAATTCAAAAAGGAAATCGAATAAAGAAGCAAATGCAAGAGTGGCTAAATCTGCCAAAACAGACCAGCAGGTAAAGATCAATTTTTTCGAAAATCTTTTGTTGCTCAAATCAAAAAGTGCAAAACTAACGAAAGTTTAATACCAACCTGGGTCAGAAGCAAAAAAAATTACAGCTCAATCCGACAGACAGAGATCTCTCACGAAATTTTACGGTGAAGCACAAAAATCTGTTTTGGGACAGCAACTTCCCCAAATCTTACTTCTCTCTCATTAGAAGTTGATCTTGACACAAAAACCAAACAAAACGGATAAGGAGCGGTTATTACCAAAGTAATAACTTCCAATACTCAAAGAAACAAAAACAAACTAAAAGAAAAAACAAATTGGGTTGTCTCCCATAAAGCTCTTTCTTTATAGCCATTAAGATGGGCATGATAATTTTAAAGAAGCTCTCATAGGGATATGATTCGAAGTGAAAGAGAGCATTAAGAAGCAAAAACACACACTCATTTAAGTCTAACCCACTTCCTATGCAAGGAAATTTTGTAATCAAACAATTTATTGAAACCAAAGGCAACTTGCATAAGAAGGCAAAAGAAGTGCGACATAAAAACTTTCAGCATAAAACAAGGAAACTTGATATTAATGAGATGCATAAGAATACTTTTCCCTCTCTCATAATAACTTTTAGTATCATGCATAAACTTAACAATATATCTATCACAAGGACCATCATAGCACTGATCGCTTATTCTAACAGAGAACACAGGAATACTAGCTCTCATAACACTACTATGTGAAACAATATTAGAGGTAACCTTATAAAGGATAGTGTGTCCCTCTTATTCATACTTAGCAACAAAGTCTTTCACATTTGCTATTATAGGTTCATCAACCATTTGTTTATCAGGTTCAGCAGCTTTGTTCATACTTTCATCTACCATACTAGCCATCATAGAATGTTCCTTTACCTTAACTAGGAAAGGCATTTTCTCAATATAAGGTTTAGGTAAAACATGATTAGCAGTATAAACTTTAGTATTTCTTGAAGGAATACTCTTACCAACATATTTATAAGGTTCATGATACTTATTCCACTTCTTTTTAGGCACTTCAATGTAGGAAGCAAAAGCCTTAAAATAAGAAGCAATAGCTTGAGAGTCTAGACCATAAGCATTTTTAATATTTTGAAAGTCATCAGTTCCCATAAAGATTCAATGCATTCATAATCATAATTTATACCTGACATTCTACCTTTGTCATTCTCCCAAGCTTCAGCATTGTCTTGAATACGGTCCAGAAGATCCCATTTAACTTCTTCTTCCATGCGAGTGAATGATCCAGCACAAGAAGCATCCAGTAAATCCTTGTCATGTAGAGGGAGCCTTGCATAAAAGTTGTTGATAATAATATTGTTGGGGAGCTCATGAATGGGACATTTGAGCATTAGTAACTTCAATCTCCCCCAAGCTTGGGTTGTACTCTCTCCATCAAGAGGCCAAAAGTTGTATATTTGATTCCGATCTTTATGAATCTCACTAGGAGGATAAAACTTTGAATAAAAGAGAGGCACTATTTCCTCCCATTCCAGAGCTTGACCATAATTCAGCAGCTTATACCATTCCTCAGCTCTTCCTTTTAGTGATAATGAGAATAAATTCTTCTTAACTTGATCTGTAGTAATACCTGCACACTTGAACAACCCGCATAATTCGTGTATAAAGAGTAAATGATCACCGGGATGGACAGTTCCATCCCCAACATAGTAGTTATCCATAACACGATCAATAATTCTTATAGGTATTTTGAAAACATCTTTCTCAGCAGGTGGTGGCTTATCTACTACCTTAGCAGTGGTAGTAGCATTACCAAATAAGAAACTCAGCGAATTATCCATAACGAAAATAAAGCAACTAGCAGAAGTAAACAATACTCACAGTAGAAGTTTCCTTTACCAGTTCCACTCTCCAATAGCGTTTCACTCCCCAGCAACGGCGCCAGAAAATAGTCTTGATGACCCACAAGTATAGGGGTGTATCGCAGTATTTTCGATAAGTAAGATTGTCGAACCCAACGAGGAGCAGAAGGTGCTGGCTAGTGGTATGGATCAGGAATTCTCTGCAAATACTTAGCAAACGGCTATTTAGGGGTTTTCGATAAAGCAAGTAAACAAAGTACGAGTAAATGAAAGACATTAAGAATGAATGCAGCAAGTGGCCCAATCCTTTATGCAGCAAAGGACAAGCCGGTTGTATTTCTATAGATGACCAAATGTTCTCGAGGACACATGGGAAGACTGTCAAGTGCTTTCACTTCATATAGTCGATAAATCTTCTCTAGCTTGCTAAGTTTTGTGTGGGTGAACCTGTGCTAATGTACCGCCCCATCTAAGACTAAATACATACTTGTGAGTATACCCCTTGCAAACATCCGTAAGTACAAGAAAGTAATTAAGGTAAAACCTAACCACAACTTTAAACTCTAAGACCCTTACGTCCCTTGTGCAATGGTTTCCTAACGGGGGTTCAGGTTTCTGTCACTCTGGCAACCCCTACGATTAGTAGCCAAATACACAATGCATTCCCCTAGGCCCATATAGGTGAACTGTCATGTAGTCGACGTTCACATGACACCACTAGAAGAAGTACACCACAACTTAAATAACAATCTATTGAATCTTTCTCAACGCAACTCCACTACTAACAACAAGACTTCTCCCATGTCCTCAAGAACAAAACGAACTACTCACAAGACATCATATGGATCATGATCAGAGATGGAATAATGATGTATAACAATCTGAACATAAACAATAATTCAATGGTTCACTCAATAGCATCAACTACAAAGAGTAATCAACACCGGGAAAGTTTCCCCTATGAACTATGCAAGATTCAACTCAATTGTTACAACAATATGGAGATGGTGATGAGGGTGCTGATGGTGATGATGATGATGATCCCGATGAAGTCTAGCTTGATGGTGGTGTTGATGGCGACGATCTTCCCTCTCCTGAAGGAATTCCCCCGGTAGAAATCTGTCTACCGGAGAGATCTTTCTCTCTCGGTGTTTTCCGCCCCACAGAGGTGGCGGAATCTTTCTGTGGTAGCTCCCCGAGTCTTAGGGTTTCGTGGGGATGATATATGCCAGAGGAGAGAGGCTGGAGTGGGCCAGGGCGGCCACACCACTCCCAGGCGCGGCCTAGGCCTGCCCACGCCATGGGGTGGTGTGGGTCCCCTGTGGCCCACCTCCACTCCATCTTCTGGCATCCCGAGTCTTCTGGAAAAATAGAATTTTCCGTATATTTTCCCGGATTTTCTGATCTTCGCGAATTTTTCCTCCAAATAGCACCTTTTCCATCAGAATCCTGACTGCAGCGGTCCATGCTCAAAAAGTCATCAACCATGCAAAAACAGATGAAATAATATAAGTATCACCTCTCAATACGAAATATATCAATGAATAATAGTGAATTAAGACATAGAATAGTGATGCAAAATGGACGTATCAGTTTCTTCTCCACCTCGATGTTTTTGGCTTCATCGAGGAGTTGTTGACGACGCGCTTCTAGGGCTTGCGCCCTTTCGTCCAGTTCATCCGCAGTAAGTTCTGCAGCTGCAGGTATAGGTGTGGTTAATGCGGCATCGATGAGTTTACGCGCACCTTCAGTGATCACGTGTCCATCCACCGATGCTTCTTTTTTTGGCTCTTCTGGGATAAGTGCTCCATCTGAGTCTTCCTCGTATTCCTCGGCGATCACCTCCTCTGTGAGAGGGTGTTTTGCCAGGGTGTTGTTCTTCTTGTTCTTCTTCTTTGCCTTCTTGGCAGCGCCGGTAGCAAAGACGGCTTTGGGTCCATTTCCCAGAGTCAAGCTCTGATCGGTACTTTCGGACATCTGGACTTCGGGATTATCTCCGACGTCCATGTCATCCTGCGCTTTGGGGGAGTGTTCCCCGGATCCTTCATCCATGGCTTCTCCTTCTTCTGCAGCTTTGGAGTTGTACTCCTCTTCATATTTCGCGGAGAACTTTCAGAAATCCGCTGACGTCATCGATTCATCCGAGGATGCGGGTACGTCGGCGTTTGTTCCGATTGCCTCCAGCATAGAGTCGGTGTTTTCTCCAGCATCCGCAGAGCCGGATCCGGATCCCACGTATCCGACAAAGTGTGACGCGTGCTTCCTGAGGTACCTGCGGCTTTCACGATCAGCCATGTCAAAACTTTTGATGGTTTCGAGGATTGCATATGCGCTTTCGCCTTGTAGTATCATACGTCTTAGTGTGTACCTTAGGAAAGGCCTGTCTGTCCCGGCGTCGTCAGAGCCAGAATCAGTGTCGTCGATATGCTCCTCCTGGATTTCGACTTCCACGGGTGGGTCGATCTGGGATCCGGCTTCTCCAGGGAGATCCACTCCAGATTCGACTTGATCCGCTAGGTCTTCTTCAGGCTCAGATTTCTCCACTATCTCCGCAACTAGTGCGGGCTGGGTAGGATTAGGGTTTTCTGAGATCTGGAACTCTGTCGCCTCCACAGACAAAGGGGACCCAGAAAATTCTTCTGCCTCTATCATCACCGCTAGGGTGGGTTGGGCAGGTTCAGCGAAACCGATGTAAACATCGATCTCGCCAAAAGACATGATTGTGTAGGCAGTCACAGCCTCCTTTGCCGGAATCCAAGTCTCGTCGAGAACGATCAGAGGGACATCGCTGGCGTAGAGGATGCGACCGACGGTGTTAGTCTCGCCGATTTCCGATTCTTGCAGATTCCGCTCGGAACACAGATCCGAAGCTCACTTGCCCCACGGTGGGCACCAACTGTCGTCGAAGTGAGGACAAGTACACCATGAGGGGGTCCTCGAGGCATGCGGAAGAGAGGGGTGTGAGACGTACGGTGTTCCGAGATGGTGAGCACACGAGTTTACCTAGGTTCGAATCGGACGGCTTTGGACGGATCCTACTCCTCCTAGTAATCCAGTAATACGGCAGAGCCGGAATATGGGTTACAAGGGTTTCGCCTGTGCGAGTTGAGGATCTAAAGTATTGGGTGCCCTAAAGGCTCTCCCTAGGACGGCTTATATAGATATCCGGCCTAGGGTTTACAGGAGAGATCAATCCGGCTACGACTAAGAGTTGGTTACGGAGTACATCTTGAACTACAAGTAACATTATGGGCCTAAGTCGGTAAGTCTTCTGGGCCTCCCCGTAGCCGGATTGGACTCCGTCTTTCTCCCTGACTAGGTCGCCCGTGAAGCAAAGATCTAACCCGAAGTGGGCCACCCTGGTCAGTGAGTGTAACACCCTCGAATCGGCCCTATGCAAGTTTCCGCGCTTCCCGCCAAACCCGCATAGAAACGATTCAAGGACGCCCAACAGGCACTTTCGTGCGGGTGGAAAACGAAGTAATACCATTACACATTAGTCCACGATGGAACCCACAGAACATATATTTACAACAACGACTCCATGAGTCAAGAATACAGATATGCTATACAAAGATCCAAGTCACCTTGAAAACGATACAACATCCGAGTACGGATAAGATGCAAATGGGGCTAAGAGCCCTGAAGAATAACCAATGGCGTCCATAACCCTGCCCAGGCCAAGCCGGAAGGGTAACCCTGCTAACGACGTCGATCTCAAACCTGCTAAAACAAAAGGGGTGCCGACAAAGGGCAAAGGAAAAAGAGGAGCGTCAGTACTAAGGCCAGTACACGGCGAGGCTAGAATTCGGCGGCTCTCGCCTACATAGGTATGGTGGACCGAAGCAGTAGCGAAGCATGCACTAAACAATCTATAGAGACTCAATTCAACTGTCGGCAATTAGAGAGGGATAAGAAAGACCTATTCGAAACCACCCGATACTAACACCAAACATACCCATCCTGGTATTCCCCCTCGAGACCAAACGAGGAAGTCAAACCGAGGAACTCACACAGTTGGCAGTTTTATTCTTTTGATTATAGTTGAAACACTTACTAGTCAGATATAGATAGCATGAGTCATCCTGATAGCATAAGTAGTGGGCAGTTTTAATCACCATTCCGTTGTAGTTGGAACATTTACTAGTCAGATATAATTGTCCTGAGGAATCCCAAAACCCAGCAATTGTTGGCACTTTTATCACATTCCATTGGAGTTGCAATACTTACTAGGCAGGTATAATATGACACGATACACCCCAGTTCCATCATATGTTGGCACTTTTATTACCCATTCCATTGTAGTGAAGCTGATTACTAGTCACATATATTAAGTCAAATTCATAGTACTACTTTAGCTATGCTTGTCTATGATCGAGATACTATGCTCCAAGTCGTCCATAACCGCGGACACGGCTTTCAGAAAGATTTAACCTGGAGGGGTGCACAAATAGCAACACACACTCGATCAACCTTGGAAAAACCAACTCAAAACCCAACGAGGCTTTCACGACAAAGCAATCACAGGATTCATAAATATTTCAGGGGGCCACCCCATTAAGCTACCCGCAACGAAGTTGGCCGGCTCTGAGACGGACCCAAGGTTTGTGTCAATGGATGTAAACGACTGGGAATCCGAAAGTGTGACTAGGCTTGTCGATACCGCGAAAATATTCCACGATCCAAAACAGTACAGGTGCTCCACGCACAATCGTAAATAAAGCAGTAAGCATGGCATAAGTATAGGATAGTAATAAAGCCCCAAACTACTTTGTGGCCCCAAGAAATAAGAAATGAATCAAGCTCTGGCTAAGGGGGGTTCATAGAGTCTTCCGGATGTGGATAGTGCGAATAATCAAGGAACAGGTATCAAGTACTCGGGGCCTACGGGACACAAGTGGACATAAAAACCAAATAGCATATATTGCCCACCGGTGCCACTTTCATTAGTTATCACAGTAATTTAATAGTTGTAATTAAAGACATGATCATCTCCACCATAAACATCTGCCAGCATTCCAACAACTGTGGTACTCGACAACACGAGACCGCACCTGAGCAAGCAACTACGACTCGCAAGGCCAGCTATCTACCAAACAACAGGTATTAGGAGGTGTCATGGCAATATAGAGGCTACACGGGATATAACTGGTGCACGGAAACTTAAGCATCGCGACACGGATAGCAATAGATCAACAGAAGGAAATAAAGACTATAAATGCAAAATAGGTAGAAGGGGTGAGAGATGCTCGCATGGGAAACACTGCGGGACATTCATCCGGAAAACTTGTCGATACTCGCATCAACTCATCGGCCTAATCCGCGAAGAAGCAAACACTAGAAGAAACACCGGGTGCAATATTTAATACTACGGCAGAAGATCCGGCATGATTATGATATGATGCAGATGCGGTGCAATTAGGCAGTATTAAGCGGAACCGGGGTCCCGACAATTAATTAATAGGTTCCAGTTATTTAGATACCTCGCAATTTAAATGTTGGCTTAACAAGGCGAAACATGGCATCGGTTCGCTACATAAATTTAAATGGAGTCCGGAATAAGACTAGAATAGCGCGCATATAGACTCCATATTTAGTTCTTAGATGAATTGACTAAATGCCCGAAACCCACATGATGAGATGCAAGCATGAACCATTTAATATGCAACATTTGATAATGTCATATTATAAAAAACAGGGGTCTCGGAAAGGAAATCACATTGGTCCGAAGATCTTGGGATTCGGGGTTTGACCTTGGCGGGATCGGTCTTCGGATCCGTGAACAGGGTCTCCGAGGTCTCGGTCATTGGATCTGGGAAGAAGAACTTGGCGTTCCGAGGGGTTCATGTTCCGTCTTCGGGTCCTCTCTTCGGTTCTGAGGTCGAGGATCTTGTCGTACCGTGATGGAGGTCTTCGGAAGGTCTAGCTCAGAGAACTCGCGGGCTTCGGTATTCTCCGGGTGGCTTCACCATCTTCATACTTCGCCACCATATTATCCCATCCATCACCGCTCACATCCAAAGCTCCATGACTGTACACCATCTGGTACCTCAACTAGCAACACCGTCTCGGCAGGAGAAAAAACAACCTAGGCACACGCAGGGTGCTACAAGGCGGTAGAGGCCGACACGATGCGGTGGAGCCTCACGGCGAAGAGGAAGCTCGGCGCGGCAGCAGGGAGAGCGCTGGAGACGGGGTTGTGACAGAGGAGGCGTGCAGAGGGGCACCAGTCGCGGGCTTAGCGAAGCGGACCTCGAGGCGGCACACTGTAGGAGGGGACCGCGTCCCTAGCGGCGGGGCAGAGAGAGGCGGGGGCACCTGGGCGACGCCTGGCGATGGGAGACAGCCGGAGAGGGGGGTCCTAGCGACGGGGCGCTCGCAAGGCGCCGGGTCTGGGGAAGATGATGAGGCGGGGCCGTAGGACGGCGTGACGAGGCCTAGCAGAGGTCGAGGGAGGCCGGGCGGTCGGAGGCGGGCGACCTCGGCCTGGTGGCGGACTGAGGCGGGGTAGAAAGGGAGAACCGTGGCAGCGGGGGAGCTCTCAGGTGAGCGAGCTAGGGCGAGGAGAGGGCCTCGGTGGCAGGTTTCGTGGGTGGCGCAGCTGGGAACGCGCGACCACGCGCAGCCGGTGGCGGCGCCAAGTGGGGCGAGAGAGGGCAACGGGGGAAAAATGGAGGCGGCGGTGGGACATTCGCAACGAGAGCGGGGTAGGTGGGAGAAGGCATCTAGGGGTTGGGCACGGGCCATGGGATGATCCCGTACGCGGCGTGAGCGTGTGGGCCAGGGTGTGGCAGCGTGCGGGGACGGGGAGACGACGTGATCGGGTCGGGGCTCGTGCGCGCTGACGACGCGGTGGGATAGTGGGCCAGGGTGAGCGCGACGTGGGCGGATGGGTTACGGTGCAACGCATGAAGGAAGGTTTGCGATCGGGGTCGGTCGCACGGACCGTGCAGCGCACCATGGGGTGGTGGGCCAAGCGGGCAGTGGGGCGAATTGGCACGACACGGGCTGGGGCACGCTGTGACAGGGTGGGGTGTGTGCACCATGTCGGTCGGGGTGGTTGGGAGTGACGCGTGCATGTGCAGTCAGGTGAGGGTGCGCGCTGGCGGCGGCTGGGTGGAGGAGGTGGTGTGGCGGGTTGCGTCTGGATAGGTTTAGTCTAGGGTTAGGATTTGGCTAGATCTGATTTAGGGTTTGGGTAAGATGGGTCGTAGGTGGCCGGTTGGGCCTTTTGGGCCTGGCTGGCTGCCTTCCAAAAATAATATAACTTTTTTAATTATTATTTAAAAGGCTTTTGTAATCAGTTTTTAGACAAATAAAATATCCAGGAAGACCTGGTTTTATGATTTGAAATTTAAGGAGGGCTAATTAGAAAACAAAATAGGGTTTTTGCAAAGTACTTTTATGAACAAACATGCATGATGATGTCATGATGATGCACAAAGTAGAAACAATGAGCGATTTTCTAGTAGTGGTTTTACCGGGGTGCTACAGTGAGGAACTGTGAGGATAACCGGAAAGTATATCCCCAACACTTTCTTCTGACATGGGTAGCCCGGTGTAGCTCTAACTTATTTTAGGCTTGGTTAGGTCATGTGATGATGTAAAACCATGTTTGGAAACATGTTGTGACAAGATCTACCCCGGTTTCACCAAAACGGGGAGTTTCCCCCTAATACTCAGATTGCAGACACTTTGTTTTTAGGAGACATCGCATGTCTGCGAAGGGAGTCACACTTGGAAACCAGGTTTAGGAGTTTTGAGCATGCCACCACACTTCATTACACATTCTAGGTTCATATGCATGGTTTGGAGGTGTTCTGATGCCCCGAAGCGCTTCTTCCTGCGGAACCCTGATCCGCGGGCCTCGGATCGTCTACCCCCCTAAAATTTCTTCTGACAGGGGTAGGCCAGTATATCTCTCTCTTGTTTTGCTCTTGGTTAGGTCATGTGATGATGTAAAACCATGTTTAGGAACATGTTGTGACAAGATCTACCCCTGTTTCACCGAAACGGAGAGTTTCCCCCTAATACTCAGATTGCACACACTTTGTTTTTAGGAGACATCGCATGTCTACGAACAGGCCGGGCCCACTGTGGTGCTAAATGTGCGGCCCGCACAGGGCCCCAAAATTTGGAGGGCCCCAAAATTTTATATAGACCTACTATATAAATTTACTTGATTAAAAAAATAGTAAATAGAACAGGGCCTTATGCCTTAACTGGGCCTAAAACTGCCCACGAGTTAGTCGTATCCTGGTCGGCTGGGTGGAATCCTAGCTATCGCTAGTCCTGCCGTGGAGATCGAATCGTTCGATCCACTCGATTGTGGCTAGCTGAAAAACCTACAGCCAAAAGGAGAACGGACGTCGGCTCATCGCCTACTCGCACGCGATTACAAGGTACATACACGCTGCCCTAGCCCTACGTAGATACGCCGAGACGCTGACTCGTCTACTCAAAGCAGGAAGCATCGTAGGACACAGGTCGCCAAGACATGTAATTTCCGATTTTTTTCTTCTGTTTCTCGTTAATCACTTGCTCGACATCGTTGTGATCGGCACCGATACAGGCGAGGGCTGGCTGATGTTTAAATTTTCCAATCGTTTGTTTCTATTTTTACTTTTTAGAATCATGAGGCATGAATCTGGTTCTAAAAAGCGCAAGGGGAAAGAAAAGGAACGGAATCTAATTGCATCTCAAAAAGGAGCTATGGATAGATTTGTTATAAAAGAAACACAAGTGTCATTGGACAATCAGTCAGTTGATGCTTCTAGTCTTGCACTTGATATTGTTCCTTACAATGATCCTACGGATGGTCAAACAGAGACAGAAAAAAATGTTGAGGTAGACGAAGATCATATTGAGAAAGACCATGCTAGTGATTTTTTATGGCCTGATATATTTGATCCAAGATCTTGGAATTCTCTTGATTCTAAACAAATTGATATTTTAGCTCAAAAGGGTCCAAGAAGAGACTTATCATTTAAGAAAGGTCCGAAGGATAAATTTTCTAAAAGGTTTTCTGCAAAATACTATACTAGATTTCTATCAAATGGGGAGCTCTATGATAGAGATTGGCTTGTCTATTCTAAGGAACTGGATAGAGTCTTTTGCTTTGGTTGTAAATTGTTCACTAAAGGGCATCGAAAAGGTCAGTTGGCAAATGAGGGTTGTAATGATTTGTCACATATTATCGCAAGATTAAAATATCATGAGACTAGCGTGGATCATGTTTTGAATATGACCAATTGGTATGAGTTGCATAGTAGACTGGAGAAGCATCAGACTATTGATAAAACCGCTCAGCGACAATTTGAGAAAGAAAAGGACCATTGGAAAAAGGTTTTGTTCAGAATTGTTTGCATTGTGAAATTTCTTGCCAAGCATAATCTAGCTTTCCGTGGTACAAACAGTAAATTATATGAAGATAGCAATGGTAATTTCTTGGGTTTGGTAGAGATGTTGGCTGAATTTGACCCCATTATTCAGGAGCATGTCCGCCGTATTACAAATGAAGAAATCCATGCCCATTATCTCGATTATAAGATTCAGAATGAGTTGCTACACTTGCTTTCTTGTTCTATTAGGTCTGAAATTGTTCGGAAAATAAAGAGGTCAAAATATTTCTCTATCATACTTGATTGTACCCCCGATGCAAGTCACCAAGAGCAAATGTCTTTAATTATAAGGTATGTGGATTTATCTTCGAGTCATGTTTGCATAGAAGAATCTTTTTTAGGATTTCTAGATGTAAATGATACGACTGGACAAGGACTTTTTGATGTGCTAGAGAGTGAACTAAAGCTTCTTGATCTTGATATAAATGATGTGCGAGGACAAGGTTATGATAATGGTTCAAATATGAAAGGAAAGCATCAAGCGGTACAAAAGAAAGTTTTGAATGTAAATCCTAGAGCTTTCTATTCTGCTTGTGGTTGCCACAGTCTTAACTTGACACTTTGTGATATGGCCAAAACTCGCGGTAGAGCTAAAGACTTCTTTAGAATCATCCAACGCATCTATACAACTTTTGCTAATTCTACTAAGAAGTGGCATATTCTGAAAGATAACATATCCGGATGGACTCTCAAGTCAGCTACACGCTGGGAGAGTCGTGTCGAAAGTGTCAAATCTATTAGATTTCAATGTGCAGACACTCGAGAGGCTCTACTTCAGGTACACAATATTTTTATATTGATAATTTTGTAGTTTCTTTAAGCTTTGGCTACATCAAACTATAACATTTATTTCCTTTCTTTTATTTTAGGTTTCTGAAACCGATAGGGATCCAAAGACAAGCAGTGAGGCTTTAGGTTTGGCAAAAAATGAACTTGGAGACTATGAATTTATAGTGGCAATAGTCATTTCGTACGAGGTATTGTTTGCTATTAATTTAGTAAGCAAAGGCTTGCAAGCGAAGGATATGCTTATTGATGTTGCTATTGAAAAAGTACAAGGGCTTATGTCTTTTTCGAGGGGTACAGGAAACTGGTTTCTTAGAGGCATTGGATAGAGCCAAGAAAATTGCACTTGAGTTGGATATTGCTGCATCATTTTGTGAAAGGCAAGAAATTAAAAGAAAGAGAACCCAGATGACACAAATGTTGCCATGCAGTCTGCGGAGGAATCATTTCGAGTCAACTATTTTATACCACTTGTGGATCAAGCAATTTCCTCTCTCGCAAGCAGGTTTGAACAATATAATGGCTACCAAAAAATCTTTGGTTTCTTATTTACCACTGAAAAATTGCGGTCACCGGATAATGATAGCTTGAAATCTTCTTGTGGGGATCTTGAGGCTGCCCTTAGAAAAGATAAAAAATCTGACCTTGATGCAAATGATCTATATGTTGAACTGAAGTTTCTTCAAGATTTCATTCCAAAAGAAAATATGGGGCCAGTTGAAGTTCTGAATTTTTTAAAGCGGCATGATTGTTTTCCCAATGCAAGTTGCATATAGAGTTTTGTTGACCATTCTTGTCACGGTTGCATCAGCAGAACGGAGCTTTTCTAAATTGAAGCTTTTGAAGTCATATATTCGTACTACAATGACACAACAAAGACTCAATCATTTGGCCACAATATCACTTGAGAGTGAAGTGTTGGAGAAGATCGATTATGAGGATATGATTCAAGATTTCATTTCGGAGAACCCTAAAAGAGTGATGTTATTCAAATGAACATTATGCATCCGTAAGTTGACTAGGTATGATACTTGATATACCAATTACATTGTAAGATATTATGATATATATATATATATATATATACATTATCGTTGTTAAATAGTTCAAAATTTCCAGAAAGATAGGGCCCCATTTTAGTATTTCGCACAGGGCCCCGGATTTTGCCGGCTCGGCCCTGGTTATCAATTTTACTATGGAATCTGAATCCGGCCGGTCATCAATTTTACTGTGGAATCTGAATCTGGCCGGTTATCAATTTTACTGTGGAATTTATCATGCAGCTCGCTTTAAATCTGGGACCCTCCTCTTCTGTCACCACCTTGTGCATCTACTATGGGGCACAGATCGGGTGACGAGAGACGAGACTGAATTGTCAGAGCACCTCAGTGGCGCTAAAACGCGGCGCGCTAAAACGGATCACAAAAATACAACGTCAAAACTCTCCCAGCAGGCACGCTATAATGCGGCACGCTAAAACAACTTTTTACAACTAGAGTTAAAACTGAAGATCTAAAAATTGGGATAAAATATGTTCATACATACTTAGATATAGATAGTACTGAAAACAAACTTAATAGTACATAAAATAAACTAGATACAGCGATGATCTAGAAATCGCTGTCATCTTCTGAAGCCGCGGGCTCAACTTTATAGCGCACGCGCTCAACAGCTCCCAAATTCTTCCGCGCGCGGCCTAGTTGAATCCCGCGCACTCTAAAAAATTGCGCGCGTGCCCAATTTTCGCGTCTCCGCTGGAGGAGCCCGCGCGGCCTTTCGCGCGCTATACTGGCGGCGCTTTTAGCGCCACTATTGGAGATGCTCTCATGCGACCCGGCGGCATGCAGCTAGGTTGGAATTGAACTTTCAAACAGTAGTACGTTTTCCCTTGTGGATTTTTGAAAGATACTTTGTGTTAAATCTGAAATTCCAGTTGAATCAGTTTTGATTGACTCTTAACAACTTGATATTTGTCCCATAACATTTTATAGACCGGGGGTTGCTAAACATTGACATACCAATCAAATTTGTCCGGCCGTTGCTAAACATTATTGACATACCAATCAAACAAAGATGTGGTTATTTGAAAGAAAAAAAAGTAAATAGATAGAAGGTGTCAAACATGGCGCCATGGCGGCATGCGGTTTAATTGTTGAAACTTGAGCACGGCTCAAATTCCCTGAGGACGACACATGGCAGGTAGCATTCGTGGGCAGCCTCGTTAAAGTAGACATCTAGGATGTGCTCAAGCTATTGTGGCATGCTGGTGCATTGTCCATTGGTGTCTATCCCCTATTTGCTGCTGATCACCTCCCATAACTTGTTGTCAATCTGGTTGCCTGACAGACTGCCCATACTATGCAGGATATCACTCGTGCTGACCTCCTGGATCCTTAGATTGTTGTAGACATTGTTTTTTCTACGAATTTCATTGTAGGATGCACGCTTTCAAGAGAAGTTCAGAACTTGTTGTCAATCTGGTTGCCTCATTGGCCACCCCTACTGTGCTGGATATCGCTCGCCCTAACCTCCAGGATCCTCAGATTGTTGTAGACATTTTTTTTTACGAATTTCCTCGTAGGATGCGCGCTTTATAAAGAGAAAGTTGTGTACTTCCTACGTCTTTTTTTTATACCGCATTATGTACTTTTGGTCAACAATATGAGGCCAACATATGCATATTCCTCGAAACAGACTTTCATCCCGATATATTAATATAACAACCAACCGATACAACATAGCAACCATTGTTCGGGCAAATAGCACAAGTCAAGCTCAAAAAGAAATAAGAAGAAAATAAGAGAAAATAAAGCCGACAACGGCGGTTCGACAAAAATGGAGAAAACTCGCAACTGCTGCGTCCTCCGGAGAAGTACCACCACGCGCCTAGCACTACGAAGCACCGCATATCAAGCAGCACCTCCAAGAAGGGAAGCGACAAGGACGACGCTGCTTCCCGGATTGGTCCTAGGATTTCCCATGATACGCTACAGGAGGTGGGGAAGCGATACACCCGACTCCCTTCATGAAGGGCGGTGACGCCCATATGAGTCATCGCATCGGTGTCTAGACGACAAGGATTTCTCCCGATCCCTCAAAAAAAACTCATGGATGCTTTGTATTGCTCCACCAAGCTCACTGCCCATCAGCACAACACCATGGTCTTGCAGGTGTCACTGTCGTGTCACCGTGACCCATGATGCGAGGCCGGTAGGAACGAAGAGAGAAACTTCGGCAAGGATTAGTGGTATAGTAGCACGTGGGAAGGAACAACCGGATGCAGCAGTAGGGACAAACTATGCCCTCCCTAGCCTGGCCGATCCCGATGGGCCCATGAAGGCCCAACACCGCACTGCAACAAGAGTGCCACCATCCAAGCCAATCCCAACACTAGTCCCTACTCCTCCGTCCACCAAAGGATCCGCCACCACCGCCAATTCCTTCCACCAAGCAGCAGCTCCATCACCACTGTGCTCACCTGGGCATGCTGAACTATCGCTAGTCCGAGGATCACCACGCACTCTGAGGGCAAAAAGAACATCACGCAGCGAGCCAAAAAGGGTAGGCATGGTAGGCCAATGCTGAATTTAGGTCCACCTGACCCGAATCCATATGTAGAAGAGGTACCTAGGCCCGACTGGCCAGCTATGGTGCCCCAGCCGCCGCGCAGCCAGGGAAGTGCGAGGAACCTGGAAGAAAATCCCAAACCATCACCTCCGCCTTCAACGACCGCCGCAATTTCGCGCCGCCACCCTACAACCGCCGAGCAGCGGCTGCCAACGGAAGCCACCCGGGCCCCCGCAACAATGCCACTGCTTCACCACCTCAAGGGACAATGCCGCTATCGGACCAGCATCTCCTCGACACTAGAGACCCCACGGGTTCCGAGTCATCGTCATCGCCTAGACTTCATGGTCTTTGCCAGGCCGCACCCACCACCACGGCGAGGGGAGGAGGGGGATGGGAAGGGCCAGTAGCGGCAGGCTAGGGTTTCTCCCCCGATGCTCGCGAGGAGCGTCACGGGAGCGATTCATTTCGGGAGAGTGAGTATCTCCTCCCCCAATGAGTTATCCCAACATATGCATATTCATATAGGCTAGGTTGGATAAAGAGGTGGGGGATGTGGATAGCACCATAGCAGACATATGTAAGTTGATGAGCTATGGAGGCTTTGCAAAAAATGATATAAGCAATGGAGGCATACACATACTATTACCTCATGATTTCCATGTTGGTTTGATGGTTTGATTCCACATTTGAAACAAGAATCTACCAAACGATAGAAGTTGAAGCCACCACTTGTGGTTCCCATCATCCATCCAAACTCTCATCATCTAAAAACATCACAAGTTGTTTTTAAGTTTTTTTAGTCAAATCTATGATCTTCTACTCACGGATGGTTTTGAATTGGGAAGGTAGATTCCACCATTTTCACCAAGCAGGTTAAAGGAGGTGACTTGTTCATATGTTAAATTTATGTTGATGATATTATCTTTGGTTGAGCTAACGAAAAAACATAACATTATTGCATTTAGTTTTTTGTTATTTGTTTTCAATACTAATACGAAAACTTATGCTTAACAACCACATGGTAGAGTTGGGGACAAAAGGCAATTCATTCTTATTTTGCACGTTGCTAGAAGAGGAGATGGAAGAGATTTCTACTATATCCCCTAGAGTTTGATATTAACACACAGTGTAACATCCTGAATAATAGTATATGAGAGGGGTAGGTTTTATTTTTGTATATTTGCATTGCATGCATCTGAAAAAGTAGGAGCATTTCAAACTTTGGTTTTCAGATGAAAAAGTAATTGAAGTTTAGACTAGTGAGACTTCAGAGCTAGGGCATCACTAGGAATTAAGGTCCACGTGTCAGTAGTTTCATTTGTTATTGGGGAGATGGATAAACCCTATCAATACTATGAATTGAAATAAAGATTGTGATGTCTCCATTTGTATCATCTGTGTGTAGATCTTCTTCAACGATGTTGTGTGAATGCCAACCACATAATGTTTGCACCTTGGGGACACTAAAGGAAATAATTGTTGAATGTAGTTGGTTGTAAGTGGGTGTAAATATAGTAATTCACCACCTCCCCAACCGTGTATCAACAAGGGATCATAGGATCCACAAAGTAGATATCCATAACCATGGAAAGACTCATCCCTTAATTAATAGTGGAATCTGGTTGCTTGCTACCTTGGAGGACTAGTAGGGCTAGTAGGGTGTGATCTAGCGTGTTTGTAAACACCTTTATATGGGACTCCGCCTGCACACACGTTCTACAAAGATATCATATATCCTAATCATATTCTAACTATGCTAGTGGTGAATCGGTAACTCCCTGATAACTCTTTACCTTTATTGCAGTTTTAAGTGCTTTATATTGATTGCTCTGTTCCTTTTCTTTACTCGCTTTATATAGTATTAATTGTTCATAACACCAAAACCCATAATCGCTTTCAGAACACTGATATATTGCAAATGTATCTATAATTTTTGATGTTCCATGCTTGGTTTTATCCACTTTCTTGTGTTTTGTTCCAACTTTGGAGTGCTTTTCATATAATTTCTTGGACTAACCAATTAACAAGAGCCACAGTGACAGCTGCCTATTTTCTGCTGTTTTTGGTTTCAGGAAAGTCAGAAAATGAATATTCTCGGAATTGGACGGGACAAAAGCCAAAGTGCCTATTTTTCCGGAAGACATCAAGTGTCAGAATACGAGACGGAGAGGGGCCACCACACCACCTGGCCGCGCGGCCAGGCCTGGCCCGTGCCAAGGGGTGGTGTGGCCGCTCCCAGCACCCCCTCGGCCTCTCCTTCCGCCTATATATTTCCCTCGGGACGAAAACCCTAAGTACCCGATCAAAAATCCACGAAAAAGTCTGTAGCCGCCGTCATCTCCATCCCTAGATCGGGAGGGATCTTAAGCTCTTCCCGGCACCCTGCCGGAGAGGGGAATTCACCCTGGAGGCCTTCTTCATCACCATGCAAGCCTCCGGTGTGATGCGTGAGTAGTTCATCCTTAGACTACGGATCCATGTAGTAGCTAGATGGCTGGTTCTCCTCCTTTGTGCTTTCATGTTTAGATCTTGTGAGCTCCGTTCATGATCAAAATCATCTATTTGTAATTTTGCATGTTGTGTTTGCGGGGATCCGATGGATATTGAGATGCTATTTCAGATTGATTATTGATTCTATCATTTCTTTGTTATTTGTGATCTTGCATGCTTTCCATTGTTAGTAGCTATCTTGGCCAAGTAGATGCTAGCAACTCCAAGAGTTAGTATTTATGCTCGATAGTGGGTTCATGCCTCTGGTAATCTCGGGAAGTGACAGAAATCTCTAAGGTACTAGATGTGATGTTGCTACTAGGGACAAAACAACAATCCTTTGTTCATAGAACAATCGTATTGTTTACTTTACACGCAGTTCGTAAAGTAATAATCTGTTACTTGCAACTTAATACTGGAGGGGGTTCGGATGATAACCTGAAGGTGGATTATTAGTCATAGATGAAGTTGGATGGCGGTCTATGTATAATGTTGTAATGCCCAATCAAGTCTCAAAGGAGTTAAGATGATTAGTATATGCATGTATTGCTTTCTCGGTGTTTGTCAATTGCCCCGCTGTAATTTGTTCACCCAGCATGTTATCTATCTTAAGGAGAGCCACCTCTACTGAACTATAGATCCCGGTCCTTTTCTTTTACATACAATCTATAAACTGTTTACTGCTTTGTGTTTACTTTCTGCAAACTTTTACTTATTTCCATTCGATACGTTTAATCCTTTGTTTTCCGCAAAACACGGTGAGATTGACAACCTCATCGCAAGTTGGGGACAGAGTTATGTGGTTGTGTTGTGCAGGTCTCCACGTTGCTACTAGCACCGGTAGTGCACCCTGCCAAAGCTCAGCTAGTAACACCTTTGGGGTGTTTCCTTGCTCCTACTGGTTCGATTAAACCTTGGTTTCATAACTGAGGGAAACTTGCTGTTGTGCTCATCATACCTTTCTCTTGGGTTTCCCAACGAGCTCTACATCAACACCGCACCAGCACTTTTTTGGGTGCCGTGCATTGAGCCATCAAACAATTTTCTGGCGCCCTTGCCGGGGAGTCAAGGACATCTTCACAAGGGGAGTCCCTCATAACCAATCTCTTTACTTTGTTGTTTTTGTTTTGCTTAGTTTCTTTTTGCTTTGTTTGCTTGTTTTGTTATTCAAAAACACACAAAAATTAGTTTTACTTGTTTGCTTTCTTATTCAAAAACACAAAAAAATTAAGTCTCCTTTAGTTGTCACCTCTTCCTTAGCTCACCATGTTGATCGCTACATTCACCCTGAAAGACCTTCCAGTTGGTAGTGGTTCTATAATTGGGAAAGATAACATTGAAGAATTCTTTAATCATGTTAGTAAGCATGAAGATACTGAGGATAGATCCCTTGTAGAACTTTCTCCAAACTATGAGATTGTTGCAGCTTCTTTAATTCACATGTTAGAAGCTAGGTTTGTTAACCTCAACCCCTTAATGCAAGTAATGTTTCTTAAGCTTAAAGAAATTGAGGATCCTGAAAAGAGGGATTTCATTTTAGAAACTTTGTTTAAGGAGTTCTATGATGTTGTCAAGGAAGCTAGGAAAGTCTTTGAACGTTTCAATATGCTAGGCTCATGTGTAGATGTTGTTGGTACACGAGAAAAGATGAACAAAACCGAACCTAATGGGGAGGAACCTAAGATACCAACGCCCTTTAAACTAATAGCAATACATGATGCCATAGAAAAGAATCTTGATTGGATTGTTCCTCCAAACCCTTTTGATGAGAATAGTGAACCTAAGAGCATTGATAGAGGATCCTCTAGAACTTATTTGGATGATATACCTTGCCTTATTGAAGATATTTCTGGTATTAATCTTAATGCTTCTTCATTTGAGAACACTTGATTCTTTCTTTGCTTCTTATGCCTAACTTAAAGGCGTTAAAGAAAAGTACTTATTGGGAGATAACCCAAAAGTTTTAGATGAGTCTTGGAAGTTATTACCTCTGTAATAACCTCTCCTTATACTTTTTATTTGCCTTTTGTGCCAAGAGTAACCTCTAATGAGAGAGAAGTAATGATTGGGAAAGTTGCAGTCCCGAAACAGATTTTTGTGCTTCACCGTAAAAATTCGTGAGAGAGCTCTGTATGTCGGATTGAGCTGTGATTTTTTTGCTTCTGCCTCAGGTTGTTATCTAACTTTCGTCAGTTCAACACTTTTCGATTTGAGCAACAGAAGGTCTTCGAAAAAATTTGTCTTTACCTGCTGGTCTGTTTTGACAGATTTCTGCCATTTTCTGCATTTGCTTCTTGTGGGTTCCTTTTTGAGTTCTTTTGGGGAATTGAGCTTTTTGAGGGAAGTGCTACAGTATCTAGTGTTTTAATGGAAGTTTATTTGGTGTTAGAACTGAACTTTAAGACTTATTTATCTTGAGTGCACTAATGTTGCTAATAAAGATTGTGTCAAGTTTTGTATGAAGGAAAAAATTTCAGGTGTATGGAAGGAATGAGTAATGAGATGAAGGACGGACTAAAGCTCAAGCTTGGGGATGCCACGCGTGTCACCTCAAGAAATATCCAAGAAGTAAAAGCGTCAAAGCTTGGGGATGCCCAAGGCATCCCCTTCTTCATCAATAAAAATCCCAGGTTTCTTCCAAATGCTTCATTTTTATTGTTTCATGCACAGTTGTGTTTTTTTGGAGCGTCTTCTTTTTCGTTTTTTTTTTATTTTTAGTTTTCTTGGTTTGCTTAGTTTTCTGAATAAATTGGTTGGACCCCCTCTTCATACATTGGTTTGCAAATAGTTTGGTTTGGTTTGGAAAAGAGTAGGAAAGTTCATACTTATGTGGTAAAAAGAGCTCGTTTTTGACTGTGGCCTATGCTTTGTCATGCCATGCTTGATATTGTTTTGGCTTTATGCTTAGTATTCTTTGTTGTAGCATGACTTGTTATAAACAATTGAGATTGCTTAATGTGCCTTGGATGAATCATGTGTTGTTTTAGCATATTAAAGCATAGTATAGTGGTATTCTCCTTTGATGTTTTATTTGGGTTGACTTGGCACATGCTCACACCATGTTATGACTATCTCAAGTCACCATAGCCTTTATGATCCTTTAGTTTCCAACTTGTAGTATCACTTTATGCTTTGATCAATGATGTTTTGTTGCTCTGCATGATTATGGCCATTATTGCTCTCTTAGTTTGTCGCTCTCAGTCTTTTGCTAGCCTCCACAACAAAGTATGAGTTCCACTCATGCATCCAACTCTCTAAACCAAGTTATTCAAAAGAGTCCACCATACCTACCTACTATCTTACGCTATTCCAAGTATATTCATGCTTTTGTTTACCTTCCAAATTAAACTTGTTATGAGAAAACTAGTGATTAAAGCTCTCACGAACTTGATGGCACACTTTACTTTATTTCCTCTAATAAACTTGAACCATTGGGTCCTTCTTTGTTGCGTATATGCTTGCGCTTTATAAGTTGAAATTAGCAGAACCATGTACCATGGGGAACGCTTTCAACATTGCACTTGTACTTTGTACCCCGTTGATATTATGTTCTTTTGCTTACGGATCCCGGCGGTGTGAAATAAAAGTGGAACTTGTAAGATCATGGAGTTTGTATGTGTGTTAGAGAAACGCCTGGGCCGCTAGCCTAAGCCATGCCTAATCATGGTGGAAACTTGCAGCATAACCATAATGAGCACTCTATGAAGCATCCTCAATAAAAACCTATGCAAATAGCAAATAAAAAGATCGCTGAGATGCTCATTGTCTGCTTTCCTTGTCATTTTGATTATGGGATAACTCCTGTATCATGTGCAAGGGGTACCCTATTGGTGGTTCTTAATGATACACATGTACTTACAATGACAAGAGCTTACTTGTGACTGAAGTTGAGTAGCATGAGGATCGGTCTTCGTAAGTAAGGGGCATGAGATTTCGGTTTATAACTTGTCAAGCATATCCTCTTAGTTGTGTCACTTTAACCTTAATCACTTCAAGATGCTTATGGTAGGGGCAATGAGAGCTGAAAGCTATAAGTACCATAATTTTTGGAAGCTCTTTGTGAGACTTGAATCCCTACTTCCTTTTACAAAGGCTTTTCTTCCACCATTACATTGAGTCTCCACCTTCTATCTTTATGCACTTACTTTGAGAGCATAGTGGCCATTCTTAATTCTATGTGCATTGTCCCAAGACTAGTTGACTGATGCATACTTTGATATTGCTTGTTTTAAACTATTGTATCTAGTCACTCTTATGAACTTTGAAGGTGTCCTATGCATTTATATTTGCTACTCTATTGAGGGACAAGCTGAATACTATTATGCTATGTTTTCTTTATGTGAAACAAACAAACGTCTTACAAAGCATTGTTATTCATGAATCTTTTGTTTGTGCCTTTTTATGTTGCATCATAGTTTCTTTGCTTATTGCTAGAACTTTGTCTTTCATGTTATGATTGAAGTACTATGATCCCAGCTTTGAATGTTTTGCAAATACTTTGATCAAGTCTTTGATGGTGCATGTCACCTCAAAAATTATTCTTTCTTTTTATCACTTACCTACTCGAGGACGAGCAGGAGTTAAGCTTGGGGATGTTGATACATTGCAAATGTATCTATAATTTTTGATGTTCCATGCTTGGTTTTATCCACTTTCTTGTATTTTGTTCCAACTTTGGAGTACTTTTCATATGATTTCTTGGACTAACCTATTAACAAGAGCCACAATGCCAGCTGCCTGTTTTCTGCTGTTTTTGGTTCCAGGAAAGTCAGAAAATGAATATTCTCGGAATTGGACGGGACAAAAGCCAAAGTGCCTATTTTTCCGGAAGACATCAAGTGCCAGAATACGAGACAGAGAGGGGCCAGAGGGCCACCACACCACCTGGCCGCGCGGCCAGGCCTGGCCCGCGCCAGGGGGTGGTGTGGCCACTCCCGGCACCCCCTCGGCCTCTCCTTCCGCCTATATATTGCCCTCGGGACGAAAACCCTAAGTACCCGATCAAAAATCCACGAAAGAGTCTATAGCCGCCATCATCTCCATCCCTAGATCGGGAGGGATCTTAACCTCTTCCCGGCACCCTGCCGGAGAGGGGAATTCACCCGGGAGGCCTTCTTCATAACCATGCAAGCCTCCGGTGTGATGCGTGAGTAGTTCATCCTTGGACTACGGATCCATGTAGTAGCTAGATGGCTGGTTCTCCTCCTTTGTGCTTTCATGCTTAGATCTTGTGAGCTCCGTTCATGATCAAGATCATCTATTTGTAATTTTGCATGTTGTGTTTGCGGGGATCCGATGGATATTGAGATGCTATTTCAGTTTGATTATTGATTCTATAATGTCTTTGTTATTTGTGATCTTGCATGCTTTCCGTTATTAGTAGCTATCTTGGCCAAGTAGATGCTAGCAACTCCAAGAGTTAGTATTTATGATCGATAGTGGGTTCATCCCTCTGGTAATCTCGGGAAGTGACAGAAATCTCTAAGGTACTAGATGTGTTGTTGCTACTAGGGAGAAAACAACAATCCTTTGTTCATAGAACAATCGTATTGTTTACTTTACACGCAGTTCGTAAAGCAATAATCTATTGCTTGCAACTTAATACTGGAGGGGGTTCGGATGATAACCTGAAGGTGGATTATTAGTCATAGATGCAGTTGGATAGCGGTCTATGTATAATGTTGTAATGCCCAATCAAGTCTCAAAGGAGTCAAGATGATTAGTATATGCATGTATTGCTTTCTCGGTGTTTGTCAATAGCCCCGCTGTAATTTGTTCACCCAGCATGTTATCTATCTAAGGAGAGCCACCTCTAGTGAACTATGGATCCCGGTCCTTTTACTTTACATACAATCTATAAACTGTTTCTGCTTTGTGTTTACTTTCTACAAACTTTTACTTTTTTCCATTCGATACGTTTAATCCTTTGTTTTCCGCAAAACACGGTGAGATTGACAACCTCATCGCAAGTTGGGGACAAAGTTCTGTGGTTGTGTTGTGCAGGTCTCCACGTTACTACTAGCACCGGTAGTGCGCCCTGCCAAAGCTCAGCTAGTAACACCTTTGACGTGTTTCCTTGCTCCTACTGGTTCGATTAAACCTTGGTTTCATAACTGAGGGAAACTTGCTATTGTGCTCATCGTACCTTCCTCTTGGGGTTCCCAACGAGCTCTACATCAACACCGCACCAGCACTTTTCTGGGCGCCGTGCATTGAGCCACAAACACCTTTCTTTGGATCAAGAATAACTTGTAGGTACATTTGAGTGAAGGTAACAAGAGGCAACAAAATCTTTGCTAATCAACTTCACCGTGGTTCAATACTCTTACTTCAAAACTAGCAACAAAAGCCGTGTGCACTTGTAGACATCAGGCCTCCTTCTTCTTGGTGGGTAGCTAGTCCTCGCAGAGAGACTCGTAATTCTTCTCCAATATCCTATGCTCTTGGATATTCTCCACCATCCCGTAGAGGTCATCCTCCGCGTCCTGGTACTCGTGGCACTCCTCGTCTAAGGAGGACCAACTAGAGTACAAGGAGCAAGAGCCTCCATGATGGTCCGCTGGTGCGAGGGGGTGCTCCTCCTCCCAGTAGGAGATGATTTGTCCTCCTCCCCAACCGAAGATGCTTGCTACTTCTCCACCACCGGAGATGCCTGCTAAACACGGTGAGAGCATCTCCACTCGGGGTCCTCAAAGCCCACCCCAAAGGCCTATGAGGGCCGTCAGCGCCAAAAAAAACGCGCCCAGCCACGGCCCTCATTTCAGAATTTCTGTCGGCGCTGCCCAATTATTTAGCCGGCGGTCCCAGGAGAAACCCAATGTACAGGGAGGCGAGCGGGGGCGCCGGCGCGTCAAGAAAATGTTGCGGGCCAGCCTTGTCAGTGACAAACAGCAAGAAAACCTGTCCTATACCCTTTTGACCCCCCCCCCCCTGGCGGCCGCCACGACCACCCCTACCTCTCCGTCGGGAACCCGCCTCCGGTAGCACTCCCCACCGCCAAATAAGCCCACGCCGCCTCTTCCTCCATCGTCCTTGCATCCAACCGTCGGTCGGCGAACCTCTGCTCCCACCCGACTTCCTCCCCGCACACAAGGTGTTCGATCATTTGCCAAGGCGATGGACTCGGACGACGAGGAGGTCATGGCCGCTCTGATGGATGAGGAGGTCATTGTGATGAATGCAGCGACGGCCGGGGACGACGAGCACATGTCTATCCTCCTCGCCCTCATGTCCATGACCATCGAGGAGGACAAGCCGGTCCATGGCGGCTCGGTGCCTGGACGCCGCAAGAGTAAGCCGAGGCAGAGGATGGAAGGGTACTGCATGTTGTATGCAGACTACTTCGCCGATGATCTAGTGCACGGCGATGTCACATTCCACCGCCGTTTCAGGATGAGCAGGAAGCTCTTCCTCAAGATCATCGAGAAGCTGAGGGAGTTCGATGACTTCTTCAAGCTGAAGAGGGACGTCGTCGGTACGCTTGGCTTCTCCACTATCCAGAAATGCATTGTGGCCCTTCGGATGCTAGCATATGGAATGCCTAGAGACACACAGGATGACTACATGCGCATGGCCGAGTCCACGGCCATTGATTGCATGTATAGGTTTTGCAGGGCAATTGTGGCGGTGTTTGGCGACACATATCTGCGCACACCCAATGAAGGCGACACTGCTCGTCTGTTGGCACAGAATGCAGACAGAGGGTTCCCTGGGATGCTTGGAAGCATCGACTGTATGCACTGGGCATGGAAGAACTGTCCGTTTGCAAACCAGGGCATGTACAAGGGCCACAAAGGAGCATGCAGTGTTGTTCTTGAGGCAGTGGCTGATAAGGATCTCTGGATTTGGCATGCTTTCTTCGGGATGGCAGGATCTCACAATGACATCAACGTGCTCCAGTGCTCGGATGTGTTTGCCAAGTTTGTTTCAGGCAATTCTCCTCCCGTGGCTTATGAGATCAATGGCCACCAATATGACAAGGGCTACTATCTGGCTGATGGTATCTATCCAAAGTGGTTAACATTTGTCAAGACCATTTCAAATGCAGTGCCTGGAGGAAAGAAAACTTGGTTTGCTCAGTGCCAGGAGGCTTGCAGGAAAGATGTGGAGAGGACATTTGGTGTGCTGCAAGCTCGATTTGCCATTGTTCGATACCCTGCGCTTACATGGTCCAAGGATCAGATGTGGGAGGTCATGAATGCTTGTATCATCTTGCACAACATGATCATCGAGAGCGAGTGGGAGAACCCAGTGTTCGACTCAACCATACTATAGCCAGGGTCCTCTTGCAGACGTTGATCATCAGGTGCCTACTGCCTTTGCCTCTTTCCTGGCCAAGCGTCAAGAACTTCGAGACTCCAACACTCATCACCAGCTGCAAAATGATTTGATCGAGCATTTGTGGAACATAAAAGCAACTCTGTAGTTTGTTGGTCATTGTGATTCAAACTTGTTTAATTTGTGTGGTGTGTTAAACATAATTTATTTGTGTACTATGTTGAATAATTGAGTTGAATTTGCATTGAATTTGCGTTCCAATTTAATTGATTGCATGTGTTGAAATAATTCAGAAAATTAAAAAAATGGGTGGTTTGGGGTGCACGGCTAGGCGCCGGCCGGCCCCTATTTCTGATTTCCTCCCCCCCCCCCCCCCCCCCCCCCCCCCCCAAAATGGCTGCGCCGGAGCCCGTATGGGGATCACGAGTGGAGATGCTCTGACGCTGCATCAGTTAGCACCGCCAGGTCCATGAGAAGCAAGTGGTCTTCTTGTTGCGAGTCATCTCAGAGTTTGTATGTACCCAGAATCTAGTGTTTGCCAAGAGGGCGGCAGCGTGGGGCTTTACGGTACGTGGCACACGGGAGGAAGCGCGAAGAGGCTACACTCATCGAACGGAATATCTCGAGAAGACACGACCATTTGTTTCTCACTATCTGAGATGGGAAAAGGAAAAGAAACGCTGCAAACAGCCTAAACATCGCAAATATACTGAACACGATTGCTCGAGGAGGAACCATGTGAGATAAAGAACGATTGCGCTGATGGCAAACAAAAATTTAAACATTTGTTATGGTGCGGGGATGCTTTTTTGTGTGCGATGTCTCCGCGAAGTGGTCAGCCTCTGGTCGGCGAGCGGAGACGGTAGAATTTTTAGGACGTTATTAGGACATTGTGATAAGACAGTCTTATCTTAATCAGGACCGTAATCTTGATATGACGATAAAACATTATATACAATGATTATTTTTTAGTCTTATCTCTAGCGACAGTTATTCCTAAATATGTGGTGAGACATATCATGCTAAGAGATCACTCTTTGCTAAGATAAGATAGAGATTTTTTTTATTCCTCTGTCCTCCTACTCAGCAATTATCCTACGTGGTATTGCTAAAATAAGACCATTGTACGTGCCCTTAGCAATCTTCCACACAATACACGGAAAGAGCCTTTCTTTGCCAAAGGGGTCTTGTAATAGGCTCACTGCTGCATGGTCTAAGGTTTGTGGGCTTGTGGCCTAGTAATCCGAGAGTGTAAAAGCAAAAGCTAGCCAGGCTCGCTGCTCCAACGTGCGTAAAAGCAAAAGCTTTGTCCAGGCCAACCCACGAATAGCACACCCTGCCTGCCTGACCGTCGCCAGCCCCCAACTATAAGTACTACTACTAGTAACTAGTACTAGTATAACCATATATTTCATTAAACAAAATATTTACAGAGATTACACATATGGCCATCATACGAAATAAAAATGCGTGTCAAGCAACTTTGCACAAAGAACCCCATAAGGAGTAAAATTACAAGTCCACCCTTGGAGAAACTTGTGCCTTGTCGAAACGTTGTCCACCATCGTCCTCCGCCGCCACCATGGCCACGCCGGAAAAAGGGGTGAAAAGCCACCATACCAAGATCTAGAAGAGCACCTTCGCATACAATGATGCTTTTTGAGCCGATGAATCGGACCGCTGCAAGCAACGAGACCGAGACTTTGTGGCACGTCGGCCGGGGATCTTCCCCGTGATCACCAGATCCCGACGCCATCACCTTCATCTGATGTAGTCGAAGAAGAGGAACGACGTCGCCTGCCGTCATCCGCGCACCCAACTGCAAGATAGCAAACACAACTAGAGCAGCCGACAAGACCGCCACCCGCGAGGGTGCCAACCGCCGACCACCAGACATGAATCTCGTTAGATCCAAAGATCTGCGAGACGACCAGGCCACCTGCCTCCCAACGCCACCGGTTAGAGCGACGTCGAGATGGGGGAAGAGCATAGGCAAATTATTCCGACGCAGCGCCTTCTCCTCCATGAAAACAACGCCTCAAGGAAAACACTAGGCCAACCCTAACTACAGGAGCCGAAGCACCAGGGTCCCCACCCCCTCCCGTCGCCGGAGCGGCGGACGGAGGAGGCAGGGACCGGCGGCGGCGCGTTGTTGCTAGGGGCAGATGCGATCGCCTCCGTTTCTTACGGAGCGAAACGGTTCGGCTCTGTTTCACCTATAAGAGCAAGGACAATAGTATAGCCAGCTGCTGGCTATAAGCCAAGTGCCATGTCATCTATAGCCAACTTAGAGCTAGCATGTACAATAATAAGCTACAAAAATATACTACTTTAGCAGTATATGGTCCACCTTTCACTCTCTCAAAGTGCCTAGGAGCACGTGCTAGAGCTGACTCTTGCATAAGAGCCCACGCTTCTTCTCTCTCGTCTTCTCTCTTTTCCAACTAGGCAAGGAAATAGTATTTTAATCCTTATAGCCAGCTGACTAGGACTTATTGTACTTGCTCTAACAGTTCATCTAGGGAGCGATCGAGCCTCCAACACTAGCAGCTTCTTCCTTCCCCTCGATTCCAAAGAAAGAAAGAAAGAAAGAAAGAAAAAAATGAGCATTGCGGTGATAAGGTGCTCGCCGGAGGTTGTGGGCCCGGCCAAGCCGGGGTTCCCCACTGGCAACATTCACCTCTCGTGGTTTGACAAGGCTGCCGGCTCGGTGGCAATGTCGTCGCTCCTGGTGTTCGACAAACCAATCGTGGATCCGGTGGCGACCAGGAGAGCCCTGTCGCGAGCACTAGTGCACTACTATCCTATCTCCGGTCGCCTTGCTGCTGGAGCGGACGGCGGCGGCGGCGGGGACGAGGTGATCACATTGACCGGCGATGGCGAGGGCGAGGGTGTGGTATTCGTGGCCGCGTCGGCTAGCGGCACCATTGAGGACGTCCTTCTTGTGTCGTCCCCGGCGCTACTGAACGAGCTGTTCCTCCACTACCCTGAGGAGTACTGCTCCCATGGAGACGCGTTGCTCCTGATGCAGGTGACGGAGTTCTCCTGCGGCAGGTTTGCGGTGGGCGTAACATGGAATCACGTTGTGGCCGACGGAGCCGGGATAGCGCAGTTCTTGCAGCCCGTCGGGGAGCTGGCCCGCGGCATGCCAGCACCGTCCATCGTTCCGGCGAGGTCGGACGAGTCGGTGCTGGCAGCACGGCTTCCGATCTGCGCAGCTCACCGAGGGAATGGCCTTTCTCGACTTGACTATCCCCTCGAGCTACATCGGCCGCGTGAAAGCCGCCCTCCGTGCGTCACGGTGTTCGAGGTCGTGGTGGCTCTGCTCTGGCAGTGCCGCGCCCGGGGCTACTACGGCAACTGCCTCATCATGGAGTCGGCGGTGGTAGCGAGGAGCGGCGAGGTGGCGGAGGGCGAGATGAAGGACCTGGTGCAGCTCATCCAGAGTGGCAAGAAGAAGATAGAGGAGAAGATGAAGAATAAGGGCGACGTGGTAGTAGTAGCCCAGCGGCTCCACGGCCGCAGCTGGGATACAACACGCTCATGGTGTCAAGCTGGCGGAACCTTGGGCTGGAAGCGGCTGATTTTGGCGGGGGTAAGCCCGCACGAGTAATGTGGTACGAGCCGCAGTTTTCCATGCCCTTCTTCGTCATCTGCCTGCCATCTCCGTCTTCGTCTTCGTCTCCGTGCAAAGGGAGCGGCGACGACGGGTCAACGTGTTGGGATATGTTGTAAAGAAGGAGCACGTTGACGCTTTCATGCGGGAGATAGCGGCACGCTGTGGAAGTGAGGCCGCGTGAGTTGGACGGTGCTTAGCTTGCACAAGATCAATACCGATTGAGCTCAGAGTACTGTAACAAGCATCTTAACAAAACTTGAGAACTAACTGAGATCAACCTCACGTACCCCATCCTAGGGTTGCGAAACGGCACCCGATCCGTCCCGTTTCGTAGGCAAAAAAAATATAGTCTAGTTCAAAAATTTTCATCAAAATTTCTCTAGTTTGAACTAAAATTTGTTTTCGCGGGCTCTCGCAGGTTGCCGCTTCGCAACCCTACCCCAACCATATAGCCGCCAGGCCGCCGACGCCAAGCCCTCCCCGCTGCCGCCCCTTTCCCATCTAGAGGGCTTCGGTTTGCCTGCGGTAATTGTTGGGTGCGCAGCATAGAAAACAAAAAAATTCCTACGATGAGAACTACACGCCAAGATCTATCTACTAGGTACAAAGCAACGGGTGGACATACATCCAACGAGAACTTACCCTCGAAGACAACGAGTTTTGTTAACAAGTAGGAACTCGTGGTTGATGTAGTCGTACACTTGCCGAACTCATGATCGTGAGGAAGTCCGAGCGCCGCAACTCAGCAGCGCATCCGTACTCGCACACATGTTCAAGCCACCGGACAACCTCCACCTCCTTGCTCCAGCAATCCAGCGGAAGCAGCAAATCCTTCCAGACGAAATGCCACCAGGAACATGTATCTCGCTAATCCGAGACCATGGGGGAATAATTCTAGAGGGGGAGAGAGATCCTTCACAAGGAGGTGTGTGGAAGAAGGAGGAAGAGTGTGGCCTTTTATAGGAGGAGGGGGTGCCCCTCCTTCATGGCCGGCGCATGGGGGTGACTCCTCACCTCCCCCATTCATGTGGTGGTAACCCCTCCACATTAAAATGCCTCTTCACATTCCCCTTTAAAGTCCCTACTTTAAATGCATTAAAATTCTCCAAGTTTAATGCTTTCTCATTTAATAAAACTCTTTTATTAAATTTATTCAGAATTTTGTTAATTACTTTAATTAACAAACATTCACATATAACCCCTTGCAATATTTCAATATCACATGCAGAACCATTTTCTGCAATTTCACCCGAAACAATTTCCGGTTTCTATCGAAACAATTCCGGCGCTTTGCAATTCTTTCGTCTGAAACATATGTGCTCCAAAATGGTGTCCGGTAACTCTTAAGTGTGTCACCCTACGGTTCGCGAATAATGCAGACATGATTGAGACTCCTCTCAGATCAATAATCAGAAGTGGGACTTGTAGATCCATACTGACTCCTGCATATTCAACGATGACTTCTGTGATCGTGAGAACCTTTAACGTTAGTAATTAAATCCCTTTGTCTCGCGATATATTACATGTCCGAGATTCGATCATTGGTATCTTCATACCTAGTTTGATCTCGTTGTCGACATGCACTCTTTTCTCGTTCCCGTGATACAACATTCTAGTGATCATATCACTTGCTTACAAGATATCTTAATGTGATATCACCGAGAGGGCCCAGAGTATATCTATCCGTCATCGAGATGGAAAAATCCCACTCTTGATCCATGAGCCTCAACATAACACCTTCGTAGCACTGAACCCACCTTTATAGTCACCCTGTTACGGTGTGACGTTTGATGTTATCAAGATACTCTTCGGTGTTAGCAATTAACATGATCTCATGGTCTAAGGACTAATATTACTTCGTATGATGTTATAGAAATATAAACATAATGACTTTGATCGTAATGCTATACTTCGGATGAATGTTCATCACATCATTCCACCAATGTTGTGACCTCGTTGTTAACAACATCCAGTGTCCATGATCAGGAAACCTTGATCATCTTGTTAATCAACGAGCTAGTTTATATGAGAGGCATTACTAGGAACTTTGTATTTTGTTTATTAAACACACATGTATTAACGTTTCCAATTAATACAATTGTAGCATGCAAAATAAACATTTATCATAAACATGGAATAAGATAATAACCACTTTATTATTGCCTCCCTGGCATATTCCCTTCAGTCTCCCACTTGCACTAGAGTCAATAATCTAGTTTGAAAAACTTTGCGTATTGAACACCTATGGCTTTCTGGTGTTGCATATACGTGATTGCTAGTGGTTAACATAATCTCCGGATCTGACAGTTTCAGGTCCGTGTGTATTTGCATGTCTTTGCGTCTCTACGCATCACTCATTCTCAAATAAGATGGCATTGTATAAATTTGGTCCTTTGGTGAGACCTTTAGTTCGTTCGGGTTAAAATATGTTGATATTTTTGTCATACAATATATCTTCATAGTATTAGCCCACTTTGAACCACACCTAGTTTTATAACAAACTACATAACACAAATGCCCTCATTTGTTGTTACTATAGCAGTCATATACTTAGCCTTTTGTTGTAGTATCCGTCACAATGTCTCAACTTTGGAACTCATCCAAATCCATCATGGAACATCCTTTCCATTACATTGTGCCACCCATAGTTTAAATTGAGATAAATTTAATTTGTATCTTGTGACAAAACTAGTATCAATGTAACACTTTACAATGAACTACCTTTAACTATTTGTCACTTATACATGATATATTCTTAGTTCTTCCAAAGCTCATAAGAATATCTTTACTATTGTCCAATGATCATCTTATGAATCATTCTGGTATGTGGTCATAACATTTAGAGCATAGGACATTCTGGATATATACATATCATGGTATAATCGATCAAAATCTTCATGTGATTTTACTCACCAAGTGTTGAAACACTTGAATCTTGATACAATCCTTTCCATGTAGCAAGAATCTTTCTTGTTGTTTCCATATTGAACCCTTTCAATATCTCATATATGTATGTCTGACATAGCCATATTAGCGCCTAAATCTATCCATATAGATATTGATGCCCAATATTCCGGTTTTGCCCATGTCTTTCATCGAAATCTTATTTTAATGAAATTCTTAACTTGTGTTGAAAGGGCATGTATGCCCCCATGTGTGGTTTTGGTAATTAATGACAATCCCTATGGACTAATGTGCAAATTGAGTTTCACTTGTAGGTTTGTCTATTGGCATCGCTGGGACCATGTGTTGGTTTCAAGGATGAAAAAGAAGAAGCATCGTCCAAGGGATTTGTGCCTATTGGAATCAACTAGAAGAAGAAGAAGAAGATGGAGTTCCTCATGGCTTTATTCAAGACATCACCATCAAGATTTGTTGTGCAAGCTCACGGTGCGCCATCTCTAGAAGATATCATGCTTGGAGCTTGCCATCCTCGGCGTTCATGGAGTGATGAAGACAAGGTCAAAGAAGTGGTTTTCCCATGGAGTATGTGGGAGCCATTCGCAAGTCTTCATCAAGCAAGAGAAAGTAAGAGCAATCAAGAAAGGTGTTCCATCTTGAAGGTGACAAGATCGTCTACATCAAGCTCAAGTGCTCAAGGCAAAGGTATGATCTTGATAGGGTTTCTATTTTACCGGTCTCTTGTAGTGTTCTTGTAGTGTTGGGAGACTGGGTTTAGGATAGATAGCCGTACTATCAAGAGGGGCTCTCGAGTGGGTGACTTGTTCATATCTTTCGGAGAGAACCAAACCTTTGCATACATAGCATCATATTTCTTGGTTGTTGTTTGGTTCTTATCCATGTGAGGATCTAGAGCTTTTGGTTATCTTCATAACAAGCTCTAGTTCATCAAAAACGGATTTCCCTTGCATATCTTATTGCGTTTTTGATCTTGCGGGTTTTCCGGCTCCACACCTTGGGAGGTATCTCACATATATATTAATGGTATTTTCTCCGTTGGTGATATCCAATATTTCGTTGGATTCTACACGTCGTTATCTTTCCAACAAAATTGGTTTCATCTCGTTTGGATTTCGGATGCAAAAGTTGTGGCATTTCTGGTTCTAAAGTTTCTCTGACCGGAAGTACCGGCCAGACGCCGGAAGTACCGATCGGGCAGAAATGTCGCCGGTAGTACCGGTGTTAATACCGGCCCAACTTCCGGTGAACCCATTTTTGGTTCAGTATGCTCTCTGCCTGGTCTGCGCTATTTGACGGAACTTCGGTCGGAATCTTGGGCGGTAGTATCGGCCCAGGCGGTAGTACCGGTGACCCACCGGTAGTACCGGCCGGCCACGTTTTTGTGTTCGTTTGCACCGTGTTTTTGGACCGTTGGCTGAGTGCCACCGGTAGTACCGGCCACCCACCGGTACTACCGGCCGTGCACGAATCTGTGAGTAACGGGCAGATCGGGGAGCCCTTTAAAAGGAGCTCCCCTTTCCCCTTCGGCCCCATCTCTTGCTTTTCTTGGTTTTGCCCTTCTCTCTCTCCTCCATTGTTGACCTTGAAGAGCTTGCCCTCTCCCCTTCTCCCTCCTATGATTCTTGCATCTTTTTGAGGGATTTGAGAGAGGAGATCTAGATCTACAAGCCCCACCAAGCAAAATCCCTTCTTTGTGAAGGAATCCTTGGGATCTAGATCTTGGAGAGTTTTGTGTTCTCCTCTTGTGTTATTCCTCTCCTATTCCCCCAATAGCTTTTGTAGCTTTGGTGGAATTTGAGAGAGATGGACTTGCCTCTTGCATTTGGTGCATAGGTTTGAGTTCTCCTCGGAGATTCGGCGAGTTCAAGCCCTTGGGCTTGTTTCTCTTGGGTTCTTGGAACCCTAGACGGTTGTGTGGAGTTGTGGTGTGTTCTTGGGGCTCCAATTGAGTTGTGGAGGTTCCCCAAGCTTGTTGGCCTTTTGTGGCATTATGGAGCCTTTGTGGCGTTTCTTGGGAGCCCTCCAATTGAGTTGTGGAGAGTGCCCCAAGCCTTGAACGGGTTCGGTGACCGCCCTCAAGTGTCCCATAGTGGAACGTGAGTAGGCCTTTGTGGCGAGCTCACGGGAGAATAGGGTGAGCCTTTTGTGGCGTCGGTGAGTTGCGTGGCTTCGCATCCTTGGTGAGGCCTTGTGTGGTGTTGGGTGAGCATCGAGCCACCACACCTCGAGGTGAGCCATTTGTGGCGTTCGAAGTACATTGCGCCCCCGCACCTCTCCAACGGAGACGTAGCTTCTTTGGAAGTGAACTTCGGGAAACAAATCATTGTCTCCACGTCCATCGGTTATCTCTCAACCGAGCCCTTTACTTATGCAATTTACTTTGTGATAGCCATCGTGCTTGAAGTATTATATCTTGTTATCACCTTGTTGCTTGTATTGCTTAGCATAGGTTGTTGGTGCACTTAGTGAACCTAGTTGATATAGGTTTTGGCTTGATAAATTAAACGATAAGTTTTATTCCACATTTATTAGAGCCTAAACCGTAATAATTTTAAAACGCCTATTCACCCCCCCCCCCTCTACGCGACGTCCATTTCCCTTTCATGTGTCAATACAAGATACATCATTTCCAATCAACAATATGTCCTCTACATAATGTATTAGAAATATGTCTCAGCGCTCCCACTTAATTTCTTGCAAATGCAAGCATCTTCATCATCTCCAATGAATTTAAAATCTTTTAACAGTTTCATCATGGTGAAGATTCCAACTCCGCTATGCTTACTTCAACTATTGAAGTTTGCATGCCCTTTTAGCACCCTTTGAATTAACAAAACCCTTCTGACCGTGTCTTGTACACGTCCTAGGTAACCATTCTATTAGAAGAACCTTGTTTGTTTATTCAACTACCATATACCAAATTATATGTAGTGGTTGCTATATTAATCCGTCAAGACTAAATATCGCTATGAAAGATCAAATCTTGTCATAGTCAACTCCTTGAACATTGCCGTAAACTTCTTTTCGACATGTCGACTATTTCATAGATGTTAAACATCCATGTCTATTTCTTTATAGATCCAAACACGGCCGATAGGCTTTACGCCTTTTCAGAGGGTCTTCCAAGTTCAGAAACTTGATTCTCGTGTATGGATACTATCACGGATTCTATGACTTCTAGTCATTTTATGGAGTCAGGGCCCATCATCGCTTCTTTGCATGCAGTCGGTACATCATTGTCAAAACAATAACGACTTGTTTATCAAATATCACTATTTGATTCTTACCGACCCACACGGTTCAATATGAACTCTAATCTCCGAGATTATAACCTTTGTAATCACGGGAGCCATGAGCATTGTGGCCGCCACCGGGACATTTTCCGACGCTGCGCTACTTAGCACATATAGCTAAGGTTTAACAACCTTATCAAAGTTCTATTGTCCTCACACTTAACTTTTCGCGAAAAATTCCTTCTCAAGAAACTTGACGTTTCAAGTAACAAACTCTTTTGTCCTCGGTGTTATGGAGAAATTCCCAACAAATTCTTTGGGATAACCTACAAAGACGTGCTTATCCGATGTTGGTTGTAAACATTTTACTTATGCATGGCATACCAAAATTTAAGTAAAGACAATTCGGGTTTTGTCCCAAACCATAACTTATATGGTGTCATTTCAACGGATCACGATGGTGCTCTTTTCAGTGTAAAAGTGGTAGTCTCTAAAGCTTCAATCCTTAAAACATAATGGCAGTTTTATAAATGACACCTTTTATCTTACCATGTCAAACATGGTTTTATTTCATCTCTCGAATATGCCATACTCCTATGGTTTATCGGGAAACACAAATCATGGAACATTTTCTCAAATCTTAGGTGTTTTTGCTAAACATGTAACTCAAATATCTTCCTTTATGATCGAATCATAAACTCTTTATTTTCTTGTTACAGTGATTTTCCACTTCATCTTGAAAGTCTTTGAACAATTTTCAAATGTTTCATACTTCTTTCTTATTAAGTAAATATATAGATGTATTCACTCAAATTTTTGGAGAAAGCATATGAAGCAAAAAATATCCATCGCATATGGCTACATATAATGGACTATATACATCAATATGTATAATATCCAATAAGTTAGTCATCCGTTCCTCTTTGGCCTATGAACGGATTTTTAATTATCTCGAGGAAAGTCTCACAAGCGTCAGTTGATCAAAATCAAAGACTCCAAAAATCCATCAACATGGATTTTCTTCATGTTTTCTTTCCAATATAATTTAAACAGCGATGTCACTTCATAAGTGATCTTTCAATCATTTGTCTTGCGACATTTTAGCAATAGTGTTTATGGATGTGATTTATCCCACCAGACTTGTAAAAGTTCATCCATACTTTATGGAATACGGTAATTATTTGAACAACCATTGTTCTCATAATACCAGAACAAAATAACAATTATTAAAACAAATCTTGAAGGCTAGGTTTGACGACAACAAAAAACACAATAACACTTTATTTGTTTTCGATGAACATCATCACTTATTCTCTTGCTAGTTACTTAGGCCATTGCAGTTCATGAATTGCGTTGTCCCATATGACACTTCATACCAACCAATTCGGTATCCAATACCTAAGAACCACATTGTTTAAAAAGCAAGGAATACAACCATAACATGTATATCTTCTATATACCTAAGCTGGACATTTCCAACTTTTTCTTTTCTGCCAAATATTTTATAGATTCTCTTTCAGCAATTCATTTTCCTTTTAAAAGAATCTATCAACATCAATAGTGGTGTCATTCACATGACACATGGTACAAAGCTTGTATACAGTCAAATACTAATACCTTTGGACTTGCACTTTGAAGTGGATCACCATCATCAAATGTTTGGCATTCTTTCAAAAATCCATTCTTTAGCAATCTTTTAGTGTAGTAAACATTTTACTTACATCTTCTATTCATCCTTATCATGACAACTTTCATGATCAAGCTACTATAGCCTATAAGGAAGAACGACGAGTATAATTTTAGTTCCCGAAACCTTTTGGGAGATTCGGATGCCTAGCATCTCCATCCTTCACAAATTCTCATACAATATGAGAACATATATTTTTCTAAATTATACTCTATTATAATGCAACCAAAAACATTGTTTCAGATATCACAATATCTTCCACACATGATGGTTTCTGAAACAATTTTTCAGCTCCTAGATAATCTTGATATTAAAACAACTTTAGAATATCAATAATCATGGAGGCAAACATGATACTCTAGATACTAACATTGGAATTCTTACTCTTGATTTAATACTACTTATTAAACTTCATGGAGTAAATAGGGTTTGCTGAAAGTTTGCAATAGGACTTCTAAACTTTAAATTGACATTCAAAACAATACGATACCAGTTCGTAAAGTAAATATCCAGAATTCTATAGTTCTATTATCTCAATTAAAACTAAGCATAAGGTAGTGAACAGATGCCAATGACTACAACAAATTATGCAAATTCACTTCGATTTAGTTTATGACAAATTAAGTTCGACTAATCCAAATTAGAAATGAACTCCCACTCAAAAACGACATCCCTCGTGCCTTTTTGGTGATTACATGAACCAAATCCACTACACCAAGTCTGATCATCACGTGAGTCGGTGTAGCTTCAAAGGCGAGCATCAATATGGGCATCACATCAACTATATGACTCATGCTTAACCTTTCGGCCCGTGTACATGCTAGGCTCGCCAAGTAAGAACCTTAGTACTCGCGTGTGTAAAACTATCTTACACCCGTTTGTATGAAAGCGTAGATTCGAGTACACCCGATCATCACGTGATGTCTCGAAACACGATCCATAGAACGGTGCATACTTAAGGAAGAACACATTTTATCTTGATATTTAAATGAGGGATCATCTTATAATGCTACTAAAACGCCAAACTAGCAATGTAAGATGCAAACATCTAATGTGTAAAGTGAGATGATATGGTCCATGCATTCGATCTCTATCATATGCATCATGGGATGATCTCTATCATTTCTTTGTGTGTAAGGCCAAGGTCTATGGAAATTACACGTTGAGTGTGTTGTAAGAGTATCTATCATACATCTACTTACAACAATACCATATCAAGACACTAGCCCAGCAACGATCTAAACTAGACGCCTCTAATTTATCCATTGCAAGTTTTACGTGGCTTAGGGCTTTCGGAGATAGAACCGGTCTTACCTACGAACATGGAACCACAACGAGGATAACCAAGTTTTAGCAACTCGTTGTAAATCAGATATTGACTATAGTAAGAGAGACAGACACCCGCCAGCCATTTATGCAAAACTAGTTGCATGTCAGTCGTGGAACCGGTCTCATGTGCGATGACATGTAAGGTTGGTCCGGGCCGCTTCATCCCACTATGCCACCAATATCCAAAATACATGAAAGATGCAATAACATGATCATCATCGCCCACATATAAACATATGTGTACTACCCGTGCAAAGCACCTACGCATAGATCAGGCTCTGATACCACTGTTGGGTCCGCAGCATAGAAAACAAAAAAATTCCTACGATGAGAACTACATGCCAAGATCTATCTACTAGGTACAAAGCAACAGGTGAACATACATCCAACGAGAACTTATCCTCGAAGACAACGAGTTTTGTTAACGAGTAGGAACTCGTGGTTGATATAGTCGTACACTTGCCGATCTCAAGATCGTGAGGAAGTCCGAGCGCCGCAACTCAGCAGCGCATCCATACTCGCACACAGGTTCAAGCCATCGGACAACCTCTAGCTCCTCGCTCCAGCGATCCAGCGGAAGCAGCAACTCCTTCCAGACGAAATGCCACCGGGAACATGTACCTCGCTAATCCGAGACCATGGGGGAATAATTCTAGAGGGGGAGAGAGATCCTTCACAAGGAGGTGTGTGGAAGAAGGAGGAAGAGGGTGGCCTTTTATAGGAGGAGGGGGGTGCCCCTCCTTTATGGCCGGCGCATGGGAGGGTGACTCCTCACCTCCCCCATTCATGTGGTGGTAACCCCTCCACATTAAAATGCCTCTTCACATTCCCCTTTAAAGTCCCTACTTTAAATGCATTAAAATTCTCCAAGTTTAATGCTCTCTCATTTAATAAAAATCTTTTCTTAAATTTATTCAGAATTTTGTTAATTACTTTAATTAACAAACATTCACATATAACCCCTTGCAATATTTCAATATCACATGCAGAACCACTTTCTGCAATTTCACTCGAAACAATTTCCGGTTTCTATAAAAACAATTCCGGCGCTCTGCAATTCTTTCGTCTGAAACATATGTGCTCCAAAATAATGTCCGGTAACTCTTAAGTGTGTCACCCTACGATTCACGAATAATGCAGACATGATTGAGACTCCTCTCAGATCAATAATCAGAAGCGGGACCTGTAGATCCATACTGACTCCTGCATATTCAACAATGACTTCTGTGATCGTGAGAACCTTTAATGTTAGTAATTAAATCCCTTTGTCTCGCGATATATTATATGTCCGAGATTCGATCATTGGTATCTCCAGACCTAGTTTGATCTCATTGCCGACATGCACTCTTTTCTCGTTCTCGTGATATAACATTCTAGTGATCATATCACTTACTTGCAAGCTATCTTAATGTGATATCACCGAGAGGGCCCAGAGTATATCTATCCGTCATCGGGATGGACAAATCCCACTCTTGATCCATGAGCCTCAACATAACACCTTCGTAGCACTGAACCACCTTCGTAGCACTGAACCCACCTTTATAGTCACCCTGTTACAGTGTGACGTTTGATGTTATTAAGATACTCTTCCGGTGTTAGCAATTAATATGATCTCATGGTCTAAGGACTAAGATTACTCCGTATGATGTTATAGCAATATAAACATAATGACTTTGATCGTAATGCTATACTACGGATGAATGTTCATCACATCATTCCACCAATGTTATGACCTCGTTATTAACAACATCCAGTGTCCATGATCAGGAAACCTTGATCATCTTGTTAATCAACGAGCTAGTTTATATGAGAGGCATTACTAGGAACTTTGTATTTTGTTTATTAAACACACATGTATTAACGTTTCTAATTAATACAATTGTAGCATGCAAAATAAACATTTATCATAAACATGGAATAAGATAATAACCACTTTATTATTACCTCTCGGGCATATTCCCTTCAGTAATTGGGCCAACCCAGCGCTGCCGTTTTCTTCTCGCCAGCGGTAACGCGAGGAAGGCCTGGATGGCCTTACCGCCGGCGACCCGCGTGCCCACTTCGCCGGCGGTAAGGAATCCGTCTATAGGGTTTTCCCTACTAGTGTAAGCCGTGCATATGAAATTGTAGAAGATTGCAAGAGAGACTTTTTTTGTTTTTAGCTTAAATTTATCTCATTCGCTTTGAATATTTCGAACAAGTATTTTATATATTTGAATGACATTGTATAGCGATTGATTTGACTTCAAATTTTATCTATTAAAGACATGTGCACGTGCATGATTCATTTAGAATCGTCGTGGCTTTTGAGTATTTGAGTTGCACTAGTAAGCTTGCACGTGCAATGCAAATCTTATGCTTTTTTATTCCTATAACTTAAACATCAATCTTAAATCTTATTTTCCTTTTAGCTATCTTTTTATCAAGGCACTTTAGCGAAATTGAAATTCTTTGAAAAACCCATTCTCTTCTATGCAATTGAAATTATGTCAATTACAATGACACAAGAGTAATTTATTAAAACACAAATGAACTGAAAATTGTGTCTAACTCCGAGTCAGGATGACCTACATTAATGCAATTTTTTGATGATACAAATTCTATTATATAATAAAATAAAATAAATAATCAAATATATTAATATTTAATAAAAGAGATTGTCAAATTCTTGTAATATTTAAATTAAAAACTTCAAAGTCATTAAATGTTTTTAACAGAACTTTTTTTAAGCCTTCTGTAAGAAGAACAAAACCGCATTTCAAAAAAAAAAGAACAAAACCGAAAGCGAGTGAGACATTGTTGATCTAAACTAAAGGAAAAAAGGACAAAGGTCAAACAAATATGACAACGCCTCCACGGTCAGTCCACGCTGTCACCTACCTCTTAGCTTCTCTCTCACCGTCTGAGACATTTCGTAGTAGAAAAATTGGGGCTTCTAGCAAGAGACAATGGAACACTCCACCTCTCTCTCTCTCTCCCATGTGCACCGAATTCCCCAATCTCTCTTCCCGTGCAAGCCTGAATCCCTGTTTTTCTTCTCCAATTCTTCATTCCCCACAAGCTGAGAAGATAGGAGCTGGATCAGAGGCGTGTGGACCTTGGAAAGTGAATAATCGGAGCAGGCAAGGAGTGGAGCTGGCGCGCGCGGTTAACTGCTGGGGGCTCGCAGCCTCGCCGGACGCCGGGGTCGCGTCGCATCGCCCCGAGGACCGACGGGCAATGGTACTCCAGACTCGATCTTCTCTCTGTGAGACCCTTGTATGATAGAATTTTTCCTGATGCACATCTCCTGTATTTTCGGCCAAATCTTGGTTCTTTCTCTAACTTTTGTTGAACAACCCCCTCCGCTGCCTCCCTGTTGACAGAAACGGATGAACCCATCTTCACTGGATCCTTAGCATCTGGCACTGCACGCGCCTTGGAGGGCTCGACATGCTTGTTCGACGGTGAGGAATCCGAGTTAGACACTTATATGCTGGGCATACCTCTGTTACTTTGTTGTAATGACAAGGACATCGGAGAATGTTGTATGGAGAGTTTACTGATTTGGTAATTAAATTAGTGTATACTGCGCTTTTTTGCTTGTTACTTCTTCACAACAACCACTAATCTTTGGTAATTAAATTAGTATTTTGTGGGATAATGGATGCTAAATTTTCAGTGTGGACTGTAGGCCTCTACATTATTTAGAGGAGTATTTGCAAACAACTATTAGAGTGTAGGCTTTTTCCCATATAATACTAATGAGCTGTCTTTTACCCATATAATCAGTCTTTTAAACAACAGTGACATTATCCAAATGTTATTGCAGTGCCTATATTCGTTATTACTTGCTGTAGCTTGTACATATCTCTGGTACTGAGTTTCTTAGCCTCATAATTTATAATTTTTCTTTCTCATAATTTAAAGAAGAACATTCTCTTTACAGGTAGGAGGCGGCTTGCGGAAGGCTAGGTATTTCGTCCATGTTTTCAGCTGTACGTATATAAATGTTTCATACTTCTGAAAATTCTGATCCATCCTTGTAACTGTGAAGGACTTGCAAGGACAACCATGACAAAACATTTGCTGATTGTTCGATATCACAAGAGATGACAAATGTTGAGCTCGATCTTTCAAATGGTTGTGCTTATGAAGCTGACAATGATGGATCAAACTCAAAAGGTTTTGAATTTCTACATGTATTGTTTGTTTTCTTCAACAATTTATAGTCATATAATGTCGTAATGCATTGTACCATAGTCACTCTGAATCAGGGATGGGCGGATATATGTTACGTAAATAATTAACTATGCACAAGTGTGGTTACAAGTTTTTTTTTAAATATTAGCATTCGTTACCTTTTGGTTACAAGACAAGCTGGGCGGTGACGATGCAAGACAAGCTGGGCGAGGCGCTGGGGAGAAGCTGGTCGGCGTCGAGGTCGGCGGCTACATGGTGAGAGGGCGGTCCGCGGAGGATGTACGGTGCGTGTGTTAATACGGCGCAGCCTGCCTGCGGAGGCAGACGATCGAATCTGATTGTTATCAGTTCCGTTAATTTAGCCATATTTTTATTGATCGTTATCGGATCTGATCGGTTCCACTACGTACTTGGAGGCGGATGGTGGGAGAGGAGTTTCACGTCCGTTAATTTAGCCTTATTTTTATTGACCAAGATTAGTCCCGTTAATTTAGCCGTATTAGTTGTCATATTGATTGCCATATTAATTGCTTGGTTCGACTATGTTTTAGACCGCGGATGGTGGGAGAGTGGAGTTTTCCGTCTAGAGGCAGCGTGCTCCGCCCCGATTAATGCTAATTTCACACAAGATGCTGAGTAGATCAATCTGTGCGGTAAGATTTCATTTACTGTATTCGATCCTGTGGTGGTGAGAGAACCATGTTTGTTAACCGAGGTACACTGTTTACTCCTTTGTAAGTAGTAGAGATAGAGATGATGCATGAAATGAACCTCGATTTTATTAAGGAAATATGGGCATATTTATGATGCCAAGATTTATCATATTTTATTAATATAATACAATATAGAAACAAATAAAAACTTAAAGTGTCTTGCATGTGCACACTAGTATTAGAAGTTGTCAACAACGACGACAAAGTAAAACCTCACAGAGCACAGGCTTCTAGTATAGGCATAACTCGAGGGGGTTATGTGCAAACCGCGGCAGAGGAAGGGCCGGCCAAGAGAATCTCTCCCTTCGTCCCCCTCCCCTCCGGCGAGGCTCCCACACTCCGGCACACGGCGGCCGGAGATGGCGAGGAAGGGCGTGTCGTACGTTACGGGCTCGGAGCTCGTATCCATGGTCCGCGACCCCAAGGTCGCCATCATCGACGTCAGGTACGCTACATACAAACCCGCACCTCTGCGCTACGCTGGGGGGACTACTAGCGAGAAGCTGATGTGCTTGACTGGATTTCTGAAGGGACGAGGAGCGGATCTGCGACGCGCACATCGCCGGGTCGCACCACTACGCCAGCGACGGCTTCGCGGAGCGGCTGCCGGAGATCGCGGAGGCCACCAGGGGCAAGGAGACCCTCGTCTTCCACTGCGCCCTCAGCCAGGTCCCCTGTCTTCCTCCCCCTTCAGAATTTTCCTCTCATGTAATTGCTGATTTTTCCAACATCACTTCCTAAGTAAGCAGGTAGTTAGTAGTACTGGTGGAACCATAGGTGCTTTATGTGGATCCACAAAATGTTTCATGTAGTAGGTAACATGATAACCGCCCCTAGGAATCATGAATGATGAGCTGGTCAAAGTACAAGCACAATTTACAGAAATTGTTTAGCAGCCACAGATGTGTGGTTCGACGTGATTCAAGGTCTGTAATTTTCTCAAAGGATGGAAATTATGCGACTATCCGTGCCTTTAGTCCTATACTTAATCCTGACAAGATGCAAACATGGCCTTCTGGCTGTACAATATGGGAAGAAATCGACAAGGTGGTCGAGAGTCGAGATAGGACTTACCATTACATTTGGGGATTAGTTTGAACGGGAATGATGGAGAGAATCAGATAACCTCCCAAGGTTTCATGAACATAACCAACAAGGAGACAGATTGCTCAGAGAAAAAAGAGGAGACAGCTTTTGTCCAGACATTGTAACAATAGGATTTCGGTTATTTTCTTCTCTTGTTAGATTCCTGTTTGGTGTATTATCGTTTGTTGTGATTTCAGTTCTATTCATGGCTGTAGGATATCAGGGCCAGCTTTCTTCTGCATCCTTGCAGTCGTTGTGTGCTCTGGGCCTATGGCCAAGACTTCCTTGTATGCTTAGGCCTTCTTTGATTCAAAAGATTTCCACAGGATTTCTATAGGATTCAGTCCCTGTGGATTTTTTCCTTCCGAACACGTTTGATTCATGGGATTGAAACCTGTAGGAACCAATCCTCTTGGAATTTTGCAGTGTATTTTCACGGGAAACATAGCATGAGCTCCAACATCATGGAAAAATCCTACACTGATTCCTGCGAGAGTTCCTTCATCTGTAAGAACCGACTAGGCAGCGCATTCCATTCATTTATATTTCCTATTCCTTTCGTTTTCCTACCCTATGAATCAAAAGGAGGCCTAGGCTTTTGCTGAATGGGTACTTCTGATATAAGCGATGGCCTGATGAGGGACTGTAGTGAGAATAAAACACAAATAAAATCTAGTACTAGCTTCTACACACTTCTACTATATTCTAGGTAATTTGGTCCTTTAGTCATATGTGCTGTAGTAGTTTCTAGAGTGTTCTAGTGTGAGTTGCAACCATGTTGTTAGTGTTTGGTTTCCTAGTTTTAAGTAGCATTCTCTAGAACCTTCTAGCTGTAAGTAGAACTAAGTAGTGGAGGCTCATCAGGCCTATAAATAGAGGTTCTAGAGAACCCGGACTATGTGCCCACTACCTATCAAATAAATGGAACCTTGTGTTCTTGTTTTAGATCTTGGATTAGATCTAGTATGTTGAGAGTTCTGGATTAAACTCTTGACAGCCCCCGCCCCTAGAGCGATATCTAGCCTAGCACGTTGGAGTGGTTCCTTCAACATTTGTGTTGTCTTTATTGTAGCAGCAAGGTGGAGTTGTTCCTCCACAACCTTTGTGCTGCATCATGGCCTTACCTTCGGCAGAGAATTAGCTCTATTTGTTCTGCTAGTTCTCTAGGACTGTTGTCTGGGTTGCTACAATCCACACTATAGAATCGTTAAATAGAATTGGCTTTGGCAGCCGCAGTGTTACCGTGTTCTTATCTCCTCCTGCATGCGGTGCTGTATGCCATTAGTGTTTTCCTTCATTCATCATTGTATCTCCCAGTTTGAGTTGAGTTTATTGCCGCTTTGTCCTTCCTGTAACCTGTCCCTTCAAACTGCAGGTGCGCGGTCCAACTTGTGCAAGAATGTTTTCGGACTACTTATCAGAAGCCAAGGAAGATTCAGGCATAAAGAGCATCACGGTCCTTGAGCGTGGATTCAATGGATGGGAGCTTTCAGGGAGGCCTGTTTGCCGCTGCAAGGACACTCCTTGCAAGGGTGTATGCTCTTGAGTATTGGTGCCAGCATGATGCATTTTTCAGCTGTGTGTGGGGTGATATCTACAGGCTAAAACAATCACTATCTACAGGCTAGCTATCTGTAGTCGATTACTTCTATAGTAGCACATTTAAATGGCATATCTCATTTGGCTGGACTATGTGGATCCATCTGTTGAATTGGCAATCACTTCATGGATGTAAACTACAGACCTTATCGGTAATTATTGAAAATATTTTGCTTCCACCATCGGCCAACGGGCATCTGCATCGTCTCTTTGAGCTGAAGTTCGATTTTCTCTATGTTCTCCCCAATGTGCATGCTTGTTTCTAGCCTTTTTATTGCAAAAGTAATATTTGCAGTATCACTTGTTGCCGTGACTCTTTGCTGATTTAGTCATCATCATGCCCAATCCTAAAGGTCGTGTAAATTAAGCTGAGGAAACCCTGAGGGCTACTTCACCTAGATTGTGACTGTAGTGGCAACAGCAGGTATGAATGGTTCAGTTCTGCTAGCGTTGAATTCAGTCTGACACTAAAAGAGAGTGCGCAAATTACAGCAAATTCTGGAGCTGTACCTTTTTATCTTGGGCTATTATAACTTGCGCTGAGAAATAGCATTTCCCTTTATGTTTGCAGGTTCTTGTTTATGCTGAATCCAGTAGCTACTTACCTGGAATTTACAAAGAATAGTGTTTTGATTCCAGCAGTACACACCTGGAACTCCACAGTGCATTTGTAAGAATGTGCCAGAAACTACTGTAGCCAACAGCTGAAACAATCTTTGACCTCATAATAACTGAAACAACCTTTTTTCTATAACAAGATTGGTGATATGGTACATGGAAGTATGGAACAGTCAAATAGCTCTACAAGTATGTCCACATATAATTTTCAAATTGCATTCCTCTAATACAATCATTAATCTTCCTCTAAAACAGGCTCTTCACACTACTACTAAATGAATAAAACTAATTTCCTGTACAGACCTTGCCATTGCCACCTTGTCATCCCATCACTGTTCTGTTTTTACACTGTACATGACACGCAAACCATCCGGTTCACCATTAAAAATTGGGACGGAATGTGAGGAACTGATGCTCTGAGCTTCCTGGGCAAGAAAAAACCAAGTCCCCTGTAGACCTCATGCTCAACAACTGACTACGTTGTTGCGCCACTGCAACTGAGCAGAGATGTCAGGAATCAACCTGGCAGTGCGTTTCACCATTTGGTCTTCACCTCCTCAACGATCCAACATAACTCCTCCTCTGAGATCGGTCTAGCAGAACTTCAAGCTCCCTCAACACTTGCCATGTGGCATCTCCCTCTTCCAACGGCCGGTTGAAGACCAGCGCCTTCCGCTTCACAGGATCCCACAAGTTCTTCTGTATCACGGTCAAGTTGGTCGCCACGACGTGGTCTAGTACCGTCTCAAGACTGGCGATATCCTTCTCAGCCACCTGTAACGAGATGTCTGGCCACCGAAGGACGGAAGGAAATGGCAGGCGTATATTGTCGGCAATTATGACAGGAATACAGCCCAGCAAGACTGATTCCACGAGCCGAGGGCTCCATGGTGCCCAGCCCAGTGGGCAGAGGCAGAATATAGAACGGGCCATCTCTGATCGGTAGTCATCGTACCGCTTCCGCTTAAGGTAGAACTTGCTATTACGACCATACCGCTGTAGTAGCTCAGTCCTCACTTTCCTGTTGCAAGGAAAATGTAAGAATATAAATTGCAACTCCTAATGGAGTTATATGCACAGCTACTGATCAAATTCCAACAGTTATGGATCAGATATTTTCTTCACATTTTGTCAAGCAACTAAAGGGTATCATTGTTTATTTTTGAAAACTATTTCTGGACAGACTATTTAGCATCGAGAGGCCTAACACAAATGATTCAGTAATTTAGCATCGACTTTCTCACGGGCAATTACTAAAGTGAAACAGAATATGAGAAAACCTCAAACTCAATCCTATTCCTTTTGGGATAAACTGCTCGATGAAGCGACTAATGAAAAGTGTGGAATATGCTTACTTGCCGTAGAAGTGGCCACTTATGTTCTTGGGATGGACCTCCATCTTGCCTCGGAAAAAGGCAAAAATGTCTCTCTGTGCCTTCTCCGGCTCCGGTAGCTCGTGGGCCACCTCCGGAGGCACGTGTGGGGGGATAACCACGTGCTCCGCCTCCTGGCACACGTGAGGGCCATGTACACCGAATGTCTGTAGCAGAATTGACCTCTTCAGAAACTCTGGTATGCCATCCGCGATCGCCACATCCTCCTGATCATGGCCAAATGGAAACTTTAGTGCAACTGGGTAGTTCCCTTAAATTTCTCTGGGTTGGGGAACTGCAGTGAATAAAATGCAAGGCAAACTAAGTTCCATCATGACAACACCAGGAATTTTAATGGTTGCGTGAGTAATTTCCATAAACAAGTTAAGGGTTGCCTAAATTGTGTTAAACGAACAAAGTCTCATGGTGGCAGCTGAAGAGGAATTGTGAGATTTGGGGTGAGAAAAATTGGATCATCTAGGCTCCATGTCACAATATGGCAAGAAGTGATGACTGGATTCACTTGATTCTGGATGCAAAGCTGAACTGGAATCCACCTTGACCACTCCCTGTCAAGAGAATTAGGTCCAATGCCATTTAGGGAGCATGCAGCTAACTTCCATCTTGCAAATTCTGTTTGGCCGCAAGAAACGTCGGGACCTAACCCACACGCAACCACCGCGCCGCGAAACCTTCGGGGCTGAGCAGGATCCAGGCAGGCACTCACCATGGGGTGGAAGCATGCGCCGAAGTCGTGGGACGCGACGAAGACGTGGTCGGCGCCGGCGGAGCGGTTCCAGTAGGGCATGTCCCGGCGCACGAGGTCGACGGCGTCGGCCAGCAGCCCGCGCGCGTGGGAGAGGGACGGGAACCCGTTGAGGGTGGAGAAGTTGCAGGAGACGTAGACGGGGACGAAGAAGAGGTCGGCGTCCTCGGGGCGGTCGGCGCGGGCGGAGGGGTAGCTCAGCAGGGCCTCGTGGAGCGCGACCTCGGCCGCGAAGAGGTGGCGCGCGCACCTGGGGTCGGCGGCGGCCCAGTCGCGGTTGAAGCGGGAGGGGAGGTCGTAGAGGTAGATCCGTACGGGGGGTCTGGTGGTGGGCTTGGAGGTGGTGGTGGCGGAGAGGGCGCGGGGCCTGGGGAGGAAGGTGGGGCGGAGCGGGGAGGCGGCGGGCGGGGCGGCGGAGAGGAAGAGGTAGACGGAGAGCAGGAACCAGAGGAGGATGAGCCAGGGAGAGTGCCGCCGGAGCTTTTCGACGAGTGTGGGGGCTCCTCTCCTCGCCGTCGCCGGCGGCGGTTTGGGTAGCTTGGGATCTCTCATGGCGGAGCTGGCAATGCTTTGCTGGTGAGAGGAGGGAGGGAGGACACCGCAGCGCGTGGGTTTGTTGGTTGGCGCTGCTCTTGACTCTGAAACCTCCTCCTTTTTCTTCTCTTCGGTTGTTTTTGGTAAGTGGCCTGTTCAACAAGTTTAGAACGTGTTGTTCAGTTAATGCCTTTTATTGATAATCAATTCATCATACTCCTTGTAGAAAACAAACCGAACCGGAGGAAGTAATATGAGTAGGAGTATTGTTTTTACATAGCCATAATTATTCTACTATAGAGTTATTAACTCAAGCTACTTCCTCGGATCCATACTAATTGGCGATGAATTGTATATATCTATACATCTGTTTCATCGGTACTCTCTCCGTTTCAAATTACTCTGCACATACACTTATCTAGATAAGCTAGTACTTCCTCACATTTATTTAAAAAAATCTAAGATTTTTAAAATAGATAGTACTTCCTTTGTTCCATATTACCGGCGTCTAACTTTTTCACCCTTTTTCCATATCACTCTACGTGCTAAAATTTCCAATATTGTCCTTGACCTTTTCACCGACAGCTAGCTTTACATGTAGCAGTACTAGTTGTGTATGCATGCACTGCTATTTATCTTAGGGGTAAAATAGTGCAGCGGGAGGTGAGAAAAGAATCTTTGGTTGCTTCATTGGTATCCACGCTTTTGCTTAGACGCAGATTAAATGGGAACAGATGAAGTATGGAATGAGAGACTATTAGTACATCTAGATAAACGTGTGTGCGGAGTAATTTGAAACAGAGGGAGTAATTAGTATAGACCAGAGAGTACTCATTTCCTTGATGTAAAATAAGTACGGTGACACATAACACTATTTAATATATCCCTCTGTCCACAAATAACTGACTTGGTTCAGATTCAAATGTATCTAGATGCATTTTAGTATATAGATATATTCGAATCTAGATAAATCTAAGTCAGTTATTTCTGGACGGAGGGAATATTTAATATTAGAATGGAAAACGCATGCATCACTATCATTTTGGGAATGAAAACTTGTATATTGCTCAAATAATTTTTGGATTACAACCTGAAAGAGAAACACTCCCCCTTTTAAAATATGAGATGCTTTAGCTTTCTTTTTCTAAAACACATATATCTATATGCCTTTTAGTGTGTTCGTTCATTAAATTTGCTCCGAACCTGTACACTAAAAGGCGTGTAGATACATCCACTTTAGAAGAAAAAAGGTATAACATCTTATATTTTGAAACAGGTGGAGTACTAGGCAGGTCACCTCAATTATGCCATACAGTAGTGCGAGAACGAAATCTCACATAATTCACCATAAAATGACTAGCTTCATTTTGGCTTCTACTAATATGAGTAACCAAAGTTTGTCGAACCTTCAACATTGTTGTGGTGGGATTTGAGAGAGAAGGATTTGAGTACTTATGTTCTTACCATTGCATGCAGTGCATCGGTTTATGTTCTCCACGAATATTCGTGAAGTGAAAGCGAGAAGCTTATTACTCTCGGGTGCTTGTGCCCGGGGTTTATTCTTCTTGGGTTTTTGAAACCCTAGACGACTTATTGCCTTTGTGGCTGTGTGGATTATTTTGGACCTACAATTAAGTTGTAGAGATTTCTCCAAGCTTGAGCCTTTGTGGCAATTAGTTAGGAGCATTCAATTAAGTTGTGGAGATTTTCGCAACCTTATACGGATTCGGTGAGTTCCCTCGAGGGTCTCATAGTGGATTGAGGACTTGTCTTTTGGTGGGAGGGCTCGAGTAGAATACCGTGAGGCATTGTTTGGGGAGGCTTGTGCCTCCACACTGTTCGAATGGAGAGTAGCACCCCAAGGGTGTGAACTTGGGGATACATTATCATCTTTGCATGCTAGTATTATTTCTATATTCGAGCTCTTTACTTATGCACTTCATTTTGTGATAGTCTTCGTGATTGAAGTTATATATCTTGCTATGAGATAGTTTCTTGTCTTGTTTAGCATAAGTTGTTCTTGAAATAAAGGGTGGGCTTCAGGCCTATTTAACAATTTCAGGAAAATCCCTAGGGGACCATTCATGGCAAGAGGAGTGATGGGAGTTTAGTCTCACATGGCTAGTTGGAAGAGATTTTCACCAACATATAAGGTGAGCTCTTCTCCTATTAGTATGAGTTGGTGTGAAGTGAGGAGAGGTGTTCCACACGCGCTCTCCTTCTCCTCCGCCACCCGTCTCACCACGCTATGCCACGCCACGACCCGCTCGTGTGCCATGGGTTGCGGGAATCTCGCCGAGCCGATGTTTTCTTTTTGATGCGCAAGAATAGAATACGAGCGGTTGCAACTGAAACATTTTCATTAATGGAGAATGAATCCGCGCTGAAATGTTTTGTCTTAAGTACGTACGTTTCTGTATTAATGGCTTGCATTTCTATTGGCTCTCGTCTCCGACTCGGTGCCTATATAGGGGAGACGTCGCTCCTCTCGAGATTGAATTAAAAACTGCTCTGCCTCCACTCTTTCCCGCCCCTGTCGTTCCTTCCACTACTGTTGCCGCAGGTGATCCCGTCCTGTCCACCATGTACACAGCTGACGGGAGAGCAGGCCTCCGAAACCCTGCCCCTCGAGATCCTGTATGGGAGAGGGGCGATTACATTTTTGGGGAGCGTCTTCTACGTGACTACTTGCTCTCGATCGGCTACTTCCACATCCTTGCCATCACCATGGCCACCGACACTGAGAGGGCCGATGTGGAACAGGCCGCTGCTCACAAGAGGGCAGCCAACGAGGCCGCCGCTGCTACGGCCAACTGGCCTACCGGAGGGTACCATATGTTTATCCCTCTCCTACTTATTTCTATGTGCACAGTACTAGTGTTTTGCGTAGATGATTCTATGTTCTGGCTCCCTGGCCAGACTATACACGCAGACTACAGCGTCGAAGCATGGAGGCTCGGCGAAGGGTCGCGAGAAGTGCAAAGCAAGGCAACAGATGGAGGGCTACTGCATGTTGTACGCCAACTACTTCGTCGATGCATGAAGAGGTCGTGTTTCGGCGCTATTTCAGGATGAGTCGGAAGCTCTTCCTCAAGATCATGCATGCCATCCGAGATTTCGACCCCTATTTTGTATGCAAGAAGGACTGCGCTAGTATGGTAGGGTTTTCCTCACTGCATAAGTGCACAGTGTCGATGAGGTTTCTTGCATACGGAGCTCCAGGTGACAGTGTCGATGACTATCTCCGCATGGCCAAGTCCACCGCCATTGATTGCTTGTACAGATTCTATAGGGCAGTGATTGCAGTGTTTGGAGAACATCACTTGAGAACATCCAATGCTGAAGACACTGCTCGGATCCTCGTTGTTAATGAAAGTAGAGGATTTCCTTGGATGCTTGCAAGTATCGATTGTATGCATTGGCAGTGGAAGAACTGTCCATTCGCTTAGCAAGGAATGTACAAACGCCATAAAGGAGGTTGCGCTATGATACTCGAGGAAGTTGATACACATGATCTTTGGATTTGACACTCCTCTATGGCATGGCAGGATCGAACAACGACATCAATGTCCTCCTAATGGGGTTCGTTGCATGGAAAACAAAAAAAATCATACGGTTGCAACTACCAAGATCATATCTAGGAGATACTTGTAACGGTTTCAGATGGACCCACCCTCGAAGACCGTAACATGGGATAACATTCTTGCAAACAAATGTGGCTATTATAGAGTGTACACGACCGTCTTCAAGGACGCGATGACAGTACCACAAGTACAACACCTCCGTAATCGGTCACACGTACGGTGTACCGACGACTTCCGTCCCTCGCTCCAGCGTGGCAGCGGAAGTAGTGGATCCTCGGGAACACCGCCAACAGTACGATATGGTGATGGAGAAGATCTTGAGCAGGACTTCGCCTAAGCGCATCGCTCGTGGCAATGGACAAGGCTAGAAGGGGAGGAAGATGCCAACCAAAGAGCATATGAGAGGAAGGGTGAATGGTGTGTGATGAGAGGGGGAGGGGCATTTTATAGGTGAGGGGGGCAACCCCAAGGGCCATGGCACACAGCCATGGTGGTGTCCCCACCTCTCCCCCATTTATGTGGGTGGACACTCCACTCACATCAATTTAGCTTCATTCATCTTCCATTTAACTTCCACTCAAAAATCAAAGTCTTTCCATTAAAGCACTTTAATTCACTTTGTTTAATGCAACTCAATTTAATTAACACTTCATTTAATGAGTGTACTTAATTTGATGAACACATTAAAATTTGATCCCCTCGCAATATTCTAATACACCAAAACTATTTCGATAGTTTTTATCAGAATAATTCCTGCACTGTCCAGTATTTTATCCGGTGTTCCCTATCCACTCAAATGCATCAACTACCCTTAAGTGTGTCTCCCTATGATCCACGAACTGAGTGGACATGATCGAACATTACCCGATCAATAATCATTAGCAGAACCTAGAGATCCATAATGAATCCCACCAGGTCAAATGATGACTTAGTGATCGCATCATATTTTATTCGCATTCTTTAATTCTTCCCTTTATTCCATAAGTATTAAATAATACAACTCTATTTGAAGTAAGGACATTACAGAGATATTCTCAAAGAAATAAAAAGCTTTGTTAAATAAAGAATATATATTACATTGATATTTACAAGGAGTAGAAATGTGTATTACAAAAGGTAAATGAAGGAAAAGGCCTAAACTAATCCTAAACTATTCTTCTGATCACTTGGTCTTGTACCTGCAAATTAAAGTGAAATAGAAATAAAACAAAGAGTGGGTTAGTGTTAATTGCTCTCAGTTTCAAACAGTGAATTGCACTGTTTCTCAATCCTCATTGAGCAAGTTAAATTAAAGAAGGGACAAAAACCATCATGTGTAGAATCTGTTCTTTTAAACAATAAAGCCTCAGAACAACATCATAGGCTGAAGGGGCAAGTTTCACCAAGATAGGTAATAGTAAAAGGATGGGAAAACTTTAAAATAGTTACTTGATCTCATCCATAGCCAAAACAAACAATGAAGCAGCTTACACACCTAAATGCATGCAATTGAGGTGTCAAGAGTTGAGAGAAAAGGGAGCAGTTTAAAACCACAACCGTATAGAGCAAAGCCAGTTTTGCTATTCATTTCGCAAGAGAGCACAGCCACAATTTTTCACCAACACAACTAGAACATCACCAGATCTTGACATCAAATCACTAGATCAAATTACTTTCCACCACAGAAAACCCAGGCGATTACTAGCCAAGATGGTGACTTGAGGAGGGGGTGTTCTAGGTGGACAGCAAGGCCACATCAGAACAACATCATCAGGAGGAGTAAGACTAGGCCAAGAGGAAGTCACAACACATCCAGGGCTACCATAAGCCAACAGAAAATGGCAACATCAATACAAGGCTACAAGAGTATATGCCAACATCTTGATCTAATCATTTTTCTATCTTGCATATCCATTTTCTTGCAAGCATATGATAAGTAGACAGATAGGCAGCAGATAATCAACAACCAATTTATGCAAGAGTTCTTGCATAGACAAGGTCTCAGACCAGCATCATTGACCTATAATCTAGTTTTAACTAGATAGATTTACATCATAGCTGCTGATACAGGGCTGATGGCTCAATGCACGGCGCCCAGAAAAGTGCTTGGTGCGCGGTGTTGATGTAGAGCTCGTTTGGAACCCCAAGAGGAAGGTATGATGAGCACAACAGCAAGTTTCCCTCAGTTATAAAACCAAGGTTTAATCGAACCAGTAGGAGCAAGGAAACACCTCAAAGGTGTTACTAGCTGAGCTTTGGCAGGGCGCACTACCGGTGCTAGTAGCAACGTGGAGACCTGCACAACACAACCACAGAACTTTGTCCTCAACTTGCGATGAGGTTGCCAATCTCACCATGTTTTGCGGAAAACAAAGGATTAAGCGTATCGAATGGAAAGAAGTAAAAGTTTGCAGAAAGTAAACACAAAGCAGTAAACAGTTGTAGATTGTATGTAAAGTAAAAGGACCGGGATCCATAGTTCACTAGAGGTGGCTCCCCTTAGATAGATAACATGCTGGGTGAACAAATTACAGCGGGGCAATTGACAAACACCGAGAACGCAATACATGCATATACTAATCATCTTGACTCCTTTGAGACTTGATTGGGCATTACAGCATAATACATAGACCGCCATCTAAGTGCATCTATGACTAATAATCCACCTTCAGGTTATCATCCGAACCCCCTCCAGTATTAAGTTGCAAGCAACAGATTATTGCTTTACGAACTTCGTGTAAAGTAAACAATACGATTGTTCTATGAACAAAAGATTGTTGTTTTCTCCCTAGTAGCAACAGCACATCTAGTACCTTAGAGATTTCTGTCACTTCCCCAGATTACCAGAGGGATGAACCCACTATCGAGCATAAATACTAACTCTTGGAGTTCCTAGCATCTACTTGGCCAAGATAGCTACTAACAAAAGAAAGCATGCAAGATCTCAAATAACAAAGACATGATAGAATCAATAATCAATCTGAAAATAGCATCTCAATATCCATCGGATCCCCGCAAACACAACATGTATGGATTACAAATAGATGATCTTGATCATGAACGGAGCTCACAAGATCTAAACATGAAAGCACAAAGGAGGAGAAACTAGCCATCTAGCTACTACATGGATCCGTAGTCCAAGGATGAACTATTCACGCATCACACCGGAGGCTTGCATGGTGATGAAGAAGGCCTCCAGGGTGAATTCCCCTCTCCGGCAGGGTGCCGGGAAGAGCTTCAGATCCCCCCGATCTAGGGACAGAGACGACGGCGGCTACAGACTCTTTTGTGGATTTTTGATCGGGTACTTAGGGTTTTCGTCCCGAGGGCAACTTATAGGCGGAAGGAGAGGCCGAGGGGGTGTTGGGGTCGGCCAGACCACCCCCTGGCGCGGGCCAGGCCTGGCCGCGCGGCCAGGTGGTGTGGCCGGCCCCCAGCCCTTCTTCGTCTCGTATTCTAGCACTTGATCCCTTCTGGAAAAATAGGGACTTTGGCTTTTGTCCCGTCCAATTCCGAGAATATTCATTTTCTGACATTCCTGGAACCAAAAACAACAGAAAACAGGCAGCTGGCACTGTGGCTCTTGTTAATAGGTTAGTCCAAGAAATCATAATAAAAGTACTCCAAAGTTGGAACAAAACACAAGAAAGTGGATAAAACTAAGCATGGAACATAAAAAATTATAGATACATTTGCAATGTATCAACATCCCCAAGCTTAACTCCTGCTCGTCCTCGAGTAGGTAAGTGATAAAACAAAGAATTTTTGAGGTGACATGCACCATCAAAGACTTGATGAAAGTATTTGCAAAACACTCAAAGCTGGGGATCATAGTACTGCAATCATAACATGAAAGACAAAGTTCTAGCAATAAGAAAACAAACTAAGATGCAACATGAAAAGGCACAAACAAAAGATTCATGAATAACAATGCTTTGCAAGACGTTTGTTTGTTTCACATAAAGAAAACATAGCATAAAAGTATTCAGCTTGTCCCTCAATAGAGTAGCAAATATAAATGCATAGGACACCTTCAAACTTCATAAGAGTGACTAGACACAATAGTTTCAAAATGGCAATAACAAGTTATGCGTCAATCAACTAGTCTTGGGACAATGCACATAGAACTAAGAATGGCCACTATGCTCTCAAAGTAGTGCATAAAGATAGAAGGTGGAGACTCAATATAATGGTGGAAGAAAGGCCTTTTGTAAAAGGAAGTAGGGATTCAAGTCTCATAAAGAGCTTCCAAAAATTATGGTACTTATAGCTTTCAGCTCTCATTGCCCCTATCATAAGCATCTTGAAGTGATTAAGGTTAAAGTGAACAAACTATGGTGTATATGCTTGACGAAGTATAAGTCAGAAATCTCATGTCCCTTGTATACGAGGGCCGCTCCTCATGCTACTCAAGTTTAGTCACCGGTAAGTTCTTGTCATCGTAAGTACATGTGTATCATTGAGAACCGCCAACGGGGTACCCCTTGCCCGATGATATGGAAGAATCCCCATATCAAAATGACAAGGCAAGCAGACAATGAGCATCTCAGCATTCTTCTTATTTACCATGGGAATATGGTGCTTTTTTCTCTCTTTCCTCTTTTCATAGTATCTTTTTTTTTCTCTTTTCTCTTTTTTCTCAATATAGGACTCTTTTTTTATCAGAAGAATGCTTCATAGACAGCTCATTATGGTTACGCTGCAGGTTTCCACCATGTCAGCATGGATTAGACCAGCGGCCCATGCGTTTCTCTAACACATGTACATAACTCCATGGACTTACAAGCTCCCCTTTCATTTCACACCGACGACATCCATATACAAAAGATCATGATATCAACTAGGTACAAGTACCAAGTGAAATGTTGAAAGCGTTCCCCATGAAAGCATGGTTCTGCTAATTCCCAACAAATAAGTGCAAGCATATACAACATAGACGACACAATGGTTCAAGTTTATTAAGGGCAAGTAAAGTAAAGTGTGCCATCAAGTTCGTGAGAGCTTTAATCACTAGTTTTCTCATAACAAGTGAAAGGTAAACAAAAGCATGAATATACTTGGAATAGGGAGTTGGATGCATGAGTGGAACTCATACTTGGTTGTGGAGGCTAGCAAAAGACTGGGAGCGACAAACTAAGAGAGCAATAATGGTCATAATCATGTAGAGCGACAAAACATCATTGATCAAAGCATAAAGTGATACTACAAGTTTAAAACTAAAGGATCATAAAGGCTATGGTGACTTGAGATAGTCATAACATGGTGTGAGCATGCGCCAAGTCAACCCAAATAAAGTATCAAAGGAGAATACCACTATACTATGCTTTAATATGCTAAAACACCGCATGATTCATCCAAGGCACATTAAGCAATCTCAATTGTTTATAATAAGTCATGCTACAACAAAGAATACTAAGCATAAAGCCAAAACAATATCAAGCATGGCATGACAAAGCATAGGCCACAGTCAAAAACGAGCTCTTTTTACCACATAAGTATGAACTTTCCTACTCTTTTCCAAACCAAACCAAACTATATGCAAACCAAAGTATGAAAGAGGGGGTCCAACCAATTTATTCATAAAACTAAGCAAACCAAGCAAACTAAAAACCAAAACAAAAACGAAAAAGAAGACGCTCCAAGAAAAACACAACTGTGCATGAAACAATAAGAATGAAGCGTTTGGAAGGAACCTGGAATTTTTATTGATGAAGAAGGGGATGCCTTGGGAATCCCCAAGCTTTGACGCTTGTACTTCTTGGATGTTTCTTGGGGTGACACGCGTGGCATCCCTGATACATTGCAAATGTATCTATAATTTTTGATGTTCCATGCTTGGTTTTATCTACTTTCTTATGTTTTGTCCACACTTTGGAGTACTTTTCATATGATTTCTTGGACTAACCTATTAACAAGATGCCACAGTGCCAGTTGCCTGTTTTCTGCTGTTTTTGGTTCCAGGAAGTCAGAAAATGAATATTCTCGAAATTGGACGGGACAAAAGCCAAAGTTACTATTTTCCCGGAAGACTCACGGAGCCAGAAGGAGAGTCGGAGAGGGCCATAGGGTGGCCACACCACCCCTAGGCGCGGGTCCACCTAGGCCGCGCCAGGGCATGGTGTGGGCCCCCTGGCCACCCATCGACCTTTCCCTCTGGCCTATAAGAAGCCTCCCGAGGCCAAAACCCTAGATCATCAAGCCTCCAGCCACGAAAAGTTCCGCAGCGCCGCCGCCACCGAAAAGGAGATTCGGGGGACAGAAAGTCTCTGTTCCGGCACCCTGCCGGGACGGGGAAGTGCCCCCGGAGCCATCTCCATCGATCTCCACTGCCATCTCCATCACCATTGCTGATTCCCATGATGAGGAGGGAGTAGTTCTCTCTCGAGGCTAAGGGTTCTACCGGTAGCTATGTGTTCATCTCTCTCTATGCATGATCTTATTGAGATCATCAGCTTGTAATCTATAGATCTACCTTGCTACTCAAGTGCTTTAATAGATCTCTGCTCTCCCCATGTGTCTGAAAGTGACAGTGTGCTCACCATGGTGGCACTTAGGCTAGAGATTACAAATACTTGTTATGAGTTATATTTGGAGTTGGATGTCTTTCTGAAATTGTGGTGTTTGTTGGACTCATCTAGTGCTCAAGGTGACAGTGTGGGGTTTTCTAGATGGGAAAGGCTTACTTTGAGGTGTGTTGTTATAGCCCTACCAATGATTAGAGTGTCCAACCGGAGAGTAGTTCAGAGTAGTATCATGAAGAGAAGATATTTATATGAGAGTGTTCACTAGTGAAAGTATGATCCCTAGGCCTTGTTTCTAAACATTGAAACACCGTTTGCAACTAGATCTATTACATGCTTGCTTGCTTTCGTCTTTATTTCAGTTTGCCTTTAGTTTCTTCACCGCCATCAAGTTATTTTCTAGCACCGTTACCACTTATAATTATCTATACCACTTGTATTTCACTATCTCTTCGCCGAACTAGTGCACCTATACACCTGACAAGTGTATTGGGTGTGTTGGGGACACAAGAGACTTCTTGTATCTTGATTGCACGGTTGCTTGAGAGGGAATACCTTTGACCACTTCCTCCCTGAGTTCGATAAACCTTAGGTGATCCACTTAAGGGAAAACTTGCTGTTGTTCTACAAACCTCTGCACTTGGAGGCCCAACAACTGTCTACAAGAATAGAAGTGCGTAGACATCAAGCTATTTTCTGGCGCCGTTGCCGGGGAGGTAAGGTAAAAGGTATTAACACCGGAGGATTAAAACCTCCCACAACAAACGCCTATTTTCTGGTGTGAGTGCTCGATGTTATTTCCTTTAGATTCTGCAATTTTGTCTTTTTGTTTCTTGTTTTCACTAGTTAGGCTTAATGGAAAACAATAACAAAATTAGAGAGCTTTATAGTATTTATCTTGAGTTAGGACATGAAGTGCTTGAAGAGAAAATTAAAAAACCTATGGAACTTTATTTGCATGCTAATAGCAATGTTGTTAGTATGAATTCTTTGGACACCATTATTGCTAATGCTATGGAAAAGTCTAAACTTGGGGAAGCTAAATTTTATGAAAATGATATTTTTAGTTCCCCAGCTTTGGAAGATAGCTATTATATTGCTTATGATGATACCAAACCTCCAATATATGATGATTATAATGATGATTATGATATTTTCAATCCACCTACTATTGAGGAGGAAATTAATTATGATTACAATATGCCTCCTATATTTGATGATTATGGTGATGAAAATAATAATGATAGCTATTTTGTTGAATTTGCTCCCACTACAATCAATAAGAATGACTATGTTTATGTGGGGAGTATTAATTCTTTTATGCATGTGTCTCATGATAATAATTTTTTTATGATAGTTATATTGTTACTTTTATTCATGATGCTACTGAAAGTTATTATGAGAGAGGAAAACATGGTTTTATGTGTCTCAACAATATTAAGTTTCCCCTCTTTATGTTGAAAATTTTGAAGTTACTCTCGTTTTATCTTCCTATGCTTGTTGCTTTGTGCTTTCATGACTTGTTTCTTTACAAGATTCCTATGCATAGGAAGTGAGTTAGACTTAAATGTGCTTTGAATTTGCTTCTTGATGCTCTCTTTTACTTCAATTCATATTTCTTATGTGAGCATCTTCTCAAACTATCAAGCCTAACTTAAAGGCATTAAAGAAAACTACTTATTGGGAGATAACCCAAAAGTTTTAGTTGAGTATTGAAAGTTATTACTTCTGTAATAACCGCTCCTTATCCTTTTTATTTGCTTTTTATGCCAAGAGTAACCTCTAATGAGAGTGAAGTAATGATTGGGAAAGTTGATGTCCCGAAACAGATTTTTTTGCTTCACCATAAAAATTCGTGAGAGAGCTCTGTATTTCAGATTGAGCTGTAATGTTTTGTGCTTCTGCCCCAGGTTGTTATCTAACTTTCGTTAGTTCAACACTTTTTGATTTGAGCAACAGAAGGTCTTCCAAAAAAATCGTCTTTACCTGCTGGTCTGTTTTGACAGATTTCTGCCATTTTTTGCATTTGCTTCTTGTTGGTTCTTTCTTGAGTTCGTAAGTACAGAAGGAACTCAAGAAGGAACTAACAAGAAGCAAATGCAGAAAATGGCAGAAATCTGTCAAAACAGACCAACAGGTAAATACGAATTTTTTCGAAGACCTTCTGTTGCTCAAATCAAAAAGTGTTTAACTAACTAAAGTTAGATAACAACCTGGGACAGAAGCACAAAAAATTACAGCTCAATCCGACGTACAGAGATCTCTCAGGAATGTTTACGGTGAAGCACAGAAATCTGTTTCGGGACAGCAACTTTCCCAATCATCACTTCACTCTCATTAGAGGTTATTCTTGGCATAAAAAGCAAATAAAAAGGATAAGGAGAGGTTATTACAGAGGTAATAAATTTCAAGACTCAACTAAAACTCTTGGTATATCTCCCAACAAGTACTTTTCTTTAAAGCCTTTAAGTTAGGCATAAGAACCAAAGAAAGAATCAAGTGTTCTCAAATGAAGAAGCATTAAGACCAAATTTTGTTTTCATAGGAGAAGCAAAAGAAATATTTTCTCTCTTTTTAGGGAAGTGTTCGATACCTTTCTTGAGTGGGAGTTGGTATTTAATGGTGCCTTCTTTCATATCAATGATGGCACCAACAGTTCTAAGAAAAGGTCTTCCCAAAGTAATAGGACAAGAAGCATTGTATTCAACATCCAAAACATAGAAATCAACGAGGACACAGGAATCATTAACCATAATAAGAACATCATTAAGACTCCCCATGAGTTTCTTTTTAGCATTAGCATCAAGTGGGACATTCAAATAACAATCTTCAAGAGGAGGCAAATCAAGCATATCATAAATCCTTCTAGGCATAATAGAAACACTACTATCAAGATCACACAAAGCTTTGAAATCAAAGTCATTCACTTTCATATTAATGATGGGTTCCCAACCATCCTCTTGCTTTATAGGAATAGAAGCTTTATGTTTCATCTTTTCTTCTTTAATCTTTATGAGAGCATCAGTAATGTGTTTTGTAAAAGCCATGTTCATAGCACTAGCATTAGGACTTTTAGCAAGCTTTTGTAGGAACTTAATAACTTCAGAGATATTGCAACCATCAAGATCAAAATCAACTTTATCATCTAAAGTAGTAGAACTATTATTAGCCTCAACACTAGTGGTGGTAATAGTAGAAACACTAATGTTTCTAGCAATATCATCTTCTCTTTCCCACTTAGCATGTAATTCAGCTAATAGTCTAACATTTTCATCTATTCTTACTTGTATAGCATTAATAGCTGCAAATGGATTCTCATTAGTTTCAGGTTTAGCAGCCATTTTATTCAAAGAGGATTGAGCTTCAGCCAAAGATGCTATATTTCTTTCAGCATTAGAGAGTTTTTCCTTAATAGTTTTATTGAAAGCAGTTTGTTTACTAATAAACTCTTTAAGCATAACTTCAAGTTCAGAGGGAGCACTCTTATTACTATAGTAAGAATTTCCATAAGCATTACCATTGTTGGGAGGATATGGCTTATAATTGTTGCTACCAAAATTGTTCCTATAAGCATTATTACCATAAGCATTGTTGCCAAAGTTGTTATTTCTTATGAAGTTGACATCAACTTGCTCTTCTTGAGCAACCAAAGAGGCTAAAGGAACATTATTTGGATCAATATGGGCTTTCCCATTAACAAGCATAGACATAATAATATCAATCTTATCACTTAAGGAGGAGGTTTCCTCAACAGAATTTACCTTCTTACCTTGTGGAGCTCTCTCAGTATGCCATTCAGAATAATTAACCATCATATTATCCAAAAGTTTTGTTGCAGCACCCAAAGTGATGGTCATAAAGGTACCTCCAGCAGCTGAATCCAATAGGTTCCTTGAAGAATAGTTCAATCATGCATAAAAAGTTTGGATGATCATCCAAGCAGTCAGCCCATGAGTGGGACAATTCTTTACCAAAGATTTCATTCTTTCCCAAGCTTGAGCAACATGCTCATTATAAAGTTGTTTAAACTTCATTATTTCACTTCTCATGGATATAATCTTAGCAGGAGGATAGTATTTTCCAATAAAAGCATCTTTGCACTTAGTCCAAGAATCAATACTATTCCTAGTTAAGGAATTCAACCATTCTTTAGCTTTTCCTCTCAAAGAGAAAGGAAACAATTTAAGCTTAATAATATCACCATCTATATCCCTATGCTTTTGCATCTCACAAAGTTTAACAAAGTTATTTAGATGGGAAGCAGCATTTTCATTACCAATACCAAAAAATTGTTCTCTCATAACAAGATTGAGCAAAGCAGGTTTTATCTCAAAGAAAGTATTTTCAGCCACAGGTGGAGCAATAGGTGTGCTCATAAAATCATTGTTGTTGGTGCTAGTGAAGTCACACAACTTAGTGTTTCAAGAGTAGTCATTTTTTTGGGTTTTCAAATAAGAAAGCAAATAAGTAAAACTAATTTTTTTTGTGTTTTTTGAAGAACAAAACAAGCAAACAAAGCAAAAAGAAACTAAGCAAAACAAAAACAACAAAGTAAAGAGATTGGTTATGAGGGACTCCCCTTGTGAAGATGTCCTTGACTCCCTGGCAACGGCGCCAGAAAATCGCTTGATGGCTCAATGCACGGCGCCCAGAAAAGTGCTTGGTGCGCGGTGTTGATGTAGAGCTCGTTGGGAACCCCAAGAGTAAGGTATGATGAGCACATCAGCAAGTTTCCCTCAGTTATGAAACCAAGGTTTAATCGAACCAGTAGGAGCAAGGAAACACCTCAAAGGTGTTACTAGCTGAGCTTTGGCAGGGCGCACTACCGGTGCTAGTAGCAACGTGGATACCTGCACAACACAACCACATAACTTTATCCCCAACTTGCGATGAGGTTGTCAATCTCATCGTGTTTTGCGGAAAACAAAGGATTAAACGTATCGAATGGAAAGAAGTAAAAGTTTTCAGAAAGTAAACACAAAGCAGTAAACAGTTGTAGATTGTATGTAAAGTAAAAGGACCAGGATCCATAGTTCACTAGAGGTGGCTCCCCTTAGATAGATAACATGCTGGGTGAACAAATTACAGCGGGGCAATTGACAAACACCGAGAAAGCAATACATGCATATACTAATCATCTTGACTCCTTTGAGACTTGATTGGGCATTACAACATAATACATAGACCGCCATCCAACTACATCTATGACTAATAATCCACCTTCAGGTTATCATCTGAACCCCCTCCAGTATTAAGTTGCAAGCAACAGATTATTGCTTTACGAACTTCGTGTAAAGTAAACAATACGATTGTTCTATGAACAAAAGATTGTTGTTTTCTCCCTAGTAGCAACAACACATCTAGTACCTTAGAGATTTCTGTCACTTCCCCAGATTACCAGAGGCATGAACCCACTATCGAGCATAAATACTAACTCTTGGAGTTGCTAGCATCTACTTGGCCAAGATAGCAACTAACAACGGAAAGCATGCAAGATCTCAAATAACAAAGACATGATAGAATCAATAATCAATCTGAAATAGCATCTCAATATCCATTGGATCCCCGCAAACACAACATGTATGGATTACAAATAGATGATCTTGATCATGAACGGAGCTCACAAGATCTAAACATGAAAGCACAAAGGAGGAGAAACCAGCCATCTAGCTACTACATGGATCCGTAGTCCAAGGATGAACTACTCACGCATCACACCAGAGGCTTGCATGGTGATGAAGAAGGCCTCCAGGGTGAATTCCCCTCTCCGGCAGGGTGTCGGGAAGAGCTTCAGACCCCCCGATCTAGGGACAGAGACGACGGCAGCTACAGACTCTTTCGTGGATTTTTGATCGGGTACTTAGGGTTTTCGTCCTGAGGGCAACTTATAGGAGGAAGGAGAGGCCGAGGGTGTGCTGGGATCGGCCAGACCACCCCCTGGCACGGGCCAGGCCTAGCCGCGCAGCCAGGTGCTGTGGCCGGCCCCTAGCCCTTCTTCGTCTCGTATTCTGGCACTTGATCCCTTCTGGAAAAATAGGCACTTTGGCTTTTGTCCCGTCCAATTTCGAGAATATTCATTTTTGACTTTCCTGGAACCAAAAACAACAGAAAACAGGCAACTGGCACTATGGCTCTTGTTAATAGGTTAGTCCAAGAAATCATAATAAAAGTACTCCAAAGTTGGAACAAAACTCAAGAAAGTGGATAAAACTAAGCATGGAACATCAAAAATTATAGATACATTTGAAATGTATCAATGGCACATTCCCAGAAGGGTACCACCTCTGTACCTAGCAAGATCAAGTCTGCTTGAGTACTCAAGTAGATCTTTTCAACAAAGACAATCATCTTCCTAAATGAATTAGGAATCATAACCAGGCATTTTCTTTTAGAAAAGACAGTAGAGATCAACACTGACTACCACTAGGTCACACAGTACTGAAACCACTAAATATAATCACTTTCCTAAAGTATATAGGAATCATATTTTTATAAATCATCTTTTTATTAATCACAGAGCAGGGTCTAGTATTAGCATTTGATTTACACAGTAACCGGATTAAATCCCGAGACTGAACATAACAGTATTTCACAGGGAAACAATTAACCAAGCATCAGCACAGAGAGCAGTCAACTTAACTCCATAGGAGTAAATCCATAGCCACAACCATTTGAACATCCACAGCAATCTAATCATGCTTTTACCGATCATCTTAAGACAAAGAACAGAGTAACACAAGCATGATTCTCAGAGTGTTCTATGACAGAGAACAGAGAAAAAAACATACACAACATAATGGTCATCTGACAGAGAGCTGAGTAACAGATCATAATCAATAGTGATAAGCAATACACCAACCGTAGGACACCATCAAAGGATTTGTATAGACAGGATTAACCAAGGAGCCGTCTAGACATCACTACATGGGGGAAATAAACCCTAGAAATTAGGAATGAACCCTAAATAGGGAATTCATTACAATAGTCACATAGCACGGATCAGAGGGAAGAGAGAGCACAGAGAGAGAAGTATAAGAACTCACTCGAAGTCCTCGTAAATTTATTTGAAGAGGAAGCAGAGAAGAGGTCGGCGACAGAGAGATGGCGACACGGGGAGCACCCGAGGGGGGCGCTGCAACCCGCGCTTGCACACGGCGGTGGCGGGCATAGAAGAATAGCGCCACAAGCACCACAGCGTCAGCAAGGGAGTGCCAAAGCACGACGGAACCCTAACCCTAGCCACGCGGTGAGGGTCAGCGCAGCCAGCTGAGAGCGCCTACGCAAGATCGCGCAGGACAACGTCGAGCAGCGGCGTCATCCGCGTCATCTTGCACCGCGACAACAGCCACGGTGGCCTGGGGCGGCCGGAATCAACCGCAGCGGTGGCGGCATCGAGTGGCCAGAAAGGGCGTCGCGCGGGAGAGGAGGGAAAGAAGAGATAGCGAGTGGGGGTTACTGGGCCGGGTCTAGACAACCCAGTAGTACCCAACGGCTTTTTTCACTCCCTAATGGGTCGGGTCGGGCCAGCCCAGTGGGCCAGGCTCGTGTTTTAAAGGATGAGCTTTTATAAAATACTTAATTACAAATATACCCCTAAGATAAATTAGACTCTAGAAAAATAAATAAAAATCCTAAAAATAAAAATAATATATTTTTGAAATCACAAAAATATCCTCTATCCAATAAAAATAATAGATAGTAAATTTCAGTAACTGAATATAAATCTATTATTAAAATTATATCTATTCCTTTTGGAATTTTATAAAAATATACAAAACATTTAAAATTGAATAAAATTCATTTTTAAGATTCTAAAGAAAAGTACTATCATAGAAAAATACTAGTTGTATTTTTGAAAAATAAATCAGGTAAAATAGAAATAAAGTCTTATTTCCTTAAAAGAATTTTAGTTAAATATTTAAAAGAGTTAAAAATGAAACAAATTCATTTTTAAACTCTTAGAATAATACTAATTATTATAAAAATGCTAAAGATCAAAATAATATGAATCTAATGATTTTTAATAATGCTTTTCTTTTATTACTTAAAACCTTTACAAGACGGGTAAAACACGCAAAGAAGAAAGAAAATAAATCATTGCATGACATTACTATGCATTGCAAATTGCTTCTTTAAATATTTTCCTTACCGGGCCATAATGGTTTTCTGTAGAAACCGGAGCTCAGGGTTAAGTGAAAGTATTTGACTTCACTACCTTGTAGTCAAAAGGCAAGTTCACAACTTGCTCATATCCTTTAATTATTTTCTACTAAATGCTTGTAACTCAAATGTTATCATCACCTACATTTTAAAAAGTTTAGAAAACACTATTTTTATAATAATATGATTATGAAATATTTACCAAGAGTAGTAATCTACTAATACAGTTCTAGTGGTAAAGGAACATAATGTCTAGGGACTTAACAACCAGTGTCGCCAGTGATTCTAGCGCCATATATTACCGTTAACCATGAGATTTGGAATGGGATGGAAAAGTCAGCTGTATCTTCTTCCTCTCGCATGCATCTGTATGGCCAGGTCGTGGTTGTTATCCTCGTAGCATGCATTTATTGGTAATTCATAGAGGATATGCAGCATATGGCTGGGAACCCTCAACGTCCCACGATAGTTCTGGCATCTGACGGTCTGTACTAACCATTGCCGTAATTCAATATGTGGGCATGACGTACACCAAGGGGACACGCGGGATCGTGAAGGAGGCAGTGATTGGCTTGGATCTTAGACTGGGCCCCATACCAAAGAAGTATGGACAAGCTCATGACTTGGTTGTGCAACAAAACTAAGGTCTCTCATGGATAAAGCAACGCACCTCTACAGAGTGTAAGAACTGTGACATGTTACTCCCTGTTCCGGGAAGGAGCTACGAATCCGGCAGGAAAGGAACCCCACGAAGGTTCTGGTCAACCTGTGAAGGTTGTCGGACATAATTTTCAGAATAAAAGCAACCTTTGAATAAATGTTTACGAAAACCTGCACTGCCTACGATCTTTGGTCTATGGCTATAGTGATAGTGCATCATACACTTCTTTTTAGTGAACTTGCTGAGTACGCTCGTACTCAACCGGACCTTCTTAACCCTTGCTAGACTCTAAGCTATTGAAGACAACGTCAACATCAATTTCTGCTCAAGAAATCATCATCGGTAGCTTAAGTTCTTCAATGAAGTTAATGGAGTCAACATATACATCAGTTGAAGTGAAGGCGAAGTCTCTGATTAGATATGAGTAGATACTCTAGCCTAAAACCTACTTCTGTAGAGCATTGTATTGGTAGCAATTGCAAGCCTTATAGTTTAGATGCTAATCTTATTAGCCAATTAGTTTTGAGTTATTATTTCTGCTTCTTGTCTGTAAGAAGTTTCTGTCTTTCTTCTTAACCTAGAGTGTTCTCTAGATCTTTTGTAAAGAGTCGAGTTGTAACCTTTAGTCATAATTTGGACCTGCTGTGTTTCTGTTGTACCACTTTGAGGGATGTAATACTAGTGAACGGTGTTTCATTGATGTTATGTCAACGACTATAGTGTACTACATCATGAAGTGGTATTCTGGGTCACCACACTTTTTGATATTAAAATCAATCTTTGAAGAAATGTTTACGAAAACTACATAGTGCCAAAGACTTATAGTCTGAGGTGGTAGATAGAGCATCAGACTTTCCACCTTGCATGTAATGAACTTGATGGGTAACGCTGTTAGTCACTCTTTCCTTCGATCCCTTGCTTAGACTCCGAGGAGCCGGAGGATACCCCTATATATGCTACCGAAGGCCAGGAGGACGTCTACTACGAGGAACCAGACCTATCCGACGGAGTTGAAGGGTGATGAATGCATATTTGCATCATGTTTTTCATTATTATTTTGCATTGTACATGTAGGATCTTGGTATTTTACGACGCTCGCGCGCACATTTTATGTCTATTTTCACCAGGATTAGGACAGATGATGGATCCAATGGATACAATTCTTGGAGAAGTTGTACTGTGGAGAAAAGGAGTCAAAAACAACGTAAATCGCTTATTTGGGAAATATTAATAATACCAGAAGAAAACCAGAAGCGAACAAGGGAGGTAGAGAGTCCAACGACCAACTATACGATCGGAGCAACTTTTCCGGCCGTATAGCTCCAGCCGTATAGTTGGCGCCGCCTTCGCCTCGTCAAATAGTTTCACCCCGTGCAATTGGTTCGAGGAGACGACATACATAACACCTAGAAATCGCAGAAACCTCACCTCCGGAAGGCATCTGGAGGGGAACTCATCCACTAAGGATCCATCTTCGCCCTACGCAAATCCAGGAGGCTAAGGCATCGATCTTCATCATCCACCGCTGCATCACCACCATCTCCATCCATCCCATCTACATCTTGTTGTAATTCCCGTACTCATTGTGGATTTATACAAGTACTATTCATCTATAATTGTTTCCATTACCATTGCTATGATATTGATTGCCTCCATGTTTGAGTAGATCTTTAGTTCTTAAGGAGATGAAGAAACCCTAGTATGAGATTGAAATAAGATAAAGTCTATTATGATATTCATCGCTGTGACTATGTGTTAGATTTTCTACATCTTGATGTTGAGAGAAGTCGACCTCTCAATATTTGTCTCTCATGCGGACTCGATAGAGGAAACTACTTGTTGGTAGACGGATGTATGCTAGCACTTACAGTGACTATAAAGCTATTGGCACCCCTTATGTATCAACTTGGGAACCGAGGAAACTCACGGAACACTATCCATGCTATGGGATACGTCCTACGGGGTTACGTTCCTTAATAGCGCAATAATTCGATTGATGTCGATTGCTGACTGCTATGGTTATGAGGATGATGAGCAGAGGTTGCTGTCTATTTGTCCAATTACGGAGTTCCTCCCGCACATACATAGTTGAGAATGTTTATGATGATAATCTTTATCTTAGATCCTTATAATACTAGTGATGTATCCCTACTCCCTGAGAACGCCTTTTTCCTACTGCAGTTTCAATCTCTCTTACATACGCGATACTTACTTTCTCTACTCAGTTGTTTTACTTTACTTTATTATTGCTCTTATACCCAAACCTCCAAAACACATTTTTTTACACAATACTCGCATTTTATCTTGTCACTTAGAACTTTATCTAGCATTTCTATTGTAATACTTATTTCAAGAGTTATTAGACTTCAGACTCCTGCTCCCCGTGGGATCAATATCTTTATTTTGAAACTAGCTACAAACGATCTATGCATTTGCAGTCATCAAAAGGATGGACTACGAGATACGCTATGGAGCTGATGGCAATGAGTCAGAGTAGTTGCCAATAGTTCTTAGTACTTAAGCATAGCTGAACAAAATGAACCTTATACAATAAGCCGTTGAGCTCAAGTTATGTTACGACGTTTGAATCTTTCATTCTTCCGCTAAAAACATATGAAGTAAGAGATATATGGTTTGTAAATTTGAACCAACTAAAGTATTGGTCTTTTGGTATTGTAGTAATATTATATGTATGTTTGTAATTTGGACCCGTGATGTTTTTGTTGTACCACTCCGAGGGATGTAATATTTGCGGAATGGTGTTCCTGAAGTGTTATGTCAATGACTATAGTATACTACAATATAGAGTGGTATGCTGGGTCACTGCACCTAGCATGCTCAGTTTACCAAGGAACATGAAGATTGCAGGAAGGACGTGGAGCGGGCATTTGGTATGCTCCAACATAGGTTTGTAGTTGTCCGGTTTCCTGCTATGACCTGGTCGAAAGATCAGATGTGAGAAGTGATGAACTGTTGTGTAACCTTGCGCAACATGATCATTGAGTATGAGAGGAAACATTCAGTGGATTTTCTCGAGCAGGAGGAGACATACTACAGGCAGGGACCTCTTGCAGAGCCTGATCACCAGGTGTCGCAATGTGGGCTGCCTTCATCGCCATGCGTAAGGAGATCCGAGACCCGATAGCGCATCAACAGCTGCAGAATAATCTGGTTGACCACATATGGATACACAAAGGCAACAGGTAGATGCAGAGTATGATCTGGCTGAACTAGACCGAACTATGTTGTATTTCAGTTTATGCGAACTATGCCTAACTTTGTTGTGTATAATTTCACGCCGAACATTGCTCTGCATTCATATTTATACCAAACTATTTGAATTTGAGTCGAATTTAGGCAAAAAAGTCGCCGAACTGGCCTCACCTAGGAAACACGCCTTGGAACACGAGTGGAAAAATGACCGTTCTCAAACCGAATGTTACATCCGTCCAACGATACGCCGAACGAAGTGGATGTGCTCTACTATTTTGCGGGATGTTGAGGAGAAACAAGCAAAATGATAGCGCCACCAATGCATCATCATCATGAAAGAAGGAAAAGAAACAAGATAGCATGATGATGAGGTTGAGCGTGACACGTTGACGTGTTCGTCGCTCCCCAAGACCCCAACCAACGGCCGATCCCGTCCCACATGTGTGCTGAGGGAGCCATCCGATGGTCCGATGGAGCCGTACCGTACGTGCGCGCGGCGTGAATGACCCGTCGCCGTCGTCCGATCGCTCTCGCCCGCCCACGCGACCGCGAGGAGGAACGGGTCAAGAAAGGCCTAAAACTGGGACCCACCCGATTTAGCCGACGACAAACCACCGCGGTCCACGTCCCTCCCCGTCACGCAAAATCTCCGTGCACTCGGCCTATATACCCTGCTCGGCCGCGAGTCCCCACGGGCAACGGCAACGGCAAGGCACCGTAGACCCGGTCCACGCAAGCGAGCTCCCTGTTCCCCTCATCTCCGTCCTCCCTCCCTCCCTCGCTCCGCCGCGAGGAGATATTTCTTCGTCGCCGCCGCGCGCCACCAAGAAGCCATGAACTGCCTCCAGCACCTGCTCAAGTAAGTGAGCCGGCCTGGGAGGCGCCTCCCCCCTCGATTTCGATTTCGCCGGAAATGTTTCGGGTTCCGCAACGTGGTTGATTTTTCCCCTCGCCCAGGGAGCCTCCGATCGTGGGATCCAGATCGATGAGGCGGCCCTCGCCGCTCAACCTGGTGAGCCAGCCAGCCAGCCCAGTGCCCACCTCTCCTCTTCCTCTTCCCCGATCTTCTGTTTTTATTTCTGGGTTTCCCTTCCCGTGGATCGGACTCCTCCTCTAATCTATCATCTCCGTGTCCTCTTCGCAGGCCATGGTTCGCGGCGGGAGTCGCCGGTCCAACACCGTCAAAACTGTAAGCATTCCGGACACTTGCTCGCGTCCCTCCGCGATTTTATCTTTGTTCCAGATGATTACATAGATGCCTTCGTGCCTGAAATCACCGTTAATAGCTGCTATTTTTCAGTCTCGCTGCTAGAATCATGTCTGGTCATTGCGTGCGTGTGTGTATCAATCAGTGTTGCTTCCTTGCACTGTATTAACCGTCATGGACTGGCCATTTCAGGCAGCCGGGGCATCCACCTCTAGCACAGAGAGCAGCGCCATGGAGCCGGGCGCCGACAAGTCCGATTCCTACAGCACCAACATGACACAGGCCATGGGAGCAGGTAAACACAAGAATCAACCTGCATCATTAGCTTTCTTTTTTTTCACAGTTGAATATGGTGGCTAATGCACTGTCTCAATTCTACGGTTACATAGATGCAGCTACTAGCTGTTTTAATATCTGTTTTGAGTTGAGGTGGACTGGCTGGCTGGCTGGCGGCTGCTGACTTAATCGATGCCCCGGTGGCTGCTGAGAAATGGTCCAACTCATTTAGATGTCTCCATCGAAATGCTGACCTGATCTATTATCATATTGTTACTTGATTTGAACCATTCAGAGCAAGCTAGTATTGACGTTTTCGTTATGCCTTTCTGCATTCCCCTTTATGGACTTTAGTTGTTAGCAACAGCTCAGCTCATCCATCTCAAGTTTTTTTTTTGTATTTGAGACCAAGTATTTCAACAGCTGGCCTTGTCCAGGACCCGAGCTACTTTACATGTAGTATTATTGTTCCTCAACTGAAAACTATCACTCTGTTCTCTTCAATATTCTTCATTACATTGTTATAGAATCTTATCATTGACACTTAGGCAGTAATTTTTTTCTTACCTTCAGATCACCAATTAAGCACGGATTTCTGGGATGTTATTACATGTCTTATGCTCCTTTTTTGGTTAAGTTTGTCTACAAATGCACATTCCTGAAATAATTTTCTTGTTTCCAAAAATCATTTCTAGTGTTGACGTACAGACATGAGCTTGGAATGAATTACAATTTTATATGCCCAGACTTGATTGTAGGCTCCTGCTTGCAGGTTCTCATCTCAACCTTTCGAATAGAACCTTTTAAACCTCTGACTCTGTCTGATTATCTTCTTTCGTGCACAGAGCCCGCTCGATGTTGATAAGCTTCGGGAGATTGGTGTAAAAACTGTATTCTGCTTGCAGCAAGATCCAGACCTTGAGTATCCCTACCATTGAAATTTATTGTGCCAACTTTTCTGGTGCAAATGAAGAATATTTACTACTCCCTTCGATCCATAATAAGTGTTGCTGATTTAGTTCAACTTTGTACTAAAACAACGACACTTTTTAAGGATCGGAGGGAGATTATTCGCCAAACTGTAACTTATTTTGACTATAAGGTTATAGAGTTACATTTCTATAAGATCATAACATGTATTTTATATGCAACGAAATGAAATAAAATTCATTTCTTAACTTCCTATCCAAACATGCATTTTTTTACCACTTTACCACAGGGGAAGCCCTACGGTGTAATTTTATAAATTAAGGAAAGTCCAACAACACAAGGTTACCAGCAGATTTAAATCAAGGAGGGAAAAAAGTGAAAAAGAAAGGCATAGAGTTACACAAAAATATTAAGCAACCACTCAATGAGTGGTTGAACAGCAGCTGCTTTGACTTTATACAGGTGAAGGAGCAAGTCACTCTGAAATCTCACCCTCCAACGTTCAAAAGATGGTTGCTGGCTCTGAAAAATCTAGCCATTCCTCTCTTTCCAAATGTTCCAAGCTGCACAAGCCATAACCTCAATGAAACAGGGCCCACTAAAATCTTGTTGGGCAGTAAGAAAACCATAGCTCAAGGGCCTAGCCAAATCCCAAACTATATCCAATTTTTCCCAGCACCTCCTAGTGAAAGGGCAGTCAAAGAAAATATGATCTCTCGTCTCAAGTGATTGTGTAGCATTTTTTCCATCTGCTGTTTTATGCTGTGCAACTGCAATGTGTAATACATGTTTTAACATGATTTATCTTTTATCCTAACGGCATAGTTATTTGTTACTTCCACTGTCTTACTATGAATATATGTGTTTCATCCTTCACCATTTTACTTAGATATTTTGGAGTTGACATTAGCGCCATTCAAGACTACTGTCTAGAATGCAAAGATATTGAGCACTGCCGCGAAGAAGTTAGGTATTAAAAGTTATATTCTACATGAGTGCTTTTATTAAACTGGAACTAAGAATTTGGCTTGCCGCCAAATGCAGTTATGGAACACCTTGTTCCAAGTAGTAGTTAACTTTGAGAAATGAGAACATGTCATTGTTTCTCTGGGTTTGGAATTTATCAAATTAAACTGTTCTCCAGTGTCCATTTCGATGTCATTTAGTTTCGCTATGTTATTGCTAACAATGTTAGTTGGTACTCTTCATGTTCCTGTCAACTGATGCATGCACGATATGATATATTTCAGTATTGTCTTCCCTGTCTGTTTATGAATGCAAAAAAACCAAAGTATTGAGTTCAGCGAAGTCTTCAGCGTGCACAATCTTATTAAAAGTATCTCTGATGAAAAATCACTATTTACTTACTTTTGGCTTCTGTTCTCAATCCAATCACAAAAATTCCACTTTTCCATACTTAGAGGCTTGAGCTAGATGATTTATATTTCCATCAACCAGTAATGTATATGGCAATGTAGCTTTTCTTTACATCATGAGCATTTTTTTTCCGTTGTGCATAGTTAAAGTTCTAAATTGGTATAATGTTTAATTACACCAGGGATTTTGATGCTTTTGATTTGCGACTGAGGCTTCCTGCTGTGATTAGCAAATTGTACAAGCTTGCCAGCCGTAATGGCGGGATAACATATATACATTGTACAGCTGGACTTGGAAGAGCTCCTGCTGTGGCAGTAGGTTCAGATAGTCTTTCTCTTATTGTTTCCAAATATGTTCTGATGTGCCAATAGGTTTACCTTGTCTTGTCTCGTCGTGTCAGCTAATTTTATCCCCAGTCCCCACCCACAAAACAAGAAGGCAGAGAAGTAATTGAAACAAACATGTAGACGTGCATTTGCTTGAAGTGCCATCCACCAGATAACAAATGTTATTACCGTATTAAATCTATGATTGCTTAGATAATAACATAATCATCTTATTTGAAGCTAGTAAAATGTCAGTTTGCATAGAGTGTTTAACTTGACTCTTATGCTGTTGTCTTCATATTTTATCTAGCTCTTCCACTATTTCCTTTTATGTTGTCCGTAATCTTATCCACTAACTGTTTTCTAATTCTTTGAACATCTGCAAAATTTCAGCTGGCATATATGTTCTGGATTCTTGGTTACAAACTTAACGAAGGACATCAGCTACTGCAGGTAGTATTAGGAACTTGAAATCTTTTCAATTACCGTCCTGGAATATACAAAAGTGTTACTAGGGACAGAAATGTGTGCACTGTTGATGCCAAAATCCACCAACCAGCTGCTTGTTTGCACCTTCATCTTCACTGTCTTCTGTAGTAGATTCAACTTCACTTTTATTTACCACATGCCAAGTTATCTTTTTGGAAGTTAAATTCCAATCATTTATTTTTCTTGTAGAGTAAAAGGCCAAGCTTTCCAAAGTTGGAAGCAATTAAATTGGCAACTGCTGACATTGTAAGTGAGCACCATGCTGTATTCTCAGTTTGTAGCTACTGTGGAGAAGATAAATCAAAATTTTGTTATATTTGTTCATCCTGGATCTTTGTTCTAAGTGATGGCTGTCTTATTCTTTAGCTGACGGGCTTGTCAAAAAACTGCATCACTTTGAAGTGGAAAAATGGTAGCTGTTCTTCTGTTGAAATTTCAGGGCTTGACATTGGGTGGGGACAGGTACGTTTATTCTTCAACTATGTCACATATATATTTACTGTGTTGAAAATTTCCATTAGGTGGTGCGTAGAATCTACCATATTATTATATTTTGTTACACAGAAGACATTCTTAACTTGTTTATTTTTTATGTCTTATGTTTATTTCTTGTACTTACACAGAAAATTCCCCTGGCATATGATAACGAGAAAAGAGCATGGTTTCTTGAGAGGGAGTTACCCGTGAGTATCGAACTAACTATTATACCGAGAGCATTTACATTTGAATAGCATCAGTCTGTAATATCAAGCTTAATGCTTCATGAGTCCTTACATTTTTCGAGGGTTCTGAATATCTTGATATGTTGCCGCCAAAGAATGTTAATGTGAACCATACTGTTGGTCATCTGATTAATCCAAGTGATAATGGAGGCATTCATTTTGTTCCCTTCACAAATGTTGATATTCCATATCTGTTACGCACTTTCTGGGACCATGTCCAGCCTCACATTCACTGTATCTTACACCTTTTGTACCCGTTTTTCCCTGAAGGAAGGACGGTATGAGTACAAATACGTAGTGGATGGCAACTGGTTGTGCAATGAACACGAGATGAAAACCAACCCAAACGCCGATGGCCATGTGAATAACTACATACAGGTGAGATGTTTCCCCAAACCTGCAAACACCTTGCACATTCCACCACAGCACCACTCCAGCATATAGCTTACACGGTTACACCCTCCTTGCAGGTTTCCAGGGACGACACGAGCGTTGAGGAGCAAGAAATGAGAGACCGGTTGACTGGTCCAGACCCTGATCTTACGAAAGAAGAAAGACAGATGATCAAAGAGTACTTGGAACAGTACAGCTCAGAATAAGAGGTTTACCACTGCAATTTTGTCTCTGTAATTTAGTTGTGCGTATACATTATGGTGATTAAACCAATTGTTCGGTTCAGACAGTAACTAACTACATGTCTGCAGAAATTTCTTTGCTCATAACACCTGGGATGCGACCGGCTTGCTGTGGAGCCGGGAACGCCTGCTGATGGAAATAGACTACGCAGCTCGGAAACGTAGTTCTGTGCTCAGCTCACCGCCGTGTGGATAGCAGCTTAACTGAAATAGTTGGCTCGCAGTATAATTATTACATACGTACTATTAGTATGATCCTCCTCTTCCTCTGTAAACACATGTTGTGTCTGACGACGAGCAACAGTTAGTGTCCCCTGATGCCATCTTATCTTAGTCGTATAATGTAAAATAAAGGGCTGTGTACCTAGGATTCTAAAACGGACTCCAAGAACGTGTAACATATACTCATGAATAAAACCGAGTAATTTTCTTCCTCCATGATTTGAGTGGGACCTGGATACCTGATCGTTTGTTGGTGTTGCTCCATTCCACTCACCAGAACTGAGGTTGTCCTAACTTGGACCTGGGTTTATCACTGGACTCTAGCTAGCTGGTCATGGCCGATTGGGCATTCCCTTGCATGTTTGCGGGCCACCTCACAAGTGGAGCACCGAGATAAAGTCACGGGAAGAAAACAAAATGGAGTTGAAATTTGTGTTGGAGTCAACTGCTCAAGTCAAAGTAGGCAGCTTAATGATGGGGCAGATTCTTAGCCCGGAGGTAAACTCAGCATGCAGGAGATTTCAAAATGTTCATTATTGCTAGATGGTCTCTTTCGGTAAGTGTACAAAATTGTAAAACAAAGAAGATAATTTGTGCTTTCCATGCAGAACAATCCTTCAGAGTACTACCAGGATCTGTTTATTTTAAAAAAAAAAATTTATACATGGAATGCTCTTTATTGCTAGATGGTCTCTTTTGGCAAGTGTATAAATAAATGGTAAAAAAAGAAAAGAAAGATAATTTGTTCTTTGCATGCAGAACAATTCTTCATCTTATCTAGGAGTACTACTACTAGTAGCATATGTTTTACAACTAGGAAAGGGAAAACCAATATTTTCTTTTTCATCTGAAGCAGCAGTAGTAGTTTAGCGTTGGTTTGGTTGGTGTTGTTCCATTCCATTCTATTCCATCCCCTGAAGCTGACTGAGGTGGTTCCTAACCCTGAAGCAGAGTAGAGTGAAGCACCAAATCAAAACGGTGAATAGGAGCCAAAAAAAAAGGGGTAGAAATTTGGCTGTGGTCAACGGTCAATGTCGACAGCTCTCAGGTGGGGGTCATGGTCTTCCCCGCGTTCAAGTCAAGGTAGGCTGATTGGATGGGTTGGCGAATTAATTGGCCGAGGCAATCTCTCTCTCTGTTACCGTAGGAATATTCAAAAATCCCTAAATCATTGGGCATTAGTACATGGAAGTTTCATTACTATTTTTTCTTTTCTTTCCGTTCATTATACTACTTGATTGAAGTAGTATATCGGATCTGATTTCGAAACTTCTAGTCCACATGGATACGGACTGTCCCCTACGAGGAGACGAAACTTTTACATGGGCATACATTCACCAGCTCCCTCTCTGCAGTTCTCTAGGACTGTACTCCTTTTTGAGATGATCGAAGCAGAGTACTAGTTATCAGATTCGTAACGAAAAACAAACCGTAGGAAGAAATCGAAGAAGGAAGGGCACACAGATAGTCTTAGTAATAATCTTATTATTACGACGACGATGGATAATTACAAGTGGGTTGCTGCGTTGCGATTGGGCGTGTGATATACTATATGAGAACTAAAAGAAAAGAAAAAGAGCTTCGAGAAAAAAAAGAAAAAAAAAGCGTTAATGAAGCGCTTAATTAGAGGAGGCGCCGACGCTGCTGCTGCTGGTGCCGAGCTTGTTCTTGGAGGCGCGGCGGCGCTGCTGCTGCTTGTCGTTGGGGAGCGATGCGGGGCGGAAGATGGCCTCCAGGTCGTCGAAGTTGAGGGCGACGATGTCGGCGGCGGCGGCGAAGAGGCGCTTCCGGCACGCGGAGGGCGGGCGCGGCTTCATGGGCGCCGGCGGGCAGGTGGCGGGCTTGCGGAGGTAGCTGATGTCGGCGCCCGTGGGGGTGTGGCAGTAGTAGTAGGCGTCGTCTTGTTGGTCGGCGGCGGCGGTGGCGACGAAGAGGCGCGGCGTGTAGTCCGGGGCGGGGGAGGGCTGGAAGAACTCGGGAGAGGCCGACATGGCTAGGGCAGGGAGGGAGATGCGAGTTTGAATTGCTTTCCGTGTGGAGGTGGGGGTCGGGGGAGGTTGGCGTATTTGTAGGCGGACGAAGCGGGGGAGACCGGCCGGTCAGTCAAATGAGGAAGACGTGTGCGGTGCAGTGCAGGGCAAGGAAGGTGACCGACGGATGAAAGGAAACTTCGACGCGGTGCTCTCATCTTCCTATCCCCCCATACGTACGTGTACCGTAGGTGCAATGCGTAGAGGATCATTTTTTTCCTCTCTCGGTTTCATTTTTTCTTTTTTGACATGGAATGTTGCTATTCTGTTTACACACCGCTAAACCGCCGGTGACGGATTACAGATTCAGGATAATAGTTCCGTTAATCTTTCGCCCTGCTTCATAGATAAAGCCACACACGACCAAACTGATACAAGGTGACGACGAACCCCTCTTACAGAGCATATCAAAGATACAAACAACAAAGAACAGGAAAACAAGACTCGCCACAGGAGACAGCGGCGAGACCCAGGGGAAAGGGCTCCCAAGAGGGTAACGACGCAACGCGCCGCCGTCGACGAGACCAACACGGTCTAGGGTTTCCACCCGGAGCACTCGAGCGGAGGTACCCACAATGGCGCCCCCAGGAGTGTTACGACACCCGCAGGCATCGCCGCCATCGGCGTCAAACGCGGGGCTTTCGCCCGAAAAACCTACACACACGCCCACTAACGGTTCGCCCACCATCTCCGGGTCCTGTCTTTAGAACATGATCTGGGGGAAGGTGAAGACGAAAGCGCCGCCACCACTAAGGTCTCCCGCTGTCCACTCCTTGCCACCCTGCGACCAAGGGGCAAGACCATCATCACCTCCGTCAAACGCCTAGCTGTCCTGCAACTTGTACTCCCTCCGTCTAGAAATAGCTGACTTGAGTTTGTACATTCGAATCTAGACAAATTTAGTACGACACTTGACAACGCCGTGGCTTCAACATACATAGCATCAGTGGTCAACTCCGGCAAGATGGCCTGCAACAGCAACTGAATATCTCGGTTTGTTTGAAACAGCCGACGCGCATCGGATGCGAGCCATACCTCGTCGCCGAGGATCACGCAGGTAAAACCGACGCGACTGCTTTGGATTCCCACGTTCGGAAAATTCATTCAAATTAGGCGCATGACCAGACCGACAACGTGCCACGACTGGGACGTGTACCTCACTCACTGCGCACACCGTCTCACTCTCACTCTGACCCAGCATAGGATGCGCGCGCGCGCACGCACGCACGAGTGCTGCGAGGTTAAAATGGATCAGCTCACCACGTGACCTACACTCGCGTATTCGCTTATCAACAGATGAGGTATAGGAAACAAATATAGTGAGGAAAAGATAACATTACAACTCTACCAAGGATACACATCGCTTTTCTTCTTCTACCAGACACATTATTCCTCCTCCTCGAAACACTTTATAAATAAAACCTAACGGCCTGTTACAAAACATATGAAAGAACAAAGAACAAAGAAAACCAAACCTGCTACCGAAGGCAACGGAACACGACCAAGAGAGAACGGGGCTCGGGACGACGCCCACCAAGAGGGTAACGACATGTCGCGTCATCATTGATACCGATGGTCATGGGTTTTCACACGGAGCCCTAGCACGTCGAATGTACCCTCAACAACGCCCCCCCACCCCCCAAGAGGGCTATGATGCCCGCATGCATCGCCGCCATTTTCGCCGAAGCACCGAGTTTTCGCCGAGTGCGCGGTTAAATGGATCAGCTCACCACATTACCTACGTACGACTCGCGTATCGCTTAGAGCATCTCCGCTAGCATTCCTAGGAGGCTATTTCCAGCACGTTTTTTTTTCCGGACTTGCAAAAATCATCCCAGTAGCGTCTTCGGGAGGCATTCCCAGGCCGAAAATAGCTCCGGCGTTCCCAGGCCGATCCTGGGGCGCTGGAAACGCTGGATGTAACGATTCGCCAATCCACTAGCCCCACGTGTCCCCTCTCTCCCCCATCTCTCTCCCACCCACACCTTTCTCTTTCCTAGCGACAAAGCAAAGCGGCGGGCTTGCAGGCGCTGGCGTGGCCAACCGGGGAGGTGCGAGCTCCTCGTCCAGGCGCCCGCGGACGGATGGGCGGACGGACTCTGAAATTTCACCACCAGGGAGGTGCGAGCTCCTCGATGGGATCCATGCCCGTGCTCCCGACCTCGAACTCGGCGGCCACTGCGTTGGCCAGAAGCTCGGAGGACGCGTCAGTGGACGACATGGCCGGCTCGGCGGGTGCCACCGCCACGACGGCAGTGACGGGGGCCGCCACGAGCGGAGCGGCGTCAGCGGGTGGGGACAGCTGCTTGATCCAAGCGCCTGGTTGGTCGCGTTGGGAGCAGCTGGTCCTAGACGTGGCCGTTGTGGGGAGCAGGTCGCATAGGCCGGGGTGAGGCGCTGGCGGCAACACCTCGGGCGGGCCACCACCAAGCCTTCCTTAGTGCATCCCTGTCATCATTCCAGCAGGCGGTCGCCGGCGAGAGTCACGGTCACACCGCCTGGTTGTCCCCGATAGCATCGAGGTCATCTTGTGGAGCTCCTCGAGGGGCCACCACCACGCGTGCGAGCACAACATGCGGACGGCGGGGATCCTCGTCCGTGGGGTGCTGGCGGCGCGAGCGCTTCTTCGGCCATCGGCGTGCTGGGCGGCATCGGGTGCGAGCTGGGAACGTGGCTGGAAAAAGACCGTTCCCAGGCATAAAAAACTCGCGGCGAAAGCGTTTGGTCAGGCTTAATTGCTAGGTTGGTCCTGCCCTGCAGGTCATAGAAGTAGCAGCTGAAGCACCGGCCTCGGATGCTCGTGTAGACTTTGCTATACTAGTACTACCCCCGTCGCCTTCACGCGGATACCCCCGTCGCCTTCACGCGGCAGATCCGCGCCGCCGCCGTCCACCTACATCCTCTGCTTCGACGCCGACCACTGCCCCACGGTATCACCACCTTGTCGCCGTCACTCTCCCTGCTCATTGTGTCGGTGCGCCCGCGGTTGGGTGACACCCCGCGCATGCCAGCCACTCCCGCTGCCGGCCTCCTCCGTGGTGGACTCGGTTAGTGGATCAATGGTGACTGGTGCGTGAGGATGGAGGAAATGGGTCAGCTACGGGCACGAAAAGTAGGGAGAGAAAGCGGTGGGTGCGGGGAGTAGGGTTTCGGCGGACGGTAGTCGATGACACACGGCACGCCACTGGCCCTCCCTAACTGCATTGCACGCACGCACAAAACCAGACCCAGGCCCACAAGCAGCCTCAAAAGAGCTGCGTGCAACTAGGCTTAAGCCTATAGATAATAGTTGGCTTGAAGTATAATTATCTTTAGTATGATTCTCCTCAGTAAACACATGTTGTGTCAGACGAGCAACAGTTAGCGTCCTCTGATGCTATCTTAGTAGCCGTATAATTAATGTAAAATAAAGGGCTGTGTACGTACGACTCGAAAACAAGAACGTGTAACATATGCTCATGGATAAAACCGAGTAGCAATTTTCTTCCTACATGATCGAGTGGGACCTGGAGTACCTGCTGGTTGCTGTTGTTCCATTCCTCCACCTGAACTGGGTGGAGTCAACTGTTCAAGTCAAAGTAGGCAGCTTGATGATTGGGCGGATTCTTAGGCGGGAATCCATATTGGCCCTGAGGTAAATCTCAGCGTGAAGGAGATTTCAAAAGTCTGTCATCAATAGCCGGGCATTACATGGAATGGTCCTTATTGCTAGATGCTCTCTTTTGGTACGTGTACAAAATTAAAAAAAAAAACATAATTTATGGTTTCCGTGCAGAGCAATCCTTCAGATCTTATTATTATCTACTACTAGGATCGATTATTTTTTCGAAAATTTACCGTACATGGAATGTTCATTATTGCTAGATGGTCTGTTTTGGCAAGTGTACAAATGGTAAAAAGAAAAGAAAGATAATTTGTCTTCTCAATGCAAAAATCTTATGTAGTAATGTAGGATATGTTTTTGAAATATTTACATGGATATGGACATGTCCCCTATCAGGAAACGAAAAACAAAACATACTCCTCCTGCTCGGAGTGACACTTATTATGATGGATTGGAGAGAGTAATATTTTCTTTGTCATCCGAAGCAGCAGTAGTTTAGCGTTGATTTGGTTGGTGTTGTTACATTCCATTCCATGCTCCCAAACCGAGGTGGTTCCAAGAGTGGAGCGCCAAATCAAAACGGTGAATAGGAAGAAAAACGTGATACTGTAGAAATTTGGGTGAGGTCAACCCTCAAACTCGACAGGTCTAAGGTGGGGTCAGGGTCTTCCCTGCGTTGAAGTCAAAGTAGGCTGATTGGATGACATGGCGAATTAATTGGGAGAGCCAATCTCTCTATGTAGTGTACCATAGGAATATTCAAAAATCCCTAAATCACTGGGCATTACATTGATTCTTATTCTTATCGATTACTATGCGATGATCTGATTTTTTGAAAATTTACATGGATATAGACTGTCCCCCTATCAGGGAACGGAAAACCCCAATCTTTTTCTTCTTCTTTTCATGTGAAGGAACAGTATTTTAGCGTTAATCTGAGGTTAGCTCGCTCTCCCCTGTGGTACACACTCGGTTTGAGATTTCCATCAGCATAATAGGAGCAGAGTATGACAGCAGATTGTAAAATCAGAAAGCTTAGGAAATGGAAGCAGAAGGGGAGAAATAATCTTAACAATAATAATCTTATTATATTACGACGATGGATATCATTACAGAGGGTCGCTCGATGCATATTGCGAATGGGCGTGTAAGAAGTACTAGTCCGTAAGAAACGGAAGAAATAATCTTAACGATAATCCTATTATTAGGAGGATGGTTATCATTACAGAGGGTCGCTGCATTGCGATTGGGCGTGTTAAGAACTGTAGTAGTAAGAGAAAGTATCGATCGAGTAGTACTAGTAGTGGAGTTTATACCTAATAAGGAGAAATCATGGTAGCAAACGAGCGTGTGGTGGCGCTTAATTATTAGGGAAGGCGCCGACGCTGCTCCGGGTGCTGCGGGGCTTGTTGCTGTTGTCCCTGGCGCGGCGGGGCTGCTGCGGCTGCTGCTTGGCGTCGGGGAGGGAGGCGGGGCGGAAGACGGCCTCGAGGTCGTCGAAGTTGAGGGCGACGACGTCGGCGGCGGCGGCGAAGAGGCGTTTCCGGCACGCGGAGGGCGGTCGCGGCTTCCTGGGCGCCGGCGGGGAGGTGGCGGGCTTGCGGAGGTAGCTGATGTCGGCGCCCGTGGGGGTGTGGCAGTAGTAGTAGGCGTCGTCGTGTTGGTCGGCGGTGGCGAGGAAGAGGCGCGGCGTGTAGTCCGGGGCGGGCGAGGGCTGGAAGAACTCGGGGGAGGCGGACATGGCTAGGGCAGGGGCAGGGGGAGGCGAGAGAGATGGATGGAGGGAGAGGCGAGTTTGAATGGGGGATACTGATCGATGCGGGGGGAGGTTGGCGGGCGTATTTGTAGGCGGAGGAAGCGGCGGAGACCGGCCGGTCGGGCAGAGGTAAAGATGAGGAAGACGCGTGCTGTGCTCCCAGGGGAAGGAAGGCAACCGACGGATCAAGGAAAGCGACGGGAAATCTCGTGGTGATACCGTAGGTGCAATATAATGCGGATCATTATATATTTTTTTCTCTGTTTGTTTGAAGATTTGAAACAGCCGACGAGCATCGGATTCGGATGCCAGTCAGCCATACCTCCTCGCCGAGGATCAAGCAGCTAATTGCGCTCGCGAGACTGCTTTGGATTCCTGTTGGGCAAATTCAAATTAGGCGCAGGACCAGACCGGCAACGTGCCACGACTGGGAACCGCGCACACCGTCTGGCTCTGACTCTGACCCAGCATAGGATGCGCGCGAGAATGCGGTTAAACGGATCAGCACACCACATGACCCACACTCCATCACCTGAACTGAGGAGGTGGTCCTAACTTGGACTTGGGTTTATCACTGGACTCTAGCTGGTCATGGCCGATTGGATTGCAATTGCAAGTCTGCGGGCCACCTCACAAGTGAAGCAGAGTGGAGCACCAAGATAGAGTCGTGGAAAGAAAACAAAATACTTAGAAATTTGTGTGGAGTCAACTGCTCAAGTCAAACTAGGCAGCTCGATGATGGGGCAGATTCTTAGCCCCGAGGTAATCCCAGCATGCAGGAGATTTCAAAATGTTCATTATTGCTAGATGATCTCTTTTGGTAAGTGTACATATTGTAGTACTAGGTTATATATTTTCTGAAAAAAAAATACATGGAATGTTCATTACCGCTAGATGGTCTATTTTGGCAAGTTTACAAATGGTAAAAAGAAAAGAAAGATAATTTGTTCTTTCCACGCAGAACAATTCTTCATCTTATCTACTAGTAGGATATGTTTTTGAAAGTTTTACATGGATATGGACCTGTCCCCTATCTAGCAGTAGTTTAGCGTTCATTTGGTTGCTGTCCATTCCATCGCTAGCCATTCCATCCCCTGAAGCTGAGATGGTCCTAACTCTGAAGCAGAGTACTAGAGTGGAGCACCAAATCAAAACGTTGAAATAGGGAGATTTGTTTGAGGTCAACCGTCAGTCTGGACAGCTCTCAGGTGGGGGCTCATGGTCTTGGTCGCGTTGAAGTCAAAGTAGGCTATGAGTTGGCGAATTAATTGGGAGAGCCAATCTCTTTATGTACTATAGTACCGTAGTAATATTCAAAAGAGCTAAATACACAGGTAGTCCCAATAGTTGTCTCTTACGTGCATTTTAATCCCAATAGTTGTAAAATGGGGTGGAGTAGTTCCAATACTTGCTACATCGTGCAAAACTGGTCCCAAATCATTCATGAACTTACACATGGCGCTAATTATTTTGCAAAAACGTCCCTACAATTATTGGGGCTACTAGTGTATTTAGCTCTATTCAAAAATCCCTAAATCACTGGGCATTAGTATATGGAAGTTTCATTATGACAGATTGGCCAAATCGGTCTCATATATTGGAAACAGGAGAAATGTTTTTTCTTTCCATGGGAGGATTCTTATATTCTCCCAAATCGATTAGTACTAGTACTATGTGATCTGATTTTTTAAACTTTATACACGGATATAGACTGCCCCCCCTATCGTGAAGCGAAACCCAATCTTTTTCATCTCAACAAGTAACAGTATTTTACCGTTAATCTGAGGTTAGTTCCCGCTCCCCTGTTGTACACATTTTTTTTTCTTGAGGTTTTCAGCATAGTATAGGAGCAGAGCCAAAGTATAACAACATTTGATAAAATCAGAAGCAAGAAAACATCCCTATTCCTTGAGAAACCGAAGCAGAAGGGGGAGAAATAATCTCAACCATAATAATCTTATAGTAAGGATTAGGACGATGGATATCATTACAGAGGGTCACTCGCTGCATTGCGACTGGGCGTGTATGATTAAGAACCTAGTAGAAAGAAAAAAGTATCGATCGAGTAGCAGTACTAGTAGTAAATTTATACCTAACGAGAAATCATCGTGACACACGAGCGTGGACTGTACTACTAGTAGCGCTAATGGAGCGCTTAATTGGCGAAGGCGCCGACCTCGCTCCTCCTGGTGGTACGGGGCTTGGTGCTGTTGCCCCTGGCGCTGCGGCGGCGCTGCTGCTGCTGCTGCTGCTTGGCGTCGGGGAGCAGCGAGGCCGGGCGGAAGATGGCCTCGAGGTCGTCGAAGTTGAGCGCGACGATGTCGGCGGCGGCGGCGAAGAGGCGTTTCCGGCACGCGGACGGCGGTCGCGGCTTCCTGGGCGCCGGCGGGCAGGTGGCGGGCTTGCGGAGGTAGCTGATCTCGGCGCCCGTGGGGGTGTGGCAGAGGTAGTAGGCGTCGTCGTCTTGGTGGGCGGCGGCGGCGGTGGCGACGAAGAGGCGCGGCGTGTAGTCCGGCGCGGGCGAGGGCTGGAAGAACTCCGGCGAGGCGGCCATGATCATGGACTAAGCAGAGGAGGAGGAAGGAGCAGGGAGGCGATGTGTTTGAAAAGAAAGAAGATTTGGTGTGGCGTGCGCGAGGGAAGGGGAGGGGTGCGCGGCGGTGTAGGTCGCGTATTTGTAGCAGGCAGGACAAGTCGGAGGAGGCCGTCAGCGGGTCCGTGAGACCGTGTGAAAAACGGGGGCCAGCCAAAGACGCGTCGTCGTACAGCGTCGGCGCGATGCCACGCACGCGTCACCGCTGGTTTCGGCTTTGGGTCTGTCTGCGTACTTATTTTTCGATGCCAAAATACGGGACAGAGTAGTGTATTTTTGTTTCCAAACAGAACAGCATAGGATACCTGACCCTATGCTGAATATTACCTGCCGTTGCCGAGAATTCAGCGGACTTTTCTCGGATTCCTTCCGGTTTCAAAGTTCAAATTACGTGGAGCGTGTGGCTGACACCAGGACGAAGATCCGATGCAAGTAGCTCCCCCATTGCGACACAGCAGCAGCAGCAGCAGCATTGGTGTAGAACGAGGTGTAGTCGATGTCACCGTCATCTGCGTCGCTTGGCGGCTGCAGCCTTGGTCGTCATCGCCGAAGTGCCTTTGCCAAGGCACGCTAAGCCCCGCCTCGCCGTCGTCAAGGACAATGATACCCTAAGAACATCTTATTAACCATTATACATGCCCTAAGAACATCTCCACCCCTTGGTGCGCCCAGTCCATTTGCCCGCGCCGTTTGCAGAGATGCAACACCGACGCTATTTTTGTGTGTGTGTGTGTGGATCACCGGTTCCTAGCCACACCTTTGATGCTAACGTTTCGTACTCCCTCCGGTTCATATTAATTGTCGCCATCTAGACATGTTTTTAGTGCTTGATACATCCGTTTTAGCGACAAGTAATATGGATCGGAGGAAGTAATAAACATTAAAATAGATGTAAATTTAAACTAAGTACAACGAAATTCATACATACTAGGCGAGTTCGTTTTGAGGGAAGGCGAGTTTCTTACAAGGCCAAACGAAATACGACTAAAAAAAAAAAACCTAATACATGTCGAGCCGACGGTAGAACGAGGTGTAGTCGATGTCGTCGTCGTCGTCTCCATCGCTTGGCGGCTCATCCTTTGTTGGGCAGCTGTAGCATTGGTCGTCATCGCCGAAGTGCCTTTCCCGAGGCACGCTAGGCCCTGCCTCGTCGTCACCGAGGACAATGATGCCGTGGTGGAGGTGGTGGAGGTGCGTCTAGCGGCGCGCATGGCATTCCAGCACCACGCGATGGCGCTTCGCCTCGACCTTGAACCAGTCGAGGGGAAAACTCAAGGGACACCGAAGGCATGTCGTGATGCGCGCTCGGCCAACTTGTGAGGCCGGCGTAGTCCTCAGGGTCATCAGGAGCCTCCACCTTCAGCACACCTGCGATATTCCCGCGGCGACGACCACACTCGCTCCGGCATTGGCTTCCTCGCCAAAGAGACACCTGTGTTGGGCTCCTTCTTTGGCCTGACGAGAAGAAGGTTCCCACGCGGCAGCGATGGCGTGTGGCGGCTCGCGGATGACGACCCCTCCTCGGGCTCGTCCTTGAAAGTGGCTAGCGGGCGGAGAAGCGAGGAGGAGCCCCTAGAGCCGAATAGACGAGTGCAACGCGGAGGAGACGACGAAGCAGGCGCCATCCTACGCGGCAACCAGGAGCTCCTGCGGTGGCTGGAGATGGGCTGACGTGGCTGATATGTCAGCTGCGGCTAGTTTGTGCCCTCGATGTGATTGAGGACGGCAGCGAGCGTGTACCCTGGCACGACCCACCAAGTTCTTGCCCAGTGGCGGCGGGCTTTTGCCTGTGTATGTCAAGAGCTCTTGGTCGCTTACCACTCGTGGAGCCAGTGGCGGCCGAAGCCGTTGGCCGCCGAAGGGTAGCTGGGAAAGAAGGGGTGTAGAAGGAGTGGGAAGCTGGACGTGAAGGGGGTGGTGGCGCGCAGTAAACGCTGTTACGAGCATCCCAAATCTGCCAACACGAGACCGCCAAGGTACGGACGATCAGTTGATGAACTCGAAAATCCAGTTTCTCATGTCAGAAAAGGAATGTTTCATGAGCTTTACCGGCAGCACTTCCTTGACTCAAGACCAAATTGCCTCTGCAAATGGACAGAACAGGAACAGGTGCTCCACCCTCTCTGAACGACGGCACAAGACACAACGATCTTCAGCTTGGTATCTGACGATGTCTGAGGAAGGCATCAGCACCGGAGCTGATTTCGAGGCAGAGGCACAGCCGAGAAAATAAAGAAAGGAAGAACGGATGATTTGTTCAAGAAGTTATACAGAAGGAATTTCTTTAATGAAGGAATGAAAAGACTGCAACTCTCAAAGCAAATACTGAAACTCTGAAAAGAATAGGGTTGAAAACGGAAAGAAACGGACGGAAACATATGTTATCGTTTTCGTTTCTCTAGCGTTGCCGAAATCGAAAACGAAACGAAAAACTCTAGAAACGAACACGAAATCGAAAATCATCGAAAATGAATATGGTACGGATACGGGACAGATACAATACGAAAACAGACATTTGTCGGAATATAATAGTGGTGTAATATCATGGTGTGTAAATTGAAAGTAATGTATAATAGATAAAGAATATCTCACAACTTCGAAAAGCGACAATTAAATATAAAATAACACACATATCTCAACAGAGCGACAAGCACATAAGTTCACATAAGCAAGTATGTCCTTCATATATTCTATGGCTCCACAAGGGTAGGAGAAATCACTGACGTCTCGTACATGGCCTTGAATGGTTATATTTCCGGAAAGTTCTCATATTTGTTTATCCGGAATTTTTTTACCGTTTCCATTTTCGCCGGAAATGGCTCCACCATTTCCTTTTTCGTTTCCGTTTAGAATATTCTGTTTCCGTTGCTTTTCCGTAAAATGCCGTTTCCATTTCCTTTTTACACCCTATTTTCTTTTTCTTCGGAAATGGACGGAAAGTTTCCTTACCGTTTTCAACCTAGAAAAAGAACATGTCCTATTTCATTGATTCGGCAAGACACACCACCAGGTGGTAACAGTATGCTATTTGTTGATGCCATCATCCTGCCCGCCTAGCAACAGACGGAAACAACAGTGGCCTAAACTAGAATCAAGATACTCAGTTGCCCTACGGGGAAACCGGCAGCACAACGACGCACAGTCTGATAAGTGGTCAGTGTGAGCAATGCTTCATGGCGGCGGCGTGGAGCAGCCGGCGACGTGTCTGAGCATCGCCTTCGCCGACTCCCGCGCGAAATGCCGCTGTCTGAACTGCACGTAGGGGTAGCAGAGCGCCGACAGGACGTGCGCCGGCTTGGAGAAGGAGAACACCTCGTACCACACCCGCTCCTCCTCGTCAACCTGCACCGAGAACCGCTCCTCCCCAGCCTGCACATCATTCATGCCCACACCATGTCAAACTCTGAACCATGTCAAACCATTATTGGAGAATCCTTAGAAACCCTGTGAAATGGAGCATTTGTTGTGTGGGGTGCATGTACCAGCAGATGGCCTTGCAGGGTGCCACTGCCGAACGCCAAGACTCCGCCGCCTTTTGCTCGCCCGCCGTTGTCGTCGGTCACGTAGGCGATCTGAAGCGGGAACATCACCCATGGGATCACCTCCTTGTAGCAGATGCAGAACCTCGTGCCAACCTTCACCGGCGTGTCCGGCTCCACTTCCGCCCAACCCAGCGCCAGGTGCCTGACCAGGAACACTAGTTTTGAGCATACAATCATTCAGAGACACAAGAGCGAGACCAAACTGTGTCAGGCTCAGAATCTGATCTTGGGCTCACTTCCATGAGAGGAGGGCAGACTTGGCGCGGAGGAAGGCGTCGGGGCCGGAGCCGACGAGCACGCGGGAGCGGTTCACGGAGAAGCCGCGGTCGGCGAGGGATCTGTCAGTGTCTTCAGAGGTTAACGCAGTTGCTGACTTTGGGGTTGAGGCACCATGGAGAGCCGCGTCGTAGTTGAAGCCACCGGCGGCAGCGAGGCAGGATTTCTGCTGCTCTGGCGAGGGGCGGCCGAAGCTCAAGAAGAGGCCTCCCCATGCCATCGATCCTAGAGAGTGGTGTGAGGCTGCGAGGGCAAGTAACAACGTGGATTGGTGATCTCCTGAAGACATGAATAGCATGCATATTCAGTTATTCTGCAGGGCTTATACATATTTGTAAACTGGTGCTCTTTCCAGTAGAGATACTGAATTGAGCTTTGTTCCTGACTTGACACGATATAGGCAACCTAATGTGGATCAATTGTAGTATTGAAAATGGACTAGCTGTTACTACTATAAGGAATCCGGAAAATTGTGTGGTTGGAATTGGATGGCCAAATTCACTGAATCCTAAGACAATCCCCTTTTCAATCTTGAAATATTTCAGTCGGTTCTCTGTGGACAATTTCGGTTTTATCTATTCATAGGAAATCTTGCTTCTTCTGCATCCAACATTGCAATCGATCCCCGCAACACAAACAGAAAGAACATACTACTAGTATAGAACAGTGAACGAATCGTCTGTTCTGACCCTCGAGTTGGGTTCATTTGGACGCATTTTTCTAGCGTGTTCTGCCGGGTAGTGTCACAACACGGCGTCGAGTTCCGGAGATTGTTCCTACTAATGAACTTGTAGATCCTAAAATCGTGGAAATTACTGAGTGGACGGTGTGTGACGGAGATGGGGGCAGGGGGTGTGTGAAGGAGGAAGGGCTTGCCTGGAGCTTCGGGAGGCGGAAAGCTGAGCGGGGAGGCTTGTCCGGGCGGCGGACTGACGGAGGGACAGCCGGCCGACGAGCGGCGCGGCGGCTCAGCGGATGCGGAGACCGGCCGGCCGAAAGCAACCGTGGCAAGGTCACAACCGCTCAGAGGCAGTCCTGGACAGTGGAGTAGTGCGCACCTTGCTCCGAGGATGTGCGAGTCGGCGGAGGCCCATGGAACCTGAGGCCCAACGGGGACATTCGGTCACCGCCTCGGTCCACCGGGCCCACACGGAATTAATTTTTTTCCTCGACGGCAATATTCATCCGAGTCTTTTTTTTGCAGTAATATTCATTTGAGTCCCAATTAACTGATTTACGCCTGCCAAAAAAATCAAATATCTATTTTCATTTTCTCTAGTAGAAACAAAAAGAGATCAGCTACGTTTTTACTCAAAAGGAAAAATAACGTAGCTCTGTCAATGGATGCGTGTGCAGAAAAGCAACACGAATTTTTAAACCTTGGTAGGACTAGTGCAGAAAAGAAAAAAAAGACGTAGCTCTGTCAATGTCACTTCCATGAGACAGGGTGTCTCATCCTCCATTTCAAAAAAAATACAAGTGGTATTATCTGGATAGGTAAAGGCGGGTGAACCCATAGAAGGGTCAGCAAATTCAGTCAATGATATGGCATATTTGGAATCAAATAATTATAGTCAATATGTGCATATTACCTAATGGTCAAATCTTGATGTTGTTGACAGAATTAATCAAGATCTTTTATGCCTTGAAGATATCGAAAGACACTACTTACACCAACGACATATATTTTGTAGGTGCACTTTAAATAATTTTTTTTTTGTCATGATTGTAGTTTGCGGAGATGGTGTTGAGATATAGAACCGATGGTCCCGGTATCACTTCCTGGTTGCTACTATGTACAAATGAGTTTGCTTCCCTATTAGGGATACTATGATCATATGTGTCTTTGATGTGATTTATCCATATTAAGTTTCTACCATGTTTTATGGATATATAAAGGCTGCCAGATACATGAGGGTAGACGTTCAACTTATAAACATGATTAATATTGGTCTAATCGAAATCTCTGTGTAAGGGTGATTGCAAGAACTTTTCATGTATTGTATAAACTTTGGTGATAAAATCATTGATGTATACAGAGGTCATGTATAATCAAACTATGGTTTTTATTTATGACTAAATGTAAGCAATCAACATTATATGAGTAATCCTTTATAGGAGGGAACTCTTGTAGTCAATTGTACCACGCAATTGCTTGATAGTTTAAGTCATAGGATTTGGATTCGGAATGTGAAGACCTTAAGGGACTTTAATATAGATACCCGAACTGAGTGAACCATAAGAATATGTAAACACTACATTTATCAAGGACATAAATAGTTTATTTGTAGTTGCAAACAATATCTATATAAAAAAATAAAATTCCACTTATGGCAAGAGGGTATGTTACATCATGATTAGCATCTGCTAAGAGGATGAAAATAGCTCGTGATGCTGAAGAATACAAGTCTATTTTTCATTAGTATAAACCAAAATCTAGTTAGTTATTGAGATTATCCATAGTAATTCGATTCTACTCTTTGGGTTTAGTGTAGTATTCGAATCTAGTCTTCGAATTTAATGTAGTATTTGATCACAAGAAATAAATTCGAACATATTTTTATTTAAATTGACGCCTTTACGGTCTGCCAATGGGAAAACATCGGAACAGGTCTAGTAAACTAGTACGGTAAAACCGAATACTAGGTTTTGTTGTATGGTAATGAGGCTTTCTTTGTCCTAATGATTTTTATACCACAAGGCACATAGGCAATAAAACCGCAGAACTGTTTGTTGGTTCGCGTACCCTCCAAGAGGTCTCAATGTGGCCAAAGTTTCCCCTTATCCTGGATGTTTCTCCATACTGACTTCATTTATAGTTTCCCTGTTACTCTCATTTTGAAGACCTGTCCAATATCGTAGGAAAGCACACATATAACCGATTAAACCCAAATGAGAGGAAATTAACTTTCCTTCAAAACATGCACAATTTCTACTTTTCCACAATGACCAACATAAAGCAGAAACACACATGACATTAAAATTTGATTCAAAAGGAAGAAACTTAGGAATCCACCCGAAGTACCGTGTAAAACAAGTTGGCCTATCATGAGCACCAATGATGGAGGCAATCATACTCCACATATAAATAGCAAAATGGCAAGTGAAGAAAAGATGATTGATGGTTTGGCTCCCGGGTGCCACACACCCCCATAACTTGAAAAATTAAAAAATAATTAAAAAAGGGTTAAAAAATTCTAACTTTTTTTGAAATCAAAGGTGACCAGGTATTGTACTTGTATAAAAATATTTTCCTAGGGAATTACTTTCATTATGTCCTGGGTAAAAAAACAAACTCAAAACGCCCCATGACCACGTACTATTAACCTGTGATACGTCGTATTTTTGTTTTTTTGGCCCTGAAGACCAAGCGAATCATTTCCTTACGAAATATTTTTTACGAGTACAATACCTGATCATCTTTGATTTAAAAAAACTTAGAATTTTTCAACTTTTTTTTAAAATTTTCAAGGTATGGGGGTGTGTGGCACCCGAGAGCAAAAAGTCCGTGTTACCCACCAACTTTCCTTTTTTATATTATGTTTTGTTGCAATGGTATTGTGTCAGATAAGCCAGAGCCACATCTTAAGTTTGAGAGGAATGTTAGCTTTCCAAAGCTGAATAAAAGATCTACCAGGACCAACAACGGACAATTTGTGATAAAAAGATTTAACATTAAATTTTCCAGTTTTTGTGAGTTCCCATTTTGGAATATCAGGGCCATCCGATAGGACCACAGAAGCCAGAATATTCGTTAGTTTCTGCCATTGATTTTGTAATTGAGGAGAAAGTCACCATCTTAAGGTGAAAACTACCATAGATCTGACATTTCTCTAACAGTACCCGTTTACTGATTGCAAACCTCATACAACACTGATCATGTAAAAAAGTCAGTTTGTTTCCCCCCACAAATAACCATTGATCTTCCACTGAGATAAATTTGTTTAAGCTTAAGAAAATATTTCCATGCCGTTGAGTCATTTTGTTTTTTATTCACTCTTTGAATGCCATGACTAATCCATATTTTTCTTTAACATGCCTTTACCACGGTCCATCTTCTGATTCTAACTTCCACCACCATCTGCACATGAGGCAAATGTTGAACATCTTTAATTTTTTTATTCCTAGACCTCCATTTTTTCTAGGTCTATAAATAACAGGTCATCTCACCATGTAATATTTCTTCTTATTTTTGGTTCCTTCCCAAAAGATTTTTCTAATATTTTCTTGTAAAACTTTCAATATCATGGCTCTACCTGGCCATACTTGCGATCACCGGAGGATTAATATTTTTTTAAAACTTTCAATTTTTTTACTTTTTTTTGTAAAAGAAGAAAGAGATTCGTTAATATATATATATATATATACAAACCAATTAATGCATCTAGTGATCACCGGAGGATTAATATACCTCACCGGACTTTTTTAAGGGTCCAACATTTTCTTCACCATCATTTCTTGTTTGTCCTTCGTCGCTTGGTTCTAGATCCATTCCATCACCGGACTCGTTCAGATAATAATGTGAAGCGTCATCTTCTCTAGACGTTGTAAAGTCGAACACCATCTCTTCCCCGTCTCTACCGTGGTCGTCCATAGCTTAACTTATCCAAAAGAAAGATAAAACACCGGAAAAGAAGGGAAGCAATCAACACATGACATCAAGCAAGAATGATGATATGACAAGTGAAATGGTACTGAAATGAAACCCTGAGGCATGCTTGTCATTTCAAAATAGGGTCCGAGGGTTGCAAACCCTAAAACAGGCCGGAACACCGGAATGGAAACACAACAATTAACACAGGCATCGATGCAATGCACACAATGAATGTAGTGCCATTGTTAAGGGTATGGAACAAACACTAAATACAAGATCATCAGTTTAAATGGAGATGGGATGCTCTAAGTATAGCATTCCCCGAAAGACCTCGGAATTCCTGTGAGGGGTTGATTTGTTCTTCTAAGAAACTTGTTAATTGCAGTGATTAACAATGCATGAATTTGCTACTACCGTGTAGATCTTTTTTCTGAACATTTTGATATATTACACTTATTTTTTTTGATTTACACAATAAAAGATATTGAATTTATAAGATTAATACAAGATTTAATACATACTTCTAAAAAAACATGTTTTCTACCCAGGGCGACCCTAGCCAGAGAGGCTGACAGAGGGGGCCCGGGGCCACCCTAGCAGTGAAGTCATGCGGCCGGCCTCCTCCTCCCCCTCCTGCGGTGGCGGCGAGCATCGGTGGTGTGGCCTCCTCCTCCTACGAACGACGGTGTGGCCTCCTTCCCTTGCGGCGGCGTCCTCCTCCTCTTATTGTCACGACAGGGAGAGGAGAGGGAAGGAGCTCACAGTGCAGGCGCCGGGCGGGCCGTGACTCCTCCTTGTAGATCGATGATAGCGCGGCCTCCTCCTCCTTGCGGATGACTACGGCGCCGCCCTCCTCCTTAGCTCCTCATGCAGACGACGACACAAAGGAAACTACGCTGGCGGCATCGGCGGAACGATTTCTCCAAGTCCCAGTTGATGTCTCGAACCGGGGAGGGGTCGTGACATTTATATACCTCGACCCCTTTAGTGCCGGTTGCATCCATAAACCGGAACTAAAGGACCTTTAGTCTCGCTTGCAGCTACCAATGGCCCCTTTAGTTCCGGTTGGTGGTTGCAACCGGGACTAAAGATATTTTCGGCCTGCCACAAAAAATGCGCGCGCGAGACTAAATGGGATTTTGGAATATGTTTTTTTAGAAAATCCAGAAAATAAGTAAACATTATAAAATCAATATATATTATTCTATAATTCAGAAAACTATGTATTATATATTAAAATTTTCAGAAAAATAAAATCTATAATTTAAATCTATTATCATACTCTGTTATACAACTAAATAAAATACTTTATTGTTTAACAAAGATTCTATTAAATATAAATCTTGGAAAAACATAGTTTATTATTTAAAAGTCAGAAAAATACATATAATATACCAAAATGATCACAAAAATATATTCTATATAATAAAAATATAATATTTCACTTTCGATGTAAAATAAAATGTGGAGATTTGATAAACCTTATTTAAAACTTGTTCCTTTATTTTTAATCTATAAAAAGTTTATCTAAGACTATTTATGTCTTTTCTATTAATTATTTAAGATAGAGTATAGTAGTAATAATCTCAACTGATGCTTAGATAAAAAAAAATGAATCCAACTATCTTAAATACACTTTCTAAGAATATCATTCGAAGATAAATGGTATATTATTTTTAAACGCTGTGTTTTATGAAGCAACCACCAAATATTACCACCCTATTTTAAAAAGTACTAGACCACCTTGCATGAATGATGTCCCAAGCAGGGTATTTTTCTGATGCTCATGACTTTTCACAAAAATAATATAGGTTCACAATATGTTATTTCATCAGAGATCCACTACAAGTTTAGCGAGGTGTTGATGGTTGGTCTCTTCCTTGGTGCTTCATGATGGTTCGTGGGCAGCGATGGTCGATTCCGAGTGGTGGTCGGCTACTGGTGGCGTTCCCTGCATCGACGGAGTTGCTCGATGGCATGGAGTGTTCATATGGTTCATCCTTATGGAGGAACTACGGCCCGACACCGTCGCTCATCCATCTCCTGCTCCTTCTTTGTGTGCATGTTTCCTGTTGTAGCCCCTTTGGTTGGCCTTTTCTTTTGAGGTGATGCAGCTCTTTCATGTAAGGTGGGTTCCAGCAGTTCGTATCTTTTCGCTGTTTTTAGCGTCATCAATTTAACGCCGGACCTCATGGCCTTATGTTTAAAAAGTACACACAAAAATCAGAATAAAAGTACACATATTTTCATCAATTGAGATGTGCGTGCACGTGTCAGCTTACTAGTGCAAACGTAGAGGCCAAGGTAGCGCATGGACGAAAATAAAAATAAAAACGGAAGACTAGATCATCACCGGTTTACAAAGAAACCGAAAAGAAAGAAAACCAACCATACCAGGCCAAGTCTATTCCGTAAGCTCATTTTGTAAGCCCAGTACGTAGGTCTAAGATTTCCGCACGCCACCGGCTTGGGGAAGAAAATATCATGAGTGGAGAGCTAAACATGAAGGCTACCGGTTGATCAAACAGGCTAGGGAAAAAGAAAGAAGAAGAAGAAAATGTCTCCCTCAGCTGAGTACAAACAGTTTTTCTGAATGGCGTATATTAGTAATAAATAGATAAGAACCAGTTCAGTACACACGCATAAGAACCAGTTCCTCAGTACACACGCAGATTTACTAATTCCCCGCATTATTATTTTCCATAAACATCAACTTTTGTTTTGTTTTGGGTTAACTCGGAGAGAATTGGAACCGTTCCAGCTTCTTTATGATAGGAAGTATATGAAATAGTCATTTTTGGTTTGGCTGAGAAATAAAACCGATTCTTTGATTTAAGGTACAGGCGCCTGCCTATATAAGCTAATGTCACCTTGTCAGCGTGAGTGCACGCCACACCATGCTAGACGACGACGACGACGACGACGACGATGGCGGCGGATAGCGGCAGACCAAGCATCCATCTGGACGGCAACCCTGTCAACGGGCAATCAGGAGATGGCAGGCGGTTCAAGTTGAACCTCTTCTCCCGGACCGCCAGCGCCGCCTTGTTCGCCTCCTTGGCGCTCTGCCTGGTCCTCTTCTGCGCCTACTCCTACGTCGCTCGCCGACGCGCCATCTCGGCCACGCGCCGCCGCTTCCTTGACCGGGTGCGCGACCTTGTCTCCGGGTGGTCACCCGGCCCCGACGATGTGCCACCGCCTCCTCCTCCTCCTCGCGTCCCGACGGCCTGCCCTCCACCGGCCGGCGCCTCGAAGTTACCGTTCCCTGCCGCGCGGGGCGCCAACTCGAGCCCCAGCTCTGGGCCTGCCGGCGACTGCCCGGTGTGCCTTGAGCCCTTACGCGGCGGCGGCGACGTCATGGCGGCGCACGCGTGCGGGCACGTCTTCCATGCGCCCTGCATTCAGCCGTGGCTCCGCCGACGCGACTCCTGCCCCGTGTGCCGGTGCACCGTCAGCTGCGGGCGTGACACTTCAACCGAAGCAGGAACTGCTGCTGTCGGTGGTGATGGCGCCAGTAGTCCGCCGGAGACGGCGGCGTGAACTGCAAGTATTATTACCCATCTGTTGATCTTCGGGTCGGGTTAGCTTGCTAGCTACAGGTATTGCCGCTTGCTTCGTCGGCGGAGCCACCTGGAACCTGCCAGGTAAACAAACAATGTTTTTTTCTTCTCCGTCACAAAAAAAAGTCAGCTCTGCTCTGTCGATGGAAACGTCTTTTATAAACCCTTTCCTCCGTGGATCCGACGCATATGGAGAAACAAAGTCCATGAATTGTAATATCTATCTATCTTCCTCTACTAACCGTGAGCACCAAGATGTAAGGGGACTTGTTCGTACGATTATGTTTTATAAATTATTTATTTAGATTAAATTATATTATTATTTCTTTATATATTCTAAACATGTTGTGTTTTGTTTTGTTGGCCTGCCACTTAGGCGTGGCTGGTTGGCTTTGCTAAGATCGTGCCAATTGTCTTGGCTGTAGAACCGGCATTGTAAACAATTGTAAACAACGATGATCGGAATTACTGTTGCTGTCTAGAGAGGAGGTTCAATCAATAGTAGAAAAACCCTTATAGGCATCATTTTGCTAGTGACACTACAAAAATTGCATGCCACCACTGCCATGCAAAATTCTAGGTGTTCGAAAAGTCCCGAACGCCACCACTAAAACTTACCGGTGGTGTTCATGAATATGCAAATGCCGCCAGTGAATGGGTTCATAGATGGAACCGGGACAATCTTAGTGGTGTCGTTCCGAATCTTAGTGGTGGCCGCCTCCCTCCTCCTGCTTCCGGGCCTCAACCAAGCATGCCCGATGAGAGCTTGGACAAGAAGAATCTAGGCGAATCTCCGACATCTAATTCGAGATGGATGGAGTGCCTTAAATTAGTTCATGTATGATTCACCCTCGACAAGGTACAACTGGACATGCTCAACATGATGCTTCAAATGTATGTATGTCACGCATAGCCCGCTAGGTTCATACAACATCCTTGAAACATGCTTTCGTCCCGTTATATCAATAAGAGACAGAGAAACAAGTGGGAGAAAGGAAGAAAAGGGAGCTAGAGACAAAGAACTGCATGGAGCAATATTGTTCTACTTGTTAGCCTATGATGCATGTGAAGATAATAGCACGCATGATAGTGCAAAGCATGGATTTGAGGATTAGAGACTTTGAGTGCACACAAAAGAGGTCAGGTGCGAGCTAAACAAATCATCTTATAAGATCAATGATTTAAAAAGGCAAAAAAGAATTATCTCGAGCTTCTTGTCGTGACTTTTTGTTGGTGATAGTTGAAGTTGAATATATTTTTGTCTTGAAAACAATATTTATCAGTCGGCATTATGTCCATCAGATTGAGATCTCATTATTTATTTTGCACATCTATAAATAGTGATGCTAGACAATTTATAACATAGACAATGTCGACATCAATAGCTATATCTCGTATTGCTGAGGTTAGATGTGTTGATTTCAGGTTGATATTAATATGAAAATAACTATTTTTGTGTGGATTTCAAGTTATTAATATGAATTTTAGAAATAAAACCTAATTATTTAATTTCAAAGATACGGGCAGCCGGCTACATAGACTATGGCCAGCTTGACCAAAGCAATATACATTCCCGCCGAAATTCACCCGTATTTTTACTCTCTACCCTCACCTCCCAAATCAAACCACCATTTTCCTCCTCCGAGCTCTCTTCTCCGGTCGATGAGCAAGTAAGCAACGCATTCCTCTCCGGTCGGCAACGGCAGCAAGGGTACCACGTCCTCTTCCTCGACCATTCCTCTCCGTGGCCCACCTTCATCGATGGGTGGAAGTAACCTCACCTCCATCCATGTTGGGTAGATCTATAGGGTAGTGTGGTAGATCTTGAACCTCACATCCGTTCTTGTTTACCTAGCTCATAGTATGGTAGATTGTTAAGATCTAAGGCGGTACTTGTAGTATGTTCTAGTTGTATATTGAGCATAAGCATGAGTTGTTTACCTTGCTAGTGGTAGATCTAGTTATTGCCTATGCAACTAATTCTATGGAGTTGGAGTAGTATATTTTTGTCTTCATATGGCACTCATGGTCTTTAAGGCTTTAAGGCGTTTTGTAATTTTCGGTCTACTTGAAAACAATGTATATAAGTGAGATCTCATCATTTATTTTGCACGGTTATAAATGATGAGGTTAGATGATTTTGATTTTGATTTCAGCTATATCTCCTATTGCAGCGGCTGGATGTACGTACTACTTGATTTTGATTTCAGCTGGATATTACAGAAGAGAACTATTTGTCGTGTGCTGAGAAATACAACCGGTTCTTTAATTTCAAAAAAGATACGGGCAGCCGGCTACATAGACTATCACCTTGTCGTCCGAAACAATATGCAGTGCTAGTACTAATCATACAGATACACGCTGCTGAGTGTGCATGCCATGCTATGTAATGGTGGGGGCGCCGCCCCGGCACAACAGCGGATCAAGCGTCCGCCTGCGATCGGTGCTGATCACACGCACTCCAGGACCGGCAGTCGGTGGCCGGGGTTCAAGTTCAATCTCTTCTCCCGGACCGCCTGTGCCGTCGTGTTCGCCTCCTTGGCGCTCTGCCTCATCCTCTTCTGCGTCTGCTCGTACCTCGCCCGCCGCCGCGCCGTCTCCGGGGCGCGCCACCGTTTCGTGGAGCGCCTGCGCGAGATCGGCCTCGTCTCTGGCAGGTTAGGCCGCGGCACCGACGAGCCACCGATCCCTGCCGAGCAGGGCGCCGACTCCAACTCCGGCCAAGCAGCCGGCGACTGTCCGGTGTGCCTGGAGCCCTTACGTGGAGGCAGCGGCCGTGACATCACGGCGGCGCACACGTGCGGGCACGTGTTCCACGCGCCCTGCATTGAGCCGTGGCTCGACCAGCGCGACTCCTGCCCCGTGTGCCGGTGCATCGTCGGCTGCAATCGTGACCCTGCAACTGATACCGAACCAGTGAACCTGCGGACCACTGGCAGCTGAGATCTATGCGCAGGGGAGCTGAACTAGTGAGTGACTGAGACTGTTTTCGGTGACAGATATGTATGCCGTTATTTGTTTAGTGACTTCCCAATGTTCTGTTATTTGTTCAGTGAGAGACGAGATTAGCATCCAAGAAAGATAATCTGCTTCAGGAGTAAACATTGTGTTTTGAATCTGCGTGAGGTTATTATGGCTAGCATTAGTTTTGGAGGTATATGAGTTTCTTTCGAGGTTATTGAGTTATCTGGTACTTAATTAAATAATTCTTGCAAAACCATGATACGACAGTTAAGGCAACATTTGGAATGCATCGAGTATGTACCTTACCACCCCCGCAAAAAAAAAGGAGTATGTACCTTACCAAGTTTTTTTTTTGGTCGTGTTAAAAATATGTCATTGTTTGGATGGTGTATTTTCTCGAATCAGGCTTTCGCCCCGCTATATTAATATAGCAACCACGCATAAAGTACAAGAGCTTAACAGGATAAAAACGCTGGGGCAACAGCAAAAGGACATGCCAAAAAAGAAAAGAAACACAGATAACAGTGACTCGACTAAACAATGATGATCTGAGACCGCTTTGCCCACTAGCTATGTCCCACCATGCTCCAAGCCTCCCTGATACGCCCGTACCAAGCAGCACCCTCGTGGAGGGAGACGCCATCGCACGACGCAACTACTTGGACCAGTGAACTGGGCCTGGGGTTTCCTGGCACTCGGGGCATAGAGGGAGTAGGATCTTCCGGACGCCCTCCATGAAGGAAACGTGCCACTCGAAAGCGGCATCGCGACGGTGTCGGCTGAACCGACGAGGATTTCTCCTGATCCCCTCCCCACAAAGGCGCCCCAAGGCACACCGGAGCACCACCACCAACCTTGCCGCCCACGAGCATGCGCCACCATGCTCTCGGATACACCTTCGTCGTCTCTTCGAGGACTTTGGAGCGCGTCCTGCAACCCGGAGGACGATGTCATCGCCAGACAAGGGACCGCAACATCGTTGCCATGCGGGAGGGACCAACTTCCACCACTTAGCGGTGCTAATCAACCGGACAGGGCATTCGGGCCACACCAGGTCTCGGCGGGCCTAGCCGGGCCCGTGAAGCCCTAGTCACCCCGCTGCAACAGGCAGGGCGCGATATCGAAGTCCCAAGTACCAGCAGCGCCGTTGAAGGGCCGCCACGACGCCGCCCAAGATCTGCAGGAAGGACTCGACCCCATCCACCATTGCGGGCACGACCGCAATGAGCACCCACCTGCCACCGCCTCGAGATACAGAAGGTCGCCCCCGACGCCGCTCGCTGGCCGCCAACACGCCGGGCCTCACCACCCCCTGCCTCGCCGTACCGCGCACCCAGGGCCCGCGTCCTCGCCAAGATCTTGCGTCGGGGAAGGGTGGACCTGCCGCCGCCGACCCCGCGCGGGCTTTGCCCGGTGGTCAATGCCGGCGGCGGCGGGGAGCTAGGGTTAGGGCGCCGCTTCGGTTGCTCGCGAGGGGAGCGACGCGAAGCGGTCTCTTTTCTCACAGCTGAAGCGGAGCTCGCTGCGTGTCTTTTGGCATGCCAAATATTTGCCTACTTTAATTGAACTTTGTTGTCAATGTTGATCTGCTCCGAGTTGCGGCAGCAGTGGCATCTCTTCACCATCCCATCAGACCGTATGAACATGGGAACTCAGGCTGGATCATGGCTAGAAAATGACACCATGAAGAAGGCCACAAAAACAGAAGATAGATAATGTGAGCAGCGAACCGGTGCAGAAGCCATTGCTCACCTTCGAACTGGTGTCGCAGTTTTTCAGCATGCCGATCAATCAGGCGGCACGTGAGCTCAATGTAGGGCTGACGGTCCTGAAGAAGAGATGCAGAACATGATCCGTGCGAAAGAACGAAAAAATCAGTAAGCCTCTGTATGTGTACATTTCAGTTGCCAGTGGTCCGCAGGTGGTCGCCGACCCTACAGAGCTTCGCCACCTGCGAACCAGTGAACCTGCGGTTTTATTAGCAAGACATAAAGGACAACTTCACTCCTTTATGTCTTGCTAATAAAACCGAATTCGATCTTGAAGAGAGTATGGCTATGAGATATATGCCATTTTGGAAAATAAAAAGTTGTACTCCACAGATTCATTGCTAAAATGCACGTCATGACATTTCAGTTTCTCTTTAGGTTCACAGATGTACAACACATATTATAACATGTGCATTCAGAAAATTATGCCTTCTGTGCAGATATATATATATATATATATATATATATATATATATATATATATATATATATATGTCACGTGAAGTAGTTTGTTCGTTAAGTTCAAGCTTTGAGCATTTTTTTACGAAATTTTGTCGGCGGGTTACAGATTCAGAATGAAAGAAAATAAATTACATTGAGAAGATGATATAGTTTTGTGTCACATAAACCACGTATTGTTAGATTGGTTGTTGGTCAAAGATCTAAGGCCAACTCCAACGGCACCCCCAGAATGGACAAAAATCTGGCCCAGTCGGACAGATACCAGTCCCCAACGGGATACACTAAACTTGGTTTTGTCCTTTCTTTTGTCCGGCCCACCCTATTTCCGAATCAAATTTGGGCCTGATATGCGGTGGGACGGATGCATCGGCGCGTCGACTAGACGGTGTCTCGCACGCAACTACCGCCACCGATGTGCCTCGCCGCCCACACATTCTTCTCCTGGCATGACCCACTGGACCGTCGGCTCCGCTGTCGACCAGACCACCGCCGCCGCCCCGACCTACCGCCGCCGCACTCCCCGACCCTACAGAGCTTCGCCGCCGCCCCCGACCTACTGCAGCGTACCACCCCTACCTACAGCCGCCGCGCGTCCCCGACCCTGCAGAGCTCCACCACCACCCCCTCTCTACCGCCGCGCGCCGCCCCTACCTACCGCCGCCGCACGCCCCCGACCCTACAGATGTCACATGCGGGGTGGCTTCCACCATCGTCGCACCCGATCTTCATGAGCTAGCTTGCGCCTACGTCGTCTAGGAGTCCACGCGCGTGAGGACTAGCACGTGAGGACGGCGCGGCGGTCATGCTCCTCTCCAGCTCCGGCGCGGGCACACGAGCGGCGATCGTGCTCCTCTCCGACGGTCTCCGGCAGAGTTTGGGATGGCTCCGGCGAGATGCGGGGATGGCCCGGGGGCACCTACATAATTGGGCCAGACATGTGTCCCTTTTTTGTCCACCCACCCATATTCGGTGTCCGGTTTGGGATGGGCCGTTATAGTTGGCTAACCGCCTCTGCTGCGACCCAGAACACAACCCAGGACAGCGTACACTGCCGCTGCTGCCATCCATTCACTGTACCTATGGGGCCAAGCTCATGCATCCGGCCCACCTGATGGGGCCACCGGTCAACGACATCTCACTCACGTAGGGTCCAACAATGCCCGCGTCAACTCGCTGCGCCTAGACACGGCCAAGTGTCATATTTCACCTTCTGAAGACCCCATCGTGCACGAACCCGCTGCCCTTGCAGCTGATGAACAATGACATCGTACCAGTACAGCAGCTACCGTTCAACCTGCAAGCTGCCACCAAGCCACGTGTTCACGACTGTCTCTCCAAACCACCGATGGAGATCTTTGGCTTGATGGCGTGGCCGGATACGCCTATGTCGGGAGCTCCAGATCAAATCCCGGTGCAGAATGCGCTGCTGCCTCAGGAGGGCAACATGGATGTGATGCAAGGGACTTTCCATCGGATGGGAATGCCCAAGCTCGGCGGTAAGGGAGCCCGCTTCAAGAACTCCCTAGACGATGGGAAAATCGTCATCAGCACCACCGGTGGCCCGTTCAGTTCATACCAGGCCCTGAAGCTATGGTGGAGGTTGGGCCGCAGCACCAGGCTCAACACGGCCCGACATAGGGTGCTCGGCCCAATTTGGTTTACACACGGAAAACCTAGGGTTTCTTAGGGCAGGCGATTCCGGCGGCGATCCTGTTCGCCGAGACATTCCACCGCCCGCACGCTTCAACAACGCTTCCGCCTCCTCAATCAACTCAGGCTAAAAAGGAGCAGTCTAAGTATTGCCACCCGGCCTTGCACTACAAGAAAAGTTGGCTTTTACAACGGACGTTTTTTTGTGGTTGAAGGTCTGTTTTTCATGGTTAAAAAGGCTTCCGCGACGAATGGCCTCCGTGGTAAAAGCCCCATCACCAAAGAATCTACCACAGGTTTTTTTCCCGATCATGGCGGACCGCACCCTTCCACCACGGAAATCCATGCCGTGGTAGATCGGTTTCGCTAGCCCCGTTGACCGCTAAAGATGCAGGTTGCCACGTGGCAAGCACCATTAACGGCCGCTTACCACCAATAACAGCCCCGGAGGGGTTTGTTCATACAGTCGAGTTTGGCAACCAATAGTACCAATTCCATTAAAAAATAGTGTCTTAACTCATAGCAACAGAGTTAAACTCAGATGTGCATGAAGCAAAAAAGTTAAATAATATTAACAACACACGGTAAGAGGACATACCAGTAGGAGGCGTGAACTTAGAATTATGTATCACCACTCAATAGCAAAACAACCTACAAATAATATAATAGCAATCAGATAAGCCTAAACGCCGAGGAAGGAACATGCAAAATGACTGCTTCTGCATCCAAAGCTTCCATAACCATAGGAAAGTGAAATTTGTGATTAAACGGAAGTACATGATATAGGGAATGGGGAGAACACATGAAGGAGTGGCTCACAATGGCGGCATTATGAGCTCTGTGGCAGATGCCTGCGACCGATGCTAATAATATAGCTGATGCATACCACTGATGACTTATTGTATTCCTCCATCGTATTTTTGCGGTCAATCCTCCATCAATTAGCTGAGTTGTTGTTTGTTGCTGGAATTGTGGGGAAGACGAAGAGAGAGCACTATGGGCAACTGTTCTGGTGTGGACATTGGTTGAGATATGGACGACAAAGCGATCTGGTAGTCTGTGGATGCAGATCCGCTCGGTGGATATTATATGTCGACCAAAAGATCAAGGGGGTTTGAGAATTGAAGTGCTCGATCTTAAAAACAAATGCTTACTGAGTAAATGGTTATATAAGTTGTTGCCCGAGGAAGGGGTTTGGCAAGAATTTCTTCGAAATAAATACCTGGATAGTAAAACTTTAGCACAGGTCGAAGCCAAACCAACTGATTCCCCCTTTTGGAAGGGTCTAATGGGGGTGAAAGATGAGTTCTTCACTCGTGGCACTTTCAAAATGGGTGATGGGTAACACGTTAGATTCTAGGAGGATATATGGCTTGGAGAGATGTCTCTCGCGCAACAATATCCATCCCTTTATAACATTGTTCATGGGGAACATGTCTTAGTTTATGATGTATTATCGTATGATCCTTTGAAAATCAGCTTTAGGCGAAGTTTAAGCGGTAACAAATGGGATGCATTGCTGCACCTATGTGAGAGATTAATGGATATAAACTTGACACATGAACGGGACATGTTTTTTTTATGGAATTTAACTGGAGATGGGATCTTCTTAGTTAAGTCCATGTATGAAGATTTAATGAATATACTTCCTCGTTTTCCCACAAAATACTTGTGGAAGATAAAAATACCTTTAAAAGTTAAAATCTTCATGTGGTTTCTGAATAATAGAGTGCTATTAAATAAAGACAATTTGGCTAAGCGAAACTGGAATGGGTATAGAAAATGTTGCTTTTGTAACGACGACGAAACAATTGAACATTTATTTATCTCATGTCCTTTTGCAAAACTTTTATGGCATATGATATTCTGCACTTATAATCTTCTTTTTCCAACCAATATCACTAATATGTTTGGAAATTGGTTAAATGAAATAGATAAAATGAATAAGGGTAGAATTCGAATTGGCATCTCGGCCATTTGTTGGTCGATTTGGAAGTGTCGAAATAACTGTATTTTTAACAAGGCCCAACTTCCTTCCTTCTTGCAGATTATTCATATGGCGGCCTATTGGATTCAGCTCTGGGCTTTACTGCTCCCCGAACAACAGCGATAACCCATGGTTACTGGGTGCATCCATCTTGTGGCGGTTTCTTCGGATTTCTACAGCCTAGCTTCGTGGCGTCATTCTAATAGATTGACTGATACCTAGTTGTTACCACTTTTCTCTTGTGAGAATGTTAGCTTTTTTCAGATGGTTGGTATATGTATTAACTATATCTGATGCATGAATTGTAATACTTTTGAATATTTTTTGATATGAATAAAGGCTGTGTGCATCCTAAGATGCAGATGTCAGGACTATACTCCCATTTCGAAAAAAAAGATCCGCTCGATGTAGAAGAGCAACAGTCCTAGGCTGGGTAGGCAACGGGATCCAAAGGAGATGGGAATAGGGAAGACAGTATAGTAGCATGGGCTCCGAGAGGTGCGACCGGAATTATGGGCTGCATGAGGCCTTTTACTCAAAACGTACAGAACAACCAAACGATCATCGTATATAAAAAAAAGAAACGCGCACGTAGGGATGAAAACGGAGCGAAAATGGACGGAAATGAGTGGTGCCACATTTGTTTTCATATTTTGATGTGGAGGCGGAAACAAATACTGAAACCCCGGAAACGAAAACGGAAGTAGATATTATCGGAAGCAGATACGAACCGAATACGGTGCATACGCGAAACAATGTACATTTTACTCGGAACAAAGAGAACTTTAGAATCATGCAAAAAATCTCAAGTATTCTAAAAAACCAACAAAATTGTTTCCTGTTGCTAGCTTTACAAGAGAATAAGAAAATGCTTATTTCGTGGAAGCCTTCTCGAATGCATCAAGGGATTACATAGTCTTCGGTACTAGGATGAGAAACTTTGCAAGTTTGGCTTGACAATGTCATGTTTTGTGTCGGTTGGATTGGCCAAGCACATCAACCCTAAACATAAATTCTATTTTAGACGGAAATAGAAATTCCATTTCCGTGTCTGTTCTGCCGGAAAACACTGTTTCTTTTTTGTTTCTGTTTCCGTCAAAAAAAATTCCATTTCCATTTCTGTTTTGCAAAATTCCGTTTCCATTTCCATATTTTCATTCCATTTCTGTTTTCACGCAGAAAAGTCGGAAACTTTCCGCCCCACTTTCATCCCTACGCGCACGAATAGAGCCGAGCAGGACAGTTTTAGCTGATATGGCGGACAACGGGACAGAGTACGTGTGACGGTTTTGGTTGACGTGGTAGTATGATGACGTGAATAGGTTGCATGTTGAGAAAAATAGGTTAGTGAAGGTGATCTTCTTAGTTATATAGGATACGAGATGACACCAGCTAGTCTAGACTGGCAGTGACCGCCCATTAAACCTTGACATGCTGCACTTGACTTTTGACTAAATTGTTTTTGGTATCTTTTGTTTTCATTTACACATATTCATGACAATTATGAGTAATCACCGTGCTCAACACTTAAATCACAGCTGAAGTAAAAGGCATAGTCTAATACACCATAACTAAATCTATAAGAAAAATATGATATAAAATATATGGTAGTAAGAGTCAACACCTGTAACTCCAAGGGCGACGTAGAACGTGTAGTCCATCACTTCTAGATTACAAAAGCTCAGCAATTCTGCAATGATGATGGCACACACGGTGATAGGGCGACATGATCAATGCATATAGGCGTACAGGGTACCTTATTGTTGACGGCGTGTTTGCCGCAACTGAGTGGTTCAAGCATAAAGAGCTTGTGCAACACCACCTGGATCTGGATACTATATATGAGCAAGCTGCCATAGAGAAGTTAGTTAACCGAGGGCACTGTGAGGGAAAATTTCTTCACTCCAATTATTGCCAACAACAATGTGAGTGGAAAACTCGTAACTGCTTTGGTAACTGAAGCCAGGGTGATGGAAATGTTGCCATTTTTTCTTTTCAAACAGGGAAGGACATCGAGAAGTTAATGTGACAATAATTTTACAACCGGGCATGTGATGTAAGTGTCTTATGAATCAGTCAGATGCTTCCAACATAGTGAGTATCTTCACCTCCTCTTCGTATTCATGGTTGCCAAAAAACAACAAAAACATAAGGTTGTCAACGAGTGATCTCATAGAACCCTTTATTGGAGTACATAGTTACTCGATTAAAAGTTTTGTCAATGCAAAATTAGGGCTGTATAGCATATCCTGACATAGGTTTTAGTGTAACTAATGCTCATGTAGATACGGTTGTCTCGGTGCACTGTATCTTCGTACTTTTTCTAAAAAGCATTTCAATAAATGTGATTTTTGATAAATAGTAGAGTGAATTCCACTTTTTACCCCTAGTTGTGCATTTGTAACACTAATTACTCCATTTAGTGGAACTAAAAGCAAAATATCTTATTTAAGAGCCGTTGAACATATTTTTATCCCAATTTAGCACTTTGCTTGTGTTTGTTACATAGAGATGGCATGCTACGCCGGGGTGACGCGGTAAAATGTGCAAAGATCGGAGGGCATGATCGACAATCATGTTCATACTTCTTGTATCCATATTTTCAATTTCTCGTCATCGTTTTGATATATTTAAACTCGGGACAACACCTTACGCCTTGCCTAATAGACACACATCAGAAACTGAGGGTTCAGAATTTCTAAAAGGGTAATACATACATTTTTCTAGTCGACGGGATAATTAATGTTACAAATGCATAACTAGGGGGTAAAAAGTGGAATTCACTATAAATAGTATCATTGACCTTGTAGCCTATTTGTGACAAATCCCATATGTTTCAAGTACATAGCCAAAATGCAGTCAAATAGAAATAGAAGAAATTTAAATCTCATAACCAAAATGCAATTCTGATTTCTCAAAACACATTATAAAAAGATGATCCAATATGGCAGACAATGGAGAACTAACAAATATAGCTTTCGGAAACTAGTACTAGTACGACTGGTGTTTGAACTAAAAGGGACTCCATTCCAATTAATAGCTCCTCTCCTCTAGCACTTAGCAGACAACTCCTGTTTCAAATCGTTATGTAGTATAAGCTCTGACGGCATCGACGATGGGTGCACGACATATCGGCCATTTGCGGTCCTCCTTGATCAGCTCGCCCGCGCACTTTGAGCAGGTGCACATGTGCCCACACCTGAGATGTTAGCCGAAGATGCCACATTAGTTTCTGAATAAATTTTGCAGATACAAATATGTGTGCACAACTGCATAAAATGGAAGCAAACCTATAAAGAAGGGAACCTATAAAAATGGAAGCACACCTGAGATGTTAGCAGAAGATGCCCATAGGTAGCGAGGGATGAACGCAGGAAATGGGAGCATATGCGTTCGGGCAAGCGATGGATGAACGCAGGAAACAATATATTGTGAACAGTAAGTTCTAGGCTTTTGAATGCAGCTACGCAATGATGGAACATTGTTTGACATCTCTGTATTTTTGAGCGCATTGCATGTATTTTTTTTTAATTGGCTCTCCACAATTTCTTTTCTATTCGTTCATACCGAACGGGCCCTTAATCTTAAACATGCATGAAGCTAGTAGAGGTCAATGAACCTAGCTAGGTAATACATAATGTGCAGAGATGAGTTGATCATGGTACTTGCCAAGCCGCAAAGTAGAATATAAACCTGTCCTTAAAATGTGAAGAAAATACTCGACAAAGAGGAGGAGCATAGGCATTCTGACCTCAATGCACTCACGGTGAACAAAGGCGGAGACGACGCGGCGCTCGGAGAGGGCCTGCAGCTCGCGCGCTACGACGTGCCTGCCCACTTGCCAGCCGCACAGTCTGGGCGGCTCGCGCGTGTCTCTCTGCTTAACATGGGCGTCGCGCGTGTCCCACTGCTCGCCGATGCTGCCGTCCAGGGAGCCATCGTCATCGTCTGCAGCAGCGCGAGCTCGGAGGAACAAGGCGTGGAGCATGGTGGAGACGGCTTGGAGGCTGGCAAGGGAGGGAGAGGAGCTCGGAGTTGAGGTTGAAGAGCGACTCTGAGATTGTTTCTGCGTCATCAGGTCGGTGTATTTCTGTGTATTTATACTCCAAGATATAAAAAGCACGGAATAATTGATATTCATCAGCTGACTCATCCTAATCCTTTCTTTAGATAAATATAAAAACTCGCCCAAAATTACTTCTACACATAGCGTGGGATTAATTGTAGTTACTTATTGCCTACTAAATAATTATAGAATTATTTTCTTCCTCAGTAAATTATATTATTTTCCCGCCAAACAAAAATCGTGTGATGTGACGGAAGCAACATGCTAGTACAAAAGCTGTTCTTAATTACATTTAATGAATATACTAATTAATCTTGGAAATAGATTTGTATATACTCTTGTACTTATATATGAATTTCGCATGGAAAAGAGCTTTTATTACTCGGTGAGATGGTTACATTCCTCATCCACTGGAGCAACAACGCACTAGACGGACATATGTTGTACGAGCCACTATGGAAAAATTTGCTAGTTAACGTGCCACCTTGTTTTCCAACAAAAAATGTGGCAGCCAAAGTGACTAATCTTTAGTGGGACCGTTGACTTAATGCTTTAGGATTAACCTATAGCGGATAAAAAAGGAGTGCGTCGTTTTGGCACCCGTCTTCTTCCCTGGAGGACTTTTTCAAAATCTTCGAAAAAATTCAAATTTGATGTTTTAAAAAAAATCGAAAAACATACCAGGCTGTAGTCAATGATTTATTCTACCAGTATGTAAAAATTTAATACGAAATACCACGTATTCTATCCTACACAAAAATAACAAAAATGCAGATCTAGGAGCATGAACGGTGTAACTTTTGAATCATCCAAAAATTGAACAATTTGTCTTTTTTGCTGAGCCTAAAATACAAAGTATTTTACATTAAAATTTTGCATGCCCGTAGTGTACACAGTTTACTACATCCATGCATTTATTTCTGAATTTTTTGAAACTTAAAATCAATTTTTAGAATTTTTTAAATAAAGTCCTCCTGGGAGGATGGGTGCCAAAGCCATTTTCCGATAAAAAAGGTACTACCTAAAACTATGAGAGTTCCCATGGGCTCCTTGTGGTCTGGTCCTGGCCGGTGAAGTGTTGGCACGGCCTCTCCTTAGTCACTGAAGAAGGCCATGGACGCCATGGGTGGTAGATGGTCTTGTTCTTCTTTTTAGCGCCTCGGTTAGATTGGTAGTCACACATATATTTGCTCTGGACCTCCCTCTCTTCTTGGAGTTTACTTAACTGAGCCCTAGAAAAGAGAGAGAGGAAGCTTACCATGCAGAGTGCCTTTTTCTACCACAACTTTTCCTTTCTATGCTGCCACCCTTTCATTTTGTACTAACGGTTAGGTTGTAGGACGAAAATAAAAGTTATGTTAGTTGTCCCCGATCAAGGCACACACATATGGTGGGAACCCCTATTTATCTCGGTTTTTACATCCGCGGATCAATTCCAACATTCTTCTCCTGATTATAAGGTTACCAAACATCCTAAGCGCACTCTCGGTAGAGATAACATACCAAAATTAAGTGTTACAATGACCAATGAAATGCCACTAAACCCTATAGCAGGTCATTCTATATTGAAATAGGAAACATGTTAATATTTCTACGAGTTGGTTTGCATATTTGGTCCTTATTTCTAGGATCACCAAATTTTCCAAATCCATGCCGACAATATTATAATAAAAGGGTGCATGTGTAAGCCTTTAGGAAGTTGAATCTACAAGCATATTTTTCGTACTTATGCATAAAATTATTGGTTTTATCCTGAATTCTGTCTTCCACAATAAGATAATAATTTCTATGGTTTTGGAAACACCATTTGACTTATTCTTACTCACATGTTGTTTACCACTTTAATCTCTGGATTTAAATTTCTTCAACATACAACATGCCCGATAGCCACTTAACCTGCCACAAAATTGTTTGCATCATGTTTGATTCCATGAGTGTTGTTCTGGAGATTTTCCATGACATAGCATCACATTAGAGGATGTACATGAAGTGCAATTCTTAATATCCACACACACCGATGTAAGGCAATCCAGTAACCCACAAAATTGAGGTTATTTGACTCCTAATTGGTGAGCATGTACAGCTTTTAGTGTCTTGCATTTACTGCAAGCATTTTTGCTGACTTTTCTACTGGTAAATTTATAGATGTAATTTATATTTTCCAATTATCCCATTCATAAATAGAGCATACTCATACTTGAATACATATAGCTTTTGGCAGATGAAACATTAGGATCCGCCATTATCTGATCAATTTCTAATAGTTCCTTGGACAGTCAAATGTCCAAGTTTGTGCCCTTAAATTTAGTTTTAAGTGAGATAGATTACTAGTGCATAATGTTTGTCTTTCTTACTCTATCCATGTAAGCATGAAGAATATATGGATTAAATACAACATAGTCCAGCTAGTATATAAGTGAATAATGGATATTAATCGAATCTCGGTGATAAACTATATTGCGTTTTTTGATGAGTACTCTACACTCAACAGGACGCTCGACATCGGCATCGCTACTACTCGAAATATCGATGCAAACATCCTACTTGGCACTTTACCCTACATAAAAATCAACGAAAAACCGTACTTAACAGCTTGAGTGAAAAAAATAAAATGCTAGATAAATAACTGCATAAACTTGGGTGCATATATTGAGGAGATCTACATGCTTCATCTACATATGGATATAATCCCTTTGAATACCATGAAATGCAGATGGCTATTTTGAACAAAACACGATCTACTATTAGCAGAAAAGGGATCAATGGTATTAACCTTGTACTGCTGATCTGCAGGGTCGTGTAGTCGATCTGATTTGCAGGAAAATGGGATAAAGAGGCTTCTTCAGTTGGTATACCCACCGACCAAAGAAGAGAAGACGAGGTTGCAGAGTGGAAAAAGGAGATAGTGGGTCATGGCTGCAAGTGCACATATCAATTGTAGCTAGTTTCGAAATAAGAGTATCGTACTCACATAGAGCTATTTGGTTAAGGTCTTTATGCCCCTCGTCACTTTTCACCAAAGGATACTTGTAAGATGCCTTTGATCTCAAGTAAAGGGTGTTGGAAAGGTTTTTGGTTGTGTGGAGAAAAGTAATTGAAACAAGTAAAAGAAAGAAAGTAACAATGTTGTGTGAAAACGTGGTTGAACTCAATAGGGCTAAAACATTCTCAGGGATGTAGGATACACCACTAGCATGATATTATTATTAATTAAGATAACATACTTCTTGTGTCATGATATGTGTGGAGAGAGCTCCATAATAAGATGTTCACTACAATGCTCATAGGAAGCCACTTTGTTAAGCCAATATTGAGGTCACCTCTAAATAACCACTGCGATGTCTGAGAGCAATCACCCACACAAACACTACAATTAAGGGTTTTCCTATGGATATCATAATTAGCTTAGGGAGTCCCTCTTTATCCTCCTTTGATCGTGTAGGTTGCTAGCCGGCGCCATTTGTCACGAAGGTATTCCGGGCACGCTCCCAAACACATCCAAAGGATTTCTCCCTCTCTTTAGTCCTGAGGACAAATAATATGTGGCCGACTACACATACCATCTAAAGAGAGAGATCAAACACAAATTATAAATCTATCATAGACCGGCCAGTCATACAGAGACAAGAATAGATCATCTTTATCGCAAGTTCATAATAGTGATAGGGTTTCTCCATCTCCCCAAGAACAAAGGAACTACTCACACATGGAAGCAATCCACGACATCATCATAATCAAATGGATGGATAAAAGTATGGGGATAAATCTAGTGCAAACCATAGTTGAATCTGGAATTACAATAAGATCTAATAGATGAAAGATGGGGATGATGATGGTGATAAGGATGCCGCGGTTGATGATGAAGGGGATGATGCGATGTTCTCCAATAATCCGTGAAGCAGTAGGGAATTTCCCTCCGCCAAGTTCCTCCTTCAGATCCCTTTCATATGTGGTTTTTCGTGGTTTCTGGTGGCTATGAATGTCGGATCTTCCTGTCGTCTTCGCTAGGAGAAAGTATTTGATGAGGCGGACGCGATGCCACGTGGTACGGGTGGATAGTACGAGCAGGCTCTGCCGGTACCACTGGTCGCTATCGCGGAAGATGCTTTCCTTTCGCTTGGTATTCTCCTAGGTGCGAAGGTAAATTGACTTTTATCACTTAAAAATATCATATTATAACATAATATGACAGTTCCAATTGATATGTTCATAAGAGACTTAGTAGTTTGGGATCCTATTGAAACAAGGGTAAAAAGATGCGCGCAAACGCAGTGAAATACCAAAATCCCTATTCTATTTATGCAAAAAAGTTAAATATGCTTCAATTTTGGACTCATCAACTCCCCCAAGCTAGAATCTTGCTCGTCCATGGGCAAGATGATGGCTTATGGACAAGATCATCATGTTCATGAGGCACGAGCCGTTACAATAAATGAGGCAAAAATTGAAATAGGAATACAATATCAGATGTAAAGTTACTTCGGGAGTATTATCATACCGTTACATATCACATGACTTAGAGGCTTCCACACCCTTTTTAGTATTAATAAATTTATAAGAAGCTTTCAATGATTCAACATATTATATAATCATAAAGTTAGACTGACTGAGCACTTGATTTTAGTAATGACGATTCATGATCATTCTTTTTCTTGGGCTTCTTTTGATTGTTGTTCTTTTATTTCTCCTCCCTTCACTTTTTCTTTTTCTCTACTTTTTCTCTTTCCTTTCCGCCCTTTTTTAAGTGCGGTCACTTGGCCATGCTCATTACCTTTATGGCTTTTTAGAACTCGTGACTATAATATTCTCTCAAAATAATTCTTCTCATAATTTAATCAATACTTTTATTGGTGTGGAAGTCCCTAAGATTATGATAGCTGTACAAATATCATAACACTCAACCTAGTTCAATCATCTAATATAATAATCATGAATCAAAAGATAACTTCAAATATCATAAAGTCTCGAAACTCAACGGATATAAATCTTCTCTTGAACAAAAGGGAGCTCGAAGTTGATGTAACTAATGCAAATTCTGGAATTAAAACCTAACATGCGTGCGGGAAAAGTAAACATGCTAAAACTGTAAGATAGATTACTAAGTTCTCACAGATCCCCCCAAACTTGGAATCAAGCCATCTGGATCAAATAGTCCCTTGCGATTACTTACTCCTTCTTGGGAGTGAAGAAGTCATCATCTTACTCTTCTTCCGCCTTGAGGCTGCAAGCATGAGCGATACAGGGGAATCGAGTGGACATCTCTACGATGTTACCATGTAGTTCTGTAATTATTTTGCTTAACATATTCCTGTCATCATCCATCTCCATGATGATCTTGGTTAGGAGTTGAACTCTACCGTCGATGTCATCGACCTTCTTTTCGAGGTCTTTACCCATCATCCAGTAAGAGTCAACTCCTTCCCCAATATTCGACACAAGGTTTGGAAATATTTTCAAGGTTCTCGATCTTTTCTCGAATCTCATCTCGTTTTCCCAATTTTCGAGAAGAGGTCCTGAAGGAGATTTAAGAGAAGATCCGCGAAGATTATACCTGTAGGGGTTGAGTAGAGATTCTACTTTGTTCTTCCTTTGTGCCACGTGCAGAGCATCTCCAACTTGCACGGAAGCATATCTTCCCAGTTTGGGAGTGGAACAACTTGTGAAGACTCGTGGGTTGAGGAGGAAGAAGTATCCCTCTCGGATCCCCTTCTTTTGGCTTGTGCTTCATAAACATCTTCTTTCTTGATCCAGATCTGCTTGATTTGAAAATGCTGCATAGTCCTTGAGCGATCAAGTAAGATCTGAGATTCCATGTTAAAAAGGAAGAAAGAAAACTCGAGATCTGAAATATAATGGCGAAAGATAATGCAAAAGAGAGAAAAGATGCAAATAAAAGGGAAAAATCCTAGACAAGAGGGGCAGAGTCGGTCACGGGTAACGGTACAGGCGGGTCCTGCCCGTACTGTGCACCCATACTAGTGACTTTCCGACTATTATATTTTGTTTGACACATATATACAAAACAAACGAGAAAACACAACATCAGTAACGACGCGTGTCCGCCCGTACGGCCCGATCGTACCGAAATGCGAGAAATGGAGCGGAGGGTTCTGCCTACTTAACGACCATTGGTACATGTGCCTCTACCCTTACGGCTCACCCGTACTAGGTCGGCAAATAGTTCAGAAAAATCAGAAAAATGAGAGGAAGGCAAAAATCAAGGCGAAACTAACTAAAAGGATTCAGAGCAGCAAAAATCAAGCAACTTAAAATATTGTTACCTCACTTTACTATAATCCTCGACCAAGATTAAGTAGATTAGCTCCACTGTGTCAACTTCCCCTACTCTATAATGCTTCAAGCACTGCCCGTTAACAATCCAGGATGAAGAAGAGGGTGTAGTATTTTTCAACCTTACCACTCCCCAAGAGTATGTCTCTTCAACTTCATAAGGTCCTTCCCACTTGGATTTTAATTTGCGGGAAAAAATCTTAAGCTTAGAGTTGTAGAGAAAAACTTTGTCTCCAGATTTAAATTCCTTATTCTCTAACTTTCTATCATGCCATCTCTTTACCTTTTCCTTGAATATCCTAGCATTTTAATATGCTTCATTTCTGAGTTCATCCAAGGCATGAATATCTAAGAGCCATTTTACCCTAGAAGATTTAAAATCAAAATTCATGGTTTTGATAGCCCAATGAGATTTATGCTCAATCTCTAATGGAAGATGAAAAGTTTTACCGTAAACCATATTGTATGGTGTCATTCCCATAAGATTTTTGAAGGCTGTGTGGTACACCCATAATGCATCATTAAGCTTCAGAGCGCAGTCCTTTCTTGACTTGTTCACCGTCTTTATTTTCTCGGTTAGACAACTCCACTTGTCCAGTGGTTTGTGGGTGATAAGGTGAAGCTTTTCGATGATCGATGATGGCTCAGTGTTGATGTAGAGCTTGTTGGGAACCCTAAGAGGAAGGTATGATGAGCACAACAGCAAGTTTCCCTCAGTTATGAAACCAAGGTTTAATCGAACCAGTAGGAGCAAGGAAACACCCCAAATGTGTTGCTAGCTGAGCCTTGGCAGGGCGCACTACCAGTGCTAGTAGCAACGTGGAGACTTGCACAACACAACCACATAACTCTGTTCCCAACTTGCGATGAGGTTCTCAATCTCACCGTGTTTTGATGAAAACAAAGGATTGAACGTATCGAATGGAAGGAAGTAAAAGTTTGCAGAAAGTAAACACAAAGCAGTAAACAGTTTGTAGATTGTATGTAAAAGAAAAGGACCAGGATCCATAGTTCACTAGAGGTGGCTCTCCTTAAGAGAGATAAAATGCTGGGTGAACAAATTACAACGGGGCAATTGACAAACATCGAGAGAGGAATACATGCATATACTAATTATCTTGACTCCTTTGGAACTTGATTGGGCATTACAACATTATACATAGACCGCCATCCAACTACATCTATGACTAATAATCCACCTTCAGGTTATCATCCGAACACCCTCTAGTATTAAGTTGCAAACAACAGATTATTGCTTTACGAATTGCGTGTAATGTAAACAATACGATTGTTCTATGAACAAAGGATTTTTGTTTTCTCCCTAGTAGCAACAATACATCTAGTACCATAGAGATTTCTGTCACTTCCCCAGATTACCAGAGGCATGAACCCACTATCGAGCATAAATACTAACTCTTGGAGTTGCTAGCATCTACTTGGCCAAGATAGCTACTAACAACGGAAAGCATGCAAGATCACAAATAACAAAGACATGATAGAATCAATAATCAATCTGAAATAGCATCTCAATATCCATCAGATCCCCGCAAACACAACATGCAGAATTACAAATAGATGATCTTGATCATGAACGGAGCTCACAAGATCTAGACATGAAAGCACAAAGGAGGAGAACCGACCATCTAGCTACTACATGGATCCGTAGTCCAAGGATGAACTACTCACGCATCACACCGGAGGCTTGCATGGTGATGAAGAAGGCCTCCAGGGTGAATTCCCCTCTCCGGCAGGGTGCCGGGAAGAGCTTCAGATCCCTCCCGATCTAGGGATGGAGATGATGGTGGCTACAGACTCTTTTGTGGATTTTTAATCGGGGACTTAGGGTTTTCGTCCCGAGGGCATCTTATAGGCGGAAGGAGATGCCGAGGGGGTGCTGGGGTCGGCTAGACCACCCCCTGGCGCGGGCCAGGCCTGGCCGCGCGGCCAGGTGGTGTGGCCAGCCCCAGCCCTTCTCCGTCTCATATTCTGGCATCTGATGACTTCCGAAAAAATAGGCACTTTGGCTTTTGTCCCGTCCAATTCCCAGAATATTCATTTTCTGACTTTCCTGGAACCAAAAACAGCAGAAAACAGGCAGCTGGCACTATGGCTCTTTTTAATAGGTTAGTCCAAGAAATCATATGAAAAGTACTCCAAAGTGTGGACAAAACACAAGAAAGTGGATAAAACCAAGCATGGAACATCAAAAATTATAGATACATTTGCAATGTATCAACATCCCCAAGCTTAACTCCTGCTCGTCCTCGAGTAGGTAAGTGATAAAAAGAAAGAATAATTTTTGAGGTGATATGCACCATCAAAGACTTGATCAAAGTATTTGTAAAACATTCAAAGCTGGGATCATAGTACTTCAATCAAAACATGAAAGACAAAGTTCTAGCAATAAGACAAAGAAACTATGATGAAACATGAAAAGGCACAAACAAAAGATTCATGAATGACAATTCTTTGCAAGACGTTTGTTTCACATAAATAAAACATAGCATAATAGTATTCAGCTTGTCCCTCATAGAGTAGAAAATATAAATGCATAGGACACCTTCAAAGTTCATAAGAGTGACTAGATACAAATAGTTTAAAACAAGCAATATCAAGGTATGCATCAATCAAGAAGTCTTGGGACAATGCACATAGAACTAAGAATGGCCACTATGCTCTCAAAGTAGGTGCATAAAGGTAGAAGGTGGAGACTCAATATAATGGTGGAAGAAAGGCCTTCATAGAAGGAAGCACGGATTCAAGTCTCATAAAGAGATTCCAAAAATTATGGTACTTATAGCTTTCAGCTCTCATTGCCCCTATCATAAGCATCTTGAAGGTGATTAAGGTTAAAGTGACACAACTAAGAGGATATGCTTGACAAGTTATAAACCGAAATCTCATGCCCCTTACTTACGAAGACCGAACCTCATGCTACTCAACTTTAGTCACAAGTAAGCTCTTGTCATTGTAAGTACATGTGTATCATAAAGAACTGCCAACGGGGTACCCCTTGCACATGATACAGGAGCTATCCCATAATCAAAATAACAAGGCAAGCAGACAATGAGCATCTCAACGATCTTTTTTATTTGCTATTTGCATAGGTTTTTATTGAGGATGCTTCATAGAGTGCTCATTATGGTTATGATGGAAGTTTCCACCATGATTAGGAATGGCTTAGGCTAGCGGCCCAGGCGTTTTCTAACACACATACAAACTCCATGATCTTACAAGTTCCACTTTTATTTCACACCGCCGGGATCCATAAGCAAAAGAACATGATATCAACGGGGTACAAAGTACAAGTGCAATGTTGAAAGCGTTCCCCATGATACATGGTTCAGCTAACTTCAACTTATAAAGCGCAAGCATATACGCAACAAAGAAGGACCCAATGGTTCAAGTTTATTAAAGGCAATAAAAGTAAAGTGTGCCATCAAGTTCATGAGAGCTTTAATCACTAGTTTTCTCATAACAATTTTAATTTGGAAGATAAACAAAAGCATGAATATACTTGGAATAGCATAAGCTAGTAGGTAGGTATGGTGGACTCTTTGGAATAACTTGGTTTAGGGAGTTGGATGCATGAGTGGAACTCATACTTGGTTGTGGAGGCTAGCAAAAGACTGGGAGCGACAAACTAAGAGAGTAGTAATGGCATAATCATGCAGAGCGACAAAACATCATTGATAAAAGCATAAAGTGATACTACAAGTTGAAAACTAAAGGATCATAAAGGCTATGGTGACTTGAGATAGTCATAACATGGTGTGAGCATGCGCCAAGTCAACCCAAATAAAGCATCAAAGGAGAATACCACTATACTATGCTTTAATATGCTAAAACAATGCATGATTCGTCCAAGGCACATTAAGCAATCTCAGTTGTTCATAACGAGTCATGCTACAGCAAAGAATGCTAAGCATAAAGCCAAAACAATATCAAGCATGGCATGACAGAGCATAGGCCACAGTCAAAAACGAGCTCTTTTTACCACATAAGCATGAACTTTCCTACTCTTTTCCAAACCAAACCAAACTATTTGCAAACCAATGTATGAAAGAGGGGGTCCAACCAATTTATTCAGAAAACTAAGCAAACAAAGCAAACGAAAAACAAAAATGAAAACGAAAAAGAAGACGCTCCAAGAACAACACAACTGTGCATGAAACAATAAAAACGAAGCGTTTGGAAGAAACCTGGGATTTTTATTCATAAAGAGGGGGATGCCTTGGGCATCCCCAAGATTTGACGCTTGTACTTCTTGGATATTTATTGGGGTGACACGCGTGGCATCCCCAAGTTTGAGCTTTAGTCCATCCTTCATCTCATTACTCATTCCTTCCATACACTTGAAATTTTTCCTTCATACAAAACTTCACACAATCTTTATTAGCAACATTAGTGCACTCAAGATAAATAAGTCTTAAGGTTTAGTTCTAACACCAATAAACTTCCATAGAACACTATCTACTGTAGCACTTCCCTCAAAAAGCTCAATTCTCCAAAAGTACTCAAAAAGGAACCAACAAGAAGCGAATGCAGAAAATGGCCGAAATCTGTCAAAACAGACCAGCAGGTAAAGACGATTTTTTTCAAATAAATTCTGTTGCTCAAATCAAAAAGTGTTGAACTAACTAAAGTTAGATAACAACCTGGGGCAGAAGCACAAAAATTCACGCCTCAAAAAGACGTTCAGAGATGTTACACGAATTTTTATGGTGAAGCACAGAAATCTGTTTCGGGACAACAACTTTCCCAATCATTACTTCTCTCTCATTTGAGGTTACTCTTGGCACAAAAAGAAAATAAAAAGGATACGGAGCGGTTATTACTGAAGTAATAACTTCCAAGACTCATCTAAAACTTTTGGGTTATCTCCCAATAAGTACTTTTCTTTAACGCCTTTAAGTTAGGCATAACAAGCAAGAAAAAGAATCAAGTGTTCTCAAATGAAGAAGCATTAAGACCAAATTTTGTTTTCATAGGAGAAGCAAAAGAAATCTTCTATCTCTTCTTAGGGAAGTGTTCTATACCTTTCTTGTGTGGGAGTTGATATTTAATGGTGCCTTCTTTCATATCAATAATGCAACCAACAGTTCTAAGAAAAGGGCTTCCCAAAGTAATAGGACAAGTAGCATTGCATTCGACATCCAAAACATAGAAATAAACGGGGACATAGGCATTGTTAACCATAATAAGAACATCATTAAGACTCCCCATGAGTTTCTTTTTAGCATTATCATCAAGTGGGACATTCAAATAACAATCTTCAAGTGGAGGCAAATCAAGCATATCATAAATCCTTCTAGGCATAATAGAAACACTACTATCAAGATCACATAAAGCTTTGAAATCAAAGTCATTCACTTTCATATTAATGATGGGTTCCCAACCATCTTCTTGTTTTATAGGAATAGAAGCTTTATGTTTCATCTTTTCTTCTTTAATCTTTATGAGAGCATTAGTAATGTGTTTTGTAAAGGCGATGTTCATAGCACTAGCATTAGGACTTTTAGCAAGCTTTTGTAGGAACTTAATAACTTCAGAGATATTGCAACCATCAAGATCAAAATATAATTTATCATCTAAAGTAGTAGAACTATTACTAGCCTCAACACTAGTGGTGGTAATAGTAGAAACACTAATGTTTCTAGCAATTTCATCTCTCTTTCCCACTTAGCATGCAATTCAGCTAATAGTCTAACATTTTCATCAATTCTTACTTGTATAGCATTGATACATTGCAAATGTATCTATAATTTTTGATGTTCCATGCTTGGTTTTATCCACTTCCTTGTGTTTTGTTCCAACTTTGGAGTACTTTTCATATGATTTCTTGGACTAACCTATTACCAAGATGCCACAGTGCTAGTTGCCTGTTTTTTGCTATTTTTGGTTCCAGGAAGTCAGAAAATGAATGTTCTCGGAATTGGACGGGACAAAAGCCAAAGTTCCTATTTTACCGGAAGACTCACGGAGCCAGAATACTAGACGGAGGAGGGCCAGGGCCTGGCCACACCGCCCAGGCGCCGGCTAGCCTTACCCGCGCCACCAGGTGGTGTGGGGCCCCCTGGCACCCCCTCGGTGTCCCCTCTCGCCTATAAGAGCCTCCCGATACCAAAACCCTAAAACATCAAGCCTCCAGCCACGAAAAGTTCTGCAGCGCCGCCACCACCGAAGGGGAGATTCGAGGGACAGAAGGTCTCTGTTTCGGCACCCTGTCGGGACGGGGAAGTGCCCCCGGAGCCATCTCCATCGATCTCCACCGCCATCTCCATCACCATTGCTGATTCCCATGATGAGGAGGGAGTAGTTCTCTCTCGAGGCTAAGGGTTCTACCGGTAGCTATGTGTTCATCTCTCTCTCTATGCATGATCTTATTGAGATCATTGTTGGGTCCGCAACATAGAAAACAAAATTTTTCCTACGATGAGAACTATACGCCAAGATCTATCTACTAGATACAGAGCAACAGGTAGACATACATCCATGGAGAACTTACCCTCGAAGACAATGAGTTTTGTTAACGATTAGGAACTCGTGGTTGATGTAGTCGTACGCTTGCCGATCTCAAGATCGTGTGGAAGTCCGAGCGCCGCAAATCAGCAGCGCATCCGTTCTCGCACACACGTTCAAGCCACCGGACAACCTCCACCTCCTCGCTCCAGCGAATCAGCGGAAGCAGCAACTCCTTCCAAATGCAAGGCCACCGGGAACATGTATCTCGCTAATCCGAGACCATGGGGGAATATCTAGAGGGGGAGAGAGATCCTTCACGAGGAGGTGTGAGTGAGAAATGAGGAGAGTGGGGCCTTTTATAGGAGGAGGGGAGGGTACCCCTCCTTCATGGCCGGCGCATGGGGGAGGGTGACCCCTCACCTCCCCCATTCATGTGGTGGTAACCCCTCCACATTAAAATGCCCCTTCACATTCTCTTTTAAAGTCTCCACTTTAAATGCATTAAATTTCTCCAAATTTAATGCTCTCTCATTTAATAAAACTATTTTATTATTTTTATTCAGAATTTTGTTAATTACTTTAATTAACAAACATTCACATAAAACCCCTTGCAACATTTCAATATCACATGCAGAACCACTTTCTGCAATTTCACCCGAAACAATTCCGGTTTCTATCGAAACAATTTCCTGCGCTTTGCAAACCTTTTGTCTGGAACATATGTGCTCCTAAATGGTGTCCGGCAACCCTTAAGTGTGTCACACTACGGTTTGCGAATAATGTAGACATGATTGAGACTCCTCTCAGATCAATAATCAGAAGCGGGACCTGGAGATCCATACTGACTCCTGCACATTCAACGATGCCTTCTATGATCGTGAGAACCTTTAACGTCAGCAATTTAATCCCTTTGTCTCATGATATAATACATGTCCGAGATTCGATCATCGGTATCCAAATACCTAGTTTGATCTCGTTACCGACATGCACTCTTTTCTCGTTCCCGTGATATAACATTCTAGTGATCACATCACTTGCTTGCAAGCTATCTTAATGTGATATCACCGAGAGGGCCCAGAGTATATCTATCCGTCATCTGGATTGACAAATTTCACTCTTGATCCATGAGCCTCAACATAACACCTTCGTAGTACTGAACCCATCTTTATAGTCACCCTGTTACTGTGTGACGTTTGATGTTATCAAGATACTCTTCCGGTGTTAGCAATTAACATGATCTCATGGTCTAAGGACTAAGACTACTTCGTATGATGTTATAGCAATATAAACATAATGACTTGATCGTAATGCTATACTTCGGATGAATGTTCATCACATCATTTCACAAATGCTGTGACCTTGTTATTAACAACATCCAATGTCCATGATCAGGAAACTTTGATCATCTTGTTAATCAACAAGCTAGTCTATAAGAGAGGCATAACTAGGAACCCTTTTTGTTTATTAAACACACATGTATTAATGTTTCCTATCAATACAATTATAGCATGCAAAATAAACATCTATCATATACAAGAAATATATAATAACAACTTTATTATTGCCTCTCAGGGCATATTTCCTTCAGTCTCCCACTTGCACTAGAGACAATAATCTAGTTCACATAGTGATAAATCTAACACCCATGGAGTTCTGGTGTTGATCATGTTTTGCCCTAGGGAGTACTTTAGTCAACGGATCTGCTACATTTAGGTCCGTGTGCACTTTACAAATCTTTATATCTCCGTCCTTGACATGCTCGCGGATGGAGTGAAACCGACGCTTAATATGTTTGGAATTCTTGTGAGACCTTGGTTCCTTTGCGTTGGCTATGGCTCCATTGTTGTCACAATAGATCACCATCGGGTCCAACGCACTGGGAACCACACCCAGTTCTGTAATGAACTCTTTCATCCAAACTGCCTCCTGCGTCGCTTCTGAAGCAGCAACATATTCCGCCTCCGTTGTTGATCTAGCCACCACAGGTTGTTTGGAACTCCTCCAACTAACTGCTGCTCTGTTCAAGAGAAATACGTATCTGGATTGAGACTTAAGAGTCATCCGGATCGGTGTCAAAGCTAGCATCGACATAACACTTAGCGACTAGCTCTTCTTCACCTCCGTATATAAGAAACATGTCCTTAGTTCTTCTCAAGTACTTGAGGATGTTCTTTACCGCTATCCAGTGTTCCGAACCTGGATCAGATTGGTATCTACTAGTCAAACTAATAGCATGTGCCACATCCGGTCTTGTACATAGCATGGCATACATTATAGAGCCTATGGCTGAGGCATAGGGGATCTTATCCATCATCTCTCTTTCTTCCGCCGTAGCCGGACTTTGAGTCTTACTCAATGTCTTGCCTTACAACATAGGTAAGAACCCCTTCTTACTTTCGTCCATATTAAACTTCTTTAATATCTTATCAAGGTATGTACTCTGCAATAGCCCAATTAAGCGTCTTGATCTATCTCTATAGATTTTAATGCCTAATATATATGAAGCTTCACCAAGGTCCTTCATCGAAAATTTGCTGTTTAGATAACTTTTAACACTGTTTAAAAGATCTATATCATTTCCAATCAATAATATGTCATCCACATATAATATCAGAAATGTCACATTGCTCCCACTCACTTTCTTGTAAATACAAGCCTCTCCATAAGTTTGGACATATCCAAACTCTTTGATCACCTCATCAAAGCGGAGATTCCAACTCCGTGATGCTTGCTTCAGTCCATAGATGGATCGCTGAAGTTTGCACACCTTATTAGCATCCTTAGGATCGACAAAACCCTTTGTTTGTATCATATACAACTCTTCTTCAATATTACCATTGAGGAACGCAGTTTTGACATCCATCTGCCATATTTCATAATTGAAATATGCAGCAATTGCTAACATAATCCTAACCGACTTAAGCATCGCTACGGGAGAGAATGTCTCATCGTAGTCAACTCCTTGAATTTGTCGAAACCCCTTTGCGACAAGTCGAGCCTTATAGATGGTTACATTACCATCAGCATCAGTTTTTCTTTTGAAAATCCATTTATTCTCAACGGCCTTTCGATCGTGAGGTAAGTCCACCAAGGTCCAAACCTGGTTTTCGTACATGGATTCCATCTCGGATTTCATGGCTTCTAGCCATTTGTTGGAATCAGGGCTCATCATCGCTTCTTCATACGTCGCAGGGTCATCAATTTCATCAATCATGAAATTCATAACAGGATTGCCGTACAGTTCAGGAGCTGCACGTGTCAATATCATTAGCTCTCTCTTCATTAGGTGAAGTCAACTCCGAAACAACTTCCGGTGCTGCGCTACTCGCCATTTATGAAGAGAAGGTTCAATAACCTCTTCGAGTTCTACCTTCCGACTACTCACACCTTTCGCGAGAAACTCCTTCTCAAGAAAGGATCCATTCTTGGCAACAAAGACCTTGCCCTCGGATCTGTGATAGAAGGTATACCCAATTGTTTCCTTAGGGTATCCTATGAAGACGCATTTTTCCGCTTTGGGTTCGAGTTTATCCGGTTGAAGTTTCTTCACATAAACATCACATCCCCAAACTTTAAGAAATGACAGCTTAGGTTTGTTTCCAAACCATAATTCATACGGTGTCTTTTCAACGGATTTAGATGGTGCCCTATTTAAAGTGAATGTAGCGGTTTCCAGTGCATAACCCCAAAATGACAGTGGCAAGTCAGTCAGAGACATCATAGATCGAACCATATCCAATAAAGTACGATTACGACGTTCTGACACACCATTACGTTGTGGTGTTCCGGCAGGCGTGAGTTGTGAAACTATTCCATAGTCTTTCATGTGTGTGCTAAACTCGTAACTTAGATACTCTCCTCCACGGTCAGACCGTAGAAATTTGATCTTTCTATTACGATGATTTTCCACTTCATTCTGAAATTCTTTGAACTTTTCAAAGGTTTCAGACTTATGTTTCATCAAATAGATATACCCGTATCTACTCAAATCATCCGTGAAAGTAACAAAATAACGATATCCACCTCGCACCGACACACTCATTGGTCCACACACATCAGTATGTATGATTTCCAATAAATCTGTCGTCCGTTCCATTGAACCGGAAAACGGCGTTCTAGTCATCTTGCCCATAAGGCATGGCTCACATGTATCAAATGATTCAAAATCAAGTGATTCCAAAAGTCCATCAGAATGGAGTTTCTTCATGCGTTTAACGCCAATATGACCTTGACGGCAGTGCCACATATATGCAGATATATCATTATCAAGTTTAATCCTTTTAGCATCAACATTATGAATATGCGTAATACTACTATCGAGATCCGATAGAAATAAACCATTCAACACAGGTGCATGACCATAAAAGATATTATTCATATAAATCGAACAACCATTGTTTTCAGATTTAAACGAATAACCACTTTGCATCAAACATGATCCGGATACAATGTTCATGCTCAGTGCAGGCACCAAATAACAATTATTCAGGTTTATAACTAATCCCGACGGCATATGGAGAGGCAGCGTTCCGACGGCGATCACATCAACCATTGATCCATTGCCGACCCGCATCGTGACCTCATCCCTTGCTAGTTGTCGCTTGTTCCGCAGCCCCTGAACCGAGTTACATATATTAGCAACCGATCCCGTATCAAATACCCAGGTGCTACTGCGAGTACTATTCAAGTACACATCAATAACATGTATATCACATATACCTTTGTTTGCCTTGCCGGCCTTTTTGTCTGCCAAATACTTGGGGCAGTTGCGCTTTCAATGGCCAGTCCCCTTGCAATAGTAGCACTCGGTGTCAGACTTAGGGCCAGCTCGGGGTTTCTTTTCAGGCGCGGCAACAGATTTGCCGCCCTTCTTTCCCTTCTGCTCGCCTTTCTTGTCCTTCTTGAAACCGGTGGTCTTATTGATCATCAACACTTGATGTTCTTTCCTAATCTCCACTTCTGCAGTCTTAAGCATTGACAAAAGCTCGGGAAGAGACTTCTTCATGCCCTGCATATTATAGTTCATCACGAAGCTCTTGTAGCTAGGTGGCAGAGATTGGAGAACACGATATATGCCTAAGTCAATGGGAATCGTTATTCCCAAGGACACAAGCTTATCGGTGTACCTAGCCATTTTGAGTACGTGCTCACTAACGGAGCTGTTCTCTTCCATCATGCAGCTAAAGAACTTTTCAGAAGCATTATAACTCTCTACGGCAGCATGGGTATCGAAAATCATTTTCAATTCTCCCATGGTATCAAAGGCATTGCCATTTTCAAAACGTTTTCGAAGTTCTGGTTCTAGCCCATACAGTATGCCGCAATGAACTAAGTTGTGGTCCTCCTGACGAGTTATATAGACGTTCTTTTCCTCGTCAGGGGCATCAGGAGCTGGTGGGGGGCCTAGCGGCGCCTCTAGCACATATTGCTTTTGTGCAGCAGTGAGGAGAATCCTCAAATTCATAGCCTAGTTGGTGAAGTTGCTACCATTCGCAGCAAGCTTCTCTTTCTCCATGAACACATTGAAATTAAAAGCAGGTGGTGCCATCTACAACAGAATTTGTAAAATATATTTAGACTAAGTTTTATGATAGATTGAGTTCAACTAATCCAAATTACTAATGAACTCCCACTCAAAAACGACATCCCTCGTGTCCTTTTGGTGATTACATGAACCAAATCCACTACACCAAGTCCGATCATCACGTGAGTCGGTGTAGCTTCAAAGGCGAGTATCTATATAGGCATCATATCAACTATATGACTCATGCTTAAGCTTTCGGTCCGTGTTCCGAGGCCATGTCTGCACATGCTAGGCTCGTCAAGTAAGAACCTTAGTATTCGCGTGTGTAAAACTGTCTTACACCCGTTGTATGAAAGCGTAGAGTCGAGAACACCTGATCATCACGTGATGCCTCAAAACACGATCCACAAAACGTTGCATACTTAAGGGAGAACACATTTTATCTTGATATCTAAATGAGGGATCATCTTATAATGCTACCAAAAGCGCCAAACTAGCAATATAAGATGCTAACATCTAATGTGTGAAGTGAGGTGATATGGTCCATGCATTTGATCTCTATCATTTGCATCGTGGTATGATCTCTATCATTCCTTTGTGTGTAAGGCCAAGGTCTATGGAACTTACACGTTAAGTGAGTTGTAAGAGTATCTATCATACATCTACTTACAACAATACCATATCAAGACACTAGCCCAGCAACGATCTAAACTAGACGCCTCTAATTTATCAATTGCAAGTTTTACGTGGCTTAGGGCTTTCGGAGATAGAACCTGTCTTACCTACGAACATGAACCACAACGAGGATAACCAAGTTATTAGCAACTCGTTGTAAATCAGATATTGACTATAGTAGGAGAGACAGACACCTGCCAGCCACTTATGCAAAACAAGTTGCATGTTAGTCGTGGAACCGGTCTCATGTACGATGACATGTAAGGTTGGTCCGGGCCACTTCATCCCACTATGCCACCAATATCCAAAGTACATAGAAGATGCAATAACATGATCATCATCGCCCACATATAAACATATGTGTACTACCCGTGCAAAGCACCTACGCATAGATCAGACTCTAATACCACTGTTGGGTCCACAACATAGAAAACAAAAATTTTCCTACGATGAGAACTATACGCCAAGATCTTTCTACTAGATACAGAGCAACGGGTGGACATACATCCATGGAGAACTTACCCTCGAAGACAACGAGTTTTGTTAACGAGTAGGAACTCGTGGTTGATGTAGTCGTACGCTTGCCGATCTCAAGATCATGTGGAAGTCCGAGCGCCGCAAATCAGCAGCGCATCCGTTCTCGCACACACGTTCAAGCCACCGGACAACCTCCACCTCCTCGCTCCAGCGAATCAGCGGAAGCAGCAACTCCTTCCAGACGCAAGGCCACCGGGAATATGTATCTCGCTAATCCGAGACCATGGGGGACTAGAGGGGGAGAGAGATCCTTCACGAGGAGGTGTGAGTGAGAAGTGAGGAGAGGGGGGCCTTTTATAGGAGGAGGGGAGGGTACCCCTCCTTCATGGCCAGCGCATGGGGGAGGGTGACCCCTCACCTCCCCCATTCATGTGGTGGTAACCCCTCCACATTAAAATGCCCCTTCACATTCTCTTTTAAAGTCTCCACTTTAAATGCATTAAATTTCTCCAAATTTAATGCTCTCTCATTTAATAAAACTCTATTATTATTTTTATTCAGAATTTTGTTAATTACTTTAATTAACAAACAGTCACATAAAACCCCTTGCAACATTTCAATATCACATGCAGAACCACTTTCTGCAATTTCACCCGAAACAATTCCGGTTTCTATCGAAACAATTTCCTGCGCTTTGCAAACCTTTTGTCTGGAACATATGTGCTCCTAAATGGTGTCCGGCAACCCTTAAGTGTGTCACACTACGGTTTGCGAATAATGTAGACATGATTGAGACTCCTCTCAGATCAATAATCAGAAGCGGGACCTGGAGATCCATACTGACTCCTGCACATTCAATGATGACTTCTGTGATCGTGAGAACCTTTAACGTCAGCAATTTAATCCCTTTGTCTCATGATATAATACATGTCCGAGATTCGATCATCGGTATCCAAATACCTAGTTTGATCTCGTTACCGACATGCACTCTTTTCTCGTTCCCGTGATATAACATTCTAGTGATCACATCACTTGCTTGCAAGCTATCTTAATGTGATATCACCGAGAGGGCCCAGAGTATATCTATCCGTCATCTGGATTGACAAATTCCACTCTTGATCCATGAGCCTCAACATAACACCTTCGTAGTACTGAACCCATCTTTATAGTCACCCTGTTACGGTGTGACGTTTGATGTTATCAAGATACTCTTCCGGTGTTAGCAATTAACATGATCTCATGGTCTAAGGACTAAGACTACTTTGTATGATGTTATAGCAATATAAACATAATGACTTGATCGTAATGCTATACTTCGGATGAATGTTCATCACATCATTTCACAAATGCTGTGACCTTGTTATTAACAACATCCAATGTCCATGATCAGGAAACTTTGATCATCTTGTTAATCAACAAGCTAGTCTATAAGAGAGACATAACTAGGAACCCTTTTTGTTTATTAAACACACATGTATTGATGTTTCCTATCAATACAATTATAGCATGCAAAATAAACATCTATCATATACAAGAAATATATAATAACAACTTTATTATTGCCTCTCAGGGCATATTTCCTTCAATCATGAGCTTGTAATCTATAGATCTACCTTGCTGCTCAAGTGCTTTAATGAATCTCTGCTCTCCCCATGTGTGTGAAAGTGACAATGTGCTCAACATGGTGGCACTTAGGCTAGAGATTACAAATACTTGTTATGAGTTATATTTGGACTTGGATGTCTTTATGAAATTGTGGTGTTTGTTGGACTCATCTAGTGCTCAAGGTGACAGTGTGGGGGTTTTCTAGATGGGAAAGGCTTACTTTAAGGTGTGCTGTTATAGCCCTACCAACGATTAGAGTGTTCAACCGGAGAGTAGTTAAGAGTAGTATCATAAAGAGAAGATATTTATATGAGAGTGTTCACTAGTGAAAGTATGATCCCTAGGCCTTGTTTCTAAGCTTTGATACACCGTTTGCTACTAGATCTGTTACATGTTTTCTTGCTTCCATCTTTATTTCAGTTTGCCTTTAGTCTCTTCCACGCCTTGAAGCTATTTTCTATCACCGTTACCACTTATAAATATCCATACCATTTGTATTTCACTATCTGTTCGCTGAACTAGTGCACCTATACACCTGACAAGTGTATTTGGTGTGTTGGGGACACAAGAGACTTCTTGTATCTTGATTGCAGGGTTGCTTGAGAGGGGATACCTTTGACCACTTCCTCCCTGAGTTCGATAAACCTTGGGTGATCCACTTAAGGGAAAACTTGCTGCTGTTCTACAAACCTCTGCACTTGGAGGCCTAGCAACTGTCTACAAGAATAGAAGTGCGTAGACATCAAGCTATTTTCTGGCGCTGTTGCCGGGGAGGAAAGGTAAAAGGTATTCACACTAGAGGATTAAAGAAGAAGAACCTCCCATGGCAAACGCCTATTTTCTGGCGCCGTTGCCGGGGAGGTAAGGTAAGAGGTACTCACATCCTCCGGTGTGAGTGCTCGAAGTTATTTCCTTTAGATTCTGCAATTTTGTCTTTTGTTTCTTGTTTTCACTAGTTAGGCTTAATGGAAAACAACAAAAAAATTAGAGAGCTTTATAGTATTTATCTTGAGTTAGGACATGAAGTGTTTGAAGACAAAATTAAAAAACCTATGGAACTTTATTTGCATGCTAATAGCAATATTGTTAGTATGAATTCTTTGGACACTATTATTGCTAATGCTATGGAAAAGTCTAAGCTTGGGGAAGCTGGTTTTGATGAGAATTATCTTTTTTGTCCCCCAAGTATGGAGGAGAAAATTTACTTTGATGATACTATACCTCCAATATATGATGATTACAATGATGAATATGTTATTTTCACTCCACCTACTAGTGAGGACAAAATTCTTTATGATTACAATATGCCTCCTATATTTGATGATTATGGTGATGAGAATGATAATGATAGCTATTTTGTTGAATTTGCTCCCACTACAATTAATGAGAATGACTATGCTTATGTGGAGAGTAATAATGAATATATGCATGTGGCTCATGATAAGAATGTTTTATGTGATAGTTATATTGTTAATTTTATTCATGATGCTACTGAAAGTTATTATGAGAGAGGGAAACATGGTTTTATGCATCTCAATAATATTAAGTTTCCCCTCTTTATGTTGAAAGTTTTGAAGTTGCACTTGTTTTGCTTTCCTATGCTTGTTGCTTTGTGCTTTCATGACTTGTTTCTTTACAAGACTCCTATGCATAGGAAGTGGGTTAGACTTAAATGTGCTTTGAATTTGCTTCTTGATGCTCTCTTTTACTTCAATTCAAATTTCTTATGTGAGCATCTTCTCAAACTATCATGCCTAACTTAAAGACGTTAAAGAAAAGTACTTATTGGGAGATAACCCAAAAGTTTTAGATGAGTCTTGGAAGTTACAAGGAGGACCCCGGGGATCGAGGGATGCCAAGTACACCCCATAACCACTTGCACTTCATGGCATGTTTTGCTCCTCGGTCTACTATTCTCCCAACTAGTCTAAGAATGGCGAATGTGTACGTTAGTTACATTACGACTAGACTAGAACATGAAAGCGTGGAAACCAAACAATAAATATGATATAATTTACATCATTACACACACAAATGGTTTCAACGGTTGGTGGGAATCCTACTTGTTTGTATCGTCATAGTAAAAGGCAACACCTGTAAATCTAATGATGGTGTAGAACATGTAGTCTATCACTTATAGTTTACAGAAGCCCAAAATGTCTATGATGATGGTACATATGCTGATAGAGTGACACTAGCAGTGCATATATGTGTACCATATTGTTGGCGGCGTGTTCCCCGCAACTGTGTGGTTCAAGCAGAAAGAGGTTTCTGAACATCAGCTGGATTTGTATATATATGGAGCAAGCGGTCACAAATAAGTTAGTTTCGATAAGCGCGGGAAATTTCTTCACTCCAATTCATGCCACCAACAATGTGAGGGGAAACCCCTAACTGCTTCCCTGACTAAGTACAATGTGATGGACACATTTACATTTTTTTCTTCTAAAATTTGTTAGGAAATGATGTTGGGGAACGTGCAAAGCAAAACAAAAATTTCTGGCGGATAACCAGGATCATATGCAGGAAGGGGAGGCAACAAATCATACCCTTGAAGATCGATTTAGTGGAGTTTTGTCTATGACGAGGTTGATGAATACGTACACCAATCCTCGGAACGAGACTTTTCAAGTCACAAGGAGATATATTATCCCACGGACTGCTCCCCGATTGTCGATTCCTGCAACTAGTCGATTAACCACGACAAGATTCTCCTTTCTGAAGATCCTCATGATCAAGTTCTCCAAGTGTAGCACCTCCACTGGTATCTACACATGCGAGATCAGCAACACCGCAACGAGGTGTGATCAAGCACACGGTCGAAGCAGGAACATTTCGATGAAGATCTGGCCACGCTTCACATACCGACTAGATTAGATCTGGAAGGATGTAGAACTTGGACAGCGCTCCAGCATTTTAGTACAAGAAGAACCTAGCACACAGCCACCCTAGGGTTTATACCATGAGGAGGTGAAGAGAGGGAGGAGGCAGCGTCAGCGCATGGGGAGGCGGCGGCGGCACGTGGACGACAACTAGGTTTTGGACGTGGCGGGGTGTTGCGTCTTGGGGAGGCTAAGGCCACTGTTTTTGCACCTCTTGGTGTGCCCTTGGGTCTCATTTTATAGGTCTCCAAGATCCTTGGGTCGTCCAAGACTCAGCCCCAAAGTTTAGACTAGTTCCCGTTGATTTAGGTCAAAAAAACCAAGTAGAAAACAACCTCCTTTGCCCAATCCGAATTGGGGTAGAGAAACTTTCCTTGCCCATTGGGGGAACTTGTATACATGTATTATGGAACCTTCCAGACATCCTAAGATGACCTAGGTCACCCCGGTACCTTCCTGAAACTTCCATAATCTTGCGGACCTTCCGGGTCTTCCAAAACCTTCCACATATGCCCGGAACCATTCCGGACACTCCCAGGACCATTCCTAACACTTCCGGGATAATCCGAGACCTCTCAGAACCATTCCGAAACCATCCGAGATACTTTCACAACCCTTATCTCATCCTATAAATTCACAAAACTCATTTTGAACACTCTTGTCAATATTTCGGACACCTCCGGTTTATTCCGAGACCTTCTAAACACGTTTGGAATTACTTCTCTACTAAAACTTCAGTCGCACTCACATTCTCAATTTTGCTAAAATCTTAGGTGTGTGACCCTATGCATTAGCATGTATGCGTATGAAGGGAATCTGCCCGAGAGGCAATAATAAAGTGGTTATTATCTTATTCCATGTTTATGACAAATGTTTATTTTGCATGCTATAATTGTATTAATTGGAAACATCAATACATGTGTGTTTGATAAACAAAATACAAAGTTCCTAGTAATGCCTCTCATATAAACTAGCTTGTTGATTAACAAGATGATCAAGGTTTCCTGATCATGGACATTGGATGGTATTAATAACGAGGTCACAACATTGGTGGAATGATGTGATGAACATTCATTCGAAGTATAACATTACGATCAAAGTCATTATGTTTATATTGCTATAACATCATAAGAAGTAATCTTAGTCCTTAGACCATGAGATCATGTTAATTTATAACACCGGAAGAGTATCTTGATAACATCAAACGTCACACCGTAACAAGGTGACTATAAAAGTGGGTTAAGTGCTACGAAGGTGTTATGTTGAGGCTCATGGATCAAGAGTGGGATGTGTCCATCCCGATGACGGATAGATATACTCTGGGCCCTCTCGGTGATATCACATCGAAATAGCTTGCAAGCAAGTGATGTGATCACTAGAATGTTATATCACGGGAACGAGAAAAGAGTGCATGTCCGTAACGAGATCAAACTAGGTATTTGGATGCCAATGATCGAATCTCGGACATGTAATATATCGCGAGACAAAGGGATTTAGTTACGATGTTAAAGGTTCACACGATCACAAGAGTCATCGTTGAATATGTAGGAGTCAGTACGGATCTCCAGGTCCCGCTGCTGATTATTGATCGGAGAGGGGTCTCGATCATGTCTGCATTATTCGCGAACCGTAAGGTGACACACTTAAGGGATACTGACACCATTTGGAGAAAATATGTTTCAGATAAAGATTTAAGAAATCGCTGGAATTATTTCGATGGAAACCGGAATTGTTTCGGGTGAAATTGCAGAAACTGGTTCTGCATGTGATATTGAAATGTTGCAGGGGTTTTTATGTGAATGTTTTTTAATTAATTTAATTGACAAAATTCTGAATAAAATAAATAAAATAGTTTTATTTAATGAGAGCTTGCATTAAATTTGGTGGAAATTTAATGCATGTGTGAGTGGAAATTTGAGTGGAGGATTTTTATGGGAGTGGGAGCTCCACCCACATGAATGTGGAAGAGGTGGGGGCACCACCATGGCTGCCACGCCATGGCCCTTGGGTGCCCCCTCTCCCCTATAAAATTCCCCCTCTCGTCCTCACAAACTACACCTCCTCGTGAAGGATCTCTCTCCCCTCTAGTTATTCCCCATGGTCTCGGATTAGCGAGATACATGTTCCTGGTGGCTTTATCTGGAAAGGAGTTGCTGCTTCCACTGCTTTGCTGGAGCGAGGGACGGAGGTTGTTGGGTACCGGATGTGTGTGCGATCACGGATGCACCGCTGCTTTGCGGTGCTGGACTTGGTGGCTGGACTTGCTGGAGCTGGATCTGATGGATGTACTAGACCAGGACCTGCTGGACTTCATCACGACCTTGAGATCGGCAAGTGTACGACTACATCATCCACGAGTTCCATCTTGTTAACAAAGCTTTGTTGTCTTCGAGGGTAAGTTCTCTATGGATGTATATCCACTCGTTGCTTGTATCTAGTAGATAGATCTTGGCGTATTGTTCAAATCATAGGAATTTTTTTGTTTTCTATGCTGTGAACCCAACAACGTACATGTTCAAACTCATTCCTACACAATGAGCACCATCGCTACCTTGATGCACATAGTGATCCCCGCATATAATCAAGAAATTCTTTTAACGTGTGAACATTTTGTATTACTTGGATACATGTTGTATCGCTTTTCGATACTTTACATAGCCAGAGGTGAAACAATAAGTTATCCTTGTTACCCTATATCTACTCTATATTCATCCCGTATTATCGATGTTCCTGTGAAAAACTATTTTATCACGTGTCCGAACAGACAATGCGAACATCATAATACACGAGTGGCCCAGAGTGTCTCTCTCCATTGTCAAGAGTAGAAATTACCATAAGTACACAATATAAGACATTGACATACTATCTAGTAAGAGCGAGGACCGACTTTATAATTACTCATTCTTAGAGTAACGTTTGAAAGATCCCACCACATCCATATCGTATCCAAGTGCATATGTGTCTTATGGTCTAACGAACTTTTAGTAATGCTAAGACTTGCTATTGAGAAACTATAAATAATAGTATTGATTCTGTGTTTCATGGTATATCAAATTGGGTGTAAACATCATAATTGTTCACTCCACAACTCTCATATATCATTTACAACTCTACACTTTGTATTTTTTCCATAGTCAGGAAACCAAGAATATCAACGATATACAAACTAGTTTTAGAGGCAAGACTAGAGATATCTAGGTGGTGTTTATAATTTCACACATGTATTAGGTTTTTTTTCCAAATACTCATTATACGGAACTAATAAAATTATAGCACAAAATAATAAACTTAGTCATGAAACAGGAAATATAGAATAAGACAACTTGTTATTGCTTCTAGAGCATATTTCCATCACATGAAAAGAAAACGGGAGAGTCATTTTCTACCAGGCATGTGATGTGATAGTCTTATGGATTAGTCAGATGCTTCCAATACATTGAGTAATTGAGTATCTTCCCCTTCACTTCGTATTCATGGTTGCAAAAAAATGTTGCCATTGATTGATCTCATAGAACCCTTTCTGCATTACATGGTTGCTCGATTAGAAGTTTTGACTATGGAAAATTAGGGAAGTCATGGTGTAGCATATCTTAACACAACCTTTAGTGTAGCTAATAAGGGATGAAAATGGAGCAGAAATAGATGGAACTGATTACTGCCACATTTATTTTCATATTCTTTTTTGCGGAAACTGAAATGGATACTGAAACCCTGAAAATATATGGATACAAATATTGTTGGAAGCATACGCGGACCAAATACAATGAAGACGTGGAGCGAAACTAGATTTCTGCAGGAACCAAGAGACCATTGGAGTTATGAAAAAACTGAAGCATTACAAGAAACCAACAAACCTAATCCAAAACCCTAGAGAGATTGCTCATTGTACCTGGGAATAGGGAAGGGTCAAACCATCAAAGCCTCTTGAAACTCACAAAGGGATCACATTGTTCGTCCATTTTGGGGTGGGCAGCTTTGGTAGTTTGGATTGACAAGATCACTAGTAGGCCTAATGTGGGCCATGCACATTAAACTTAAAAACGGAAATTTTGTATCAAGAGGAAACATAATTTCTGTTTCACGTCTGTTCCACCAAAAACATTGTTTCATATCCGTTTTTGCCAAAACAATTATGTTTCCGTTTCCGTTCTATAGAATTTTGTTTCCATATTTTCGTTCTATTTCTAGTTTTACATCAAAAATTGGAACTTCCCGCTCCATTTTCATTCCTATAACTAATGCTCCCTTATATACTATTTCTCGACGCAATGTATTTTGGTACTTTATGTAAAAAGCATTTCATGAAATGTGATTTTTAATAAATAGTATAATATATTTTGTGACCGATTTGTGGCGCATGTCGTATGTTATAAACACATTGTAAAAATGATGTGAAGACCAGATGGAACAAAGTTAAATCTCATCACCAAAATGTAGTTCTCAGTTCTCAAAACACATTATAAAAAGATGATCTAATATGGAAAACAATGGAGAACTAACAAATGAGGTTTTCAGAAACTAGTACTAGTAAGACTGCTTTGAAAACTAACAGCCTCCAATCCAATTAATAGCTCCTCTCCTCTAGCACTTAGCAGTCAACTCATGTTTATGTAGTGTAAGATCGGATGACAATGACGACGCGTGCAATGCATATCGGATATTTGATATCTTCGTTGATCAGTCGCTTGCGCATTTTGAGATGTTGCACATGTTCCCACACCTGAGATGTTGGCAAAATATTCTGCATTAATTTTCCATTCGTGAATAAATTATTAAGATATAAATGTGTGTCCACAACTTCACGCAAGGTAACAAATGGAAGCAATCCTGCAAAGAAGGGAGTCAGTCTCATTCTCGAGCCGACTCATCAGGTTCCTTTCTTTACTAGATTCCACTGTGGTGGGTCATCTAGTTCTCCTTCATCTGACCCTAGGTTCAATGTTTATAGTCCTCCTTTGTCAGAAAGACACGGTGGATCATCAACCATTGAGTCAAGGAGATGTGGAAGAAGGGAAAGGGTTATTTTCCTAACCTCAAACACCTATAGAGTGGTTCATAGAAGCAAAACTTATTGTTTGATGGATCTCTGCACCTCCATCAACATCTTGAGCCATTGTCGCATTATATGTTGCACACTAGCCATTTCAAAATAGAGCCCAATCATGTCGATTTCAAAATCTTTGATTGCGTATAACACCTGTGAAAAAAGGAAGATTTCTTTAGGAAATGACACAAGAGGATTGTCCTAAACGATACTCGCATGGAGTTTAATGAAGGACACGAGGCTCACAAATTTTAGGAGGTGCGGCATTGCTGATGTCCTTCACATGAGGACACAATCCATGGCATGTCATACTCATCCTGATTCCGCAAGGTCTCTCGCGATGTCTGTCTTTTTATTTTTGTTCAGTGGCCAAATAGGGTTCTTGTGCTACATACTAGCAAAATGTGCCAATTCTGGAAAAACATACACATGTCATCGGGCGGACCCGGGGGAGGGGGGGGGGGGGGGGGGGGGGGTAGTACACCCCATTGACGCTTACACTTCGTGACATGTTTTGCTCCTCGGTCTACTATTCTCCCAACTAGTCTAAGAATGACGAATGTGTATGTTAGTTACATTACGACTAGACGAGAACATGAAAGCATTGAAACCAAACAATAAAGATGATATCCTTTACATCTAATTTTATGTGATATGATACAGTATCATAATATGATACCACAATCACTTCTCTTTTCTTTAATTGATGGGCCACATCAAAAAAATTCCAACTTGCCATCCATAATACTACCACTGTGGCTAGCCTAAGACCCAAATATAGTAGCTCTGAAGAAATAATAATCATATTTTAAAATCAGTAGATAAGATCATAAAAACCAAATATTTAATATTAAACTTGCATGAAGCTAGTAGATGTGTTGTTTGGCAAGAAAGATGCCTAGGTAATATAGAATGTGGAGTTGATCGTAAAATAGAACATAAATTGGTCCTAAAATAGAACATAGGAATTCTGACCTCAATGCAGCGACGGTGAAGAAAGGAGGAGACTGTGCGATGCTCGGAGAGGGCTTACATATTGTGCACCACGACATGCCTGCCCACTTGCCAGCCACACAATCTGGGCGGGTCAAGTGTGTCACTCTTCTTAACATGGGCATCGCCCTTGCCCTGGCTGGCCTGCGGACCTGCCACTCCTCGACGATGCTGATGCCCGAGGAGCTCTGTCGCATGACTGTACACCTCCCTCTGCCACTGTCATCATCGGTAGCAGCGCGAGCGTGTAGATACGTGGCGTGGAGCATGGTGAAGATAATTTGGAAGCTAGCGAGGGAGTGTACGCACTTCTATTCTTGTAGACAGTTGTTGGGCCTCCAAGTGCAGAGGTTTGTAGAACAGCAGCAAGTTTCCCTTAAGTGGATTAGCCAAGGTTTATCGAACTCAGGGAGGAAGTCGCTAAAGGTATCCCTCTCAAGCAACCTCGCAATCAACATACAAGAAGTCTCTTGTGTCCCCAATACACTTGTCAGGTGTATAGGTGCACTAGTTCGGCGAAGAGATAGTGAAATATAAGTGATATGGATAATTATAAGTGGTAACGGTGCCAAAAAAGAGCTTGATTGGTAGGAAGAGACTAAAGGCAATCTGAAATAAAGATAGAATCAAGCAAATATGTAACAGATCTAGTTGCAAATGGTGTTTCAATGCTTAGAAACAAGGCCTAGGATCATACTTTCACTAGTCAACACTCTCATATAAATATCTTCTCTTTATGATACTACTCTGAACTACTCTCCGGTTGGACACTCTAGTCCATGGTAGGGCTATAACAACACTCCTAAAAATCCGCTTTCCCCATCTAGATAACCCCACACTATCACCTTGAGCGCTAGATTGTTCCAACAAACACCACAATTTCATAGAGACATCCAACTCCAAATATAACTCATAACAAGTATTTATGTGACCTTAGCCAAAGTGCCACACGGTGTGCACACTGTCAACTTCACACACGTGGGGATAAGAAGAGATTCATTAAAGCACTTGAGTAGCAGAATAGATGTATAGATTACAAAGCTCATGATCTCAATAAGATCACGCATAGACAGAGAGATGAACACATAGCTACTTATAGAGCCCTTAGCCTCGAGAGAGAACTACTCCCTCCTCATCATGGGAGTCAGCAACGGCGATGGAGATGGTGGTGGAGTCGATGGAGATGGCTCCGGGGGCACTTCCTCGTCCCGACAGGGTGCCGGAATAGAGACTTCAGTCCCCCGAATCTCCTCTTCGGTGGCGGTGGCGCTGTGGAGGTTTTCGTGGCTTTCTCCCGGATTATTTAGGGTTTCTACATCAGAGGCGTCTTATAGGCGAAAGGGGAGGCCGAGGGGATGCCCGAGGCGGCTGCACCCCCTAGGCACGGGCCAGGCCAGGCCGCAGGGCCAGTCTTCTCGCTCCATGTTCCCCTCGGGGAAATATTGACTTTAGCTTTTGTCCCGTCCAATTCCAAGAATATTTATTTTCTGGCTTTTCTGGAACCAAAAACAGAAGAAAATAGGCAACTGGCACTGTGGCATCTTGTTAATAGGTTAGTCCCAGAAAACATAAAAATACCTCAAAGTGTTGGCAAAGCAAAGAAAAGTAGATACTAAACAAGCATGGAGCATCAAAAATTATAGATACGTTTACGACGTATCAAGCATCCCCAAGCATAACTTCTGCTCGTCCTCGAGTATGTAAGTGATAAAAAAATAATTTTTGAGGTGACATGCACCAGCCCAATCTTGATCAAGGTATTTGTAAAACATTGATAGTTGGGATCATAGTACTTTAACATAGCATGAAATATATAGTTCTAACAATAAGACATAGCAACTATGTTGTAACATGAAAGGATACAAACAAAGGTTCTTGAATAACAATGCATTGAAATACGTTTGTTTGTTTCACATATAGAAAACATAGCATAGTGACATTCAGCTTGTCCCTCATGGAGTAGCAAAATATAAATGCATTGGACACCTTCAAAGTTCATAAGGGTGCCTAGATACAAATAGTTTAAGAACATGCAATATCAAAGTTATGAATCAATCAACAAGTTTTGGGACAATGCACATTAAACTAAGAATGTCCACTATGCTATCTTAATTGGTGCCTAAGGATAGAAGGTGGAGACTCAATATAAAAGTGGAAGAAAGGCCCTTCATAAAAGGAAGCAGGGATTCAACTCTCATAAAGAGATTCCAAAAAATTATGGTACTTATTAGCTTTCAGCTCTCATTGCCCCTGTCATAAGCATCTTGAAATGATTAAGGTTAAAGTGAACAAACTATGGAGTATATGCTTGACAAAGTATAAGTTGGCAATCTCAAGTCCCTTGAATACGAGGGCCGCTCCTCATGCTACTCAAGTTTATTTACCGGTAAGTTCTTGTCATAGTAAGTACATGTATATCATAGAGAACTACCAACAGGGTACCCCTTGCACATGATACAGGAGTTATCCCATAATCAAAATGACAAGGCAAGCAGACAATGATCATCTCAGCAATCTTCTTATTTACCATGGGAAAATGGTGCTTTTTTTCTCTCTTTCCTCTTTTCTCATCCGTTTTTTCTTTTTCTCAATATCTATCTCTTTTTTATAAGAATAATGCTTCATAGATTGCTCACTATGGTGATGCTGCAAGTTTCCACCATGATTACGCATGGCTTAGGATAGCGGCCCAGGAGTTTCTCTAACACACATACATAGCTCCATGGACTTACAAGCTCCGCTTTCATTTCACACCGACGACATCCATAAACAAAAGATCATGATATCAACTGGGTACAATGTACAAGTGCAATGTTGAAAGCGTACCCCATGACAACATGGTTCTGCTAATCCCAACGTATAATTGCAAGCATATACAACATAGATGACACAATGGTTCAATTATATTAGGGGCAATAAAAGTAAAGTGTGCCATCAAGTTCGTGAGAGCTTTAATCACTAATTTTCACATAACAAGTTTAATTCGAAAGGTAGATAAAAAAATGAATATACTTGGAATTGCAAATGCTAATAGGTAGGTATGGTGGACTCTTTGGAATAACTTGGTTTTATTTGGAGTTGGATGCATGAGTGTAACTCATACTTGGTATGTAGGCTAGCAAAAGACTAGGAGCGACCAACTAAGAGAGCAATAATGGCCATGATCATGCAAAGCGACAAAACATTATTAACTAAAGTATAAAGTTATATTACAAGTCGAAAACTAAATGATCATAGATGATATGGTGACTTGGTATAGTCTTAACATGGTGTGACCATGCGCCAAGTCAACCCCAATAAAGCATCAAAGGAGAATACCACAATATTATGCTTTTATATGCTAAAACAATGCATGATTCTTTCAAGGCACATTAAGCAATCTCAATTGTTTCTAACAAGTCATGCTACATCAATAATCACTAAGCATAAAGTCATAGAAATATCAAACATGACATGATAAAGTCTAGGCCACAGTAAAAAAAAGCTCCTTTTTGTACCACTCATAAGCATGAAACTTCCTACTATTTTCCAACACCAACCGAAAACCAAAGCTAAACGCAGTGCTAGCAAAGGAGAACACTCACAGAATAATAAGAGTGAAAACTAGAGTGTTCTAGGCAATGAATAACGGGGTGTGTCTCGCTCCAAAAGATGTGTGTTGGGATCCAACCAACTTATTTAAACAAACCAAGCAAAAGAAAACTAAAAACAAAAACAAAGACGCTCCAAGAACAACACAACAGTGCATGAAACAATAAAAACTAAGTGTCTAGAAAGACCTGAGATTTTTATTGATGAAGAAGGGGATGCCTTGGGCATCCCCAAGCTTTGACGCTTGTACCTCTTGAATATTTCTTGGGGTGACACAGGGTGGCATCCCCAAACTTGAGCTTTTGTCCATTCTTCATCTCATTACATCATTCTTTCCCTACACCTGAAAATTTCCTTCATACAAAACTTCACACCATCTTCATTAGCAACATTAGTGCACTCAAAAGATAATAAACCTTTGGGTTTTAGTTTTAAAATAGCAAAACTTTCATTAAAAACACAAGCTACTGTAGAAATTCCCTCAAAAAGCTCTATTCACCAAAAAGAACCCAAAAAGAAACCGATAAAGAGGCAAATGCAAATAATGGCAGAAATCTGTCTAAAGCAGACGAGCAGGTGAAAACCGATTTTTTTGAAGACCTTCTGTTGCTCAAATCGAAAAGTGTTGAAGTAACGAAAGTTAGCTAACAACATGGGAGATTTATTCAGAAAATTACGGCTCAATCCGACATACAGACATTTTTCACGAATGTTTACAGTGAAGCACACAAATCTGTTTCGGGACAACACTTCCCCAAATCTTACTTCCCTCTCATTAGAGGTTATTCTTGGCACAAAAATCAAATAAAAAAGGATAAGGAGAGGTTATTACAGAAGTAATAACTTCCAAGACTCAAGAAAACTATTGGGTTATCACCCAAGTACTTTTCTTTAACCCCTTTAAGTTAGGCATGATAGTTTGAGAAGATGCTCACATAAGAAATACGAATTGAAGTAAAAGAGAGCATCAAGAAGAAAATTCAAAGCACATTTTAGTCTAACCCACTTCCTATGCATAGGAATCTTGTAAAGAAACAAGTCATGAAGGCACAAAGCAACAAGCATAGTAAAGCAAAAGAAGTGCAACTTCAAGACTTTCAACATAAAGAGGGGAAACTTAATATTATTGAGATGCATAAAACCATGTTTCCCTCTCTCATAATAACTTTCAGTAGGATCATGAATAAAATTAACAATATAACTATCACATGAAACATTCTTATCATGAGCCACATGCATAAAAGAATTAATACTCCCCACATAAACATAGTCATTTTTATTAATTGTAGTGGGAGTAAATTCAAAAAATAGCTATCATTATTATTCTCATCACCATAATCATCTAATATAGGAGGCATATTGTAATCATAATTAATTTTCTCCTCAATAGTAGGTGGACTGAAAATATCATACTCATCATTGTAATCATCATATATCCTTGGAATAGTATCATCAAAGTAAATTTTCTCCTCCGTGCTTGGGGGACTAAAAATATCATGCTCATCAAAACAAGCTTCCCCAAGCTTAGAATTTTCCATAGGATTAGCAATAATGGTATTCAAAGAATTCATACTAATAACATTGCTATTAGCATGAAAATAAAGTTCCATAAGTTTTTTAATTTTCTGTTCAAACACTTCATGTCCTAACTCAAGATAAATACTATAAAGCTCTCTAATTTTGTTGTTGTTTTCTATTAAGCCTAACTAGTGAAAATAAAAACAAGAAACAAAAAGATATAATTGCAGAATCTAAAGGAAATAACTTCGAGCACCCACACACTGACAACAGTACTAGAAGATAGCATAGTAGCCAGAAGATGTAAGTACCTTTTACCTTACCTCCCCGGAAACGACGCCAGAAAATAGCATGATGTCTACGCACTTCTATTCTTGTAGACAGTTGTTGGGCCTCCAAGTGTAGAGGTTTGTAGAACAGCAGCAAGTTTCCCTTAAGTGGATTAGCCAAGGTTTATCGAACTCAGGGAGGAAGTGGTCAAAGGTATTCCTCTCAAGCAACCCTGCAATCAAGATACAAGAAGTCTCTTGTGTCCCCAATACACTTGTTAGGTGTATAGGTGCACTAGTTCGGCGAAGAGATAGTGAAATATAAGTGATATGGATAATTATAAGTGGTAACGGTGCCAAAAAAGAGCTTGATTGGTAGGAAGAGACTAAAGGCAATCTGAAATAAAGATGGAAGCAAGCAAATATGTAATAGGTCTAGTTGCAAATGGTGTTTCAATGCTTAGAAACAAGGCCTAGGATCATACTTTCACTAGTCAACACTCTCATATAAATATCTTCTCTTTATGATACTACTCTGAACTACTCTCCGGTTGGACACTCTAGTCCATGGTAGGGCTATAACAACACTCCTAAAAATCCGCTTTCCCCATCTAGATAACCCCACACTATCACCTTGAGCGCTAGATTGTTCCAACAAACACCACAATTTCATAGAGACATCCAACTCCAAATATAACTCATAACAAGTATTTATGTGACCTTAGCCAAAGTGCCACACGGTGTGCACACTGTCAACTTCACACACGTGGGGATAAGAAGAGATTCATTAAAGCACTTGAGTAGCAGAATAGATGTATAGATTACAAAGCTCATGATCTCAATAAGATCACGCATAGACAGAGAGATGAACACATAGCTACTTATAGAGCCCTTAGCCTCGAGAGAGAACTACTCCCTCCTCATCATGGGAGTCAGCAACGGCGATGGAGATGGTGGTGGAGTCGATGGAGATGGCTCCGGGGGCACTTCCTCGTCCCGACAGGGTGCCGGAATAGAGACTTCAGTCCCCCGAATCTCCTCTTCGGTGGCGGTGGCGCTGTGGAGGTTTTCGTGGCTTTCTCCCGGATTATTTAGGGTTTCTACATCAGAGGCGTCTTATAGGCGAAAGGGGAGGCCGAGGGGATGCCCGAGGCGGCTGCACCCCCTAGGCACGGGCCAGGCTAGGCCGCAGGGCCAGTCTTCTCGCTCCATGTTCCCCTCGGGGAAATATTGACTTTAGCTTTTGTCCCGTCCAATTCCAAGAATATTTATTTTCTGGCTTTTCTGGAACCAAAAACAGAAGAAAATAGGCAACTGGCACTGTGGCATCTTGTTAATAGGTTAGTCCCAGAAAACATAAAAATACCTCAAAGTGTTGACAAAGCAAAGAAAAGTAGATACTAAACAAGCATGGAACATCAAAAATTATAGATACGTTTACGACGTATCAAGCATCCCCAAGCATAACTTCTGCTCGTCCTTGAGTAGGTAAGTTATAAAAAGAATAATTTTTGAGGTGCACTAGTTCGGTGAAGAGATAGTGAAGTACAAGTGGTATGGATAATTATAAGTGGTAACGGGGCCAGAAAAGAGCTTGACGGGTTGGAAGAGACTAAAGGCTATCTGAAATAAAAAATGGAAGCAAGCAAACATGTAAAAAATCTAGTTGCAAAGTGTTTCAATGCTTAGAAACAAGGCCTAGGGATCATACTTGCACTAGTGAACACTCTCATATAAATATGTTCTATTTATGATACTACTCTAAACTACTCTCCGGTTGGACACTCTAATCCATGGTAGGGCTATAACATCACTTCTCAAAATCCTCCTTCCCCATCTAGATAACCCCACACTATCACCTTGAGCGCTAGATGGTTCCAACAAACACCACAATTTCATAGAGACATCCAACTCCAAATATAACTCATAACAAGTATTTATGTAACCTTAGACAAAGTGCCACACGGTGTGCACACTATCAACTTCACACATGTGGGGATAAGCAGAGATTCATTAAAGGACTTGAGTAGCACAATAGATCTATAGATTATAAAGCTCGTGATCTCAATAAGATCACGCATAGAGAGAGAGAGAGATGAACACATAGCTACTTGTAGAGCCCTTAGCCTCGAGAGAGAACTAATCCCTCCTCATCATGAGAGTCAGCAACGGCGATGGAGATGGCTCCGGGGGCACTTCCCCGTCCCGGTAGGGTGATGGAAAAGAGACTTCTGTCCCCCGAATCTCCTCTTCGATGGCGGTGGCGCTGTGGAGGTTTTCGTGGCTTTCTCCCGGATTATTTAGGGTTTCTGCATCGGAGGCTTCTTATAGGCGAAAGGGAAGGCCGAGGGGGTGCCCGAGGCGGCTGCAGCCCCCAGGCGTGGGCCAGGCCAGGCCGCGTGGCCAGGTGGTGTGGCCCTTTCATGGCCCTTCTCCGTCTCGTCTTCTGTCTCCGTGTTCCCCTTGGTGAAATATTGACTTTGGCTTTTGTCCCGTCCAATTCCAAGAATATTCATTTTCTAGCTTTTCTGGAACCAAAAATAGAAGAAAACAGGCAACTGGCACCGTGATATCTTGTTAATAGGTTAGTCCCAGAAAACATAAAAATACCTCAAAGTGTTGACAAAGCAAAGCAAAGTAGATACTAAACAAGCATGGAACAATAAAAATTATAGATACGTTTATGATGTATCAGGGAGTCGCAGTCAAGGTCTATTGCCACGTAGAGCCACATATTCTCGAAAGCTTCGCGACACCATGTTACCCAGTGTGATGATCATGGATGATGATGTCTGGCCGATGCCGGAGCTAGGTATGTTCTTTGGATGGAGGTCCTCCATGACAATTGAGGTGTCCAGTGCTACCGTGCCCTCAACCTTCCCACCCACCATTGGTATTCCTCTCACTCGACCTCGCACTTATGAGACCTGCAGTAGAGTGTGTAGTTAGGGGAGCGCTCACCGCCATGCTCTACCTTAGCCATGCCGTCAGATCCACCCGGGAGATACGAGAAGTGGGGCGGATCTCTTGCTGGTTCTACTCATGATAGTGGGCTGACGCCCGAGCTGGTAGTGGTGCCTCTCTTGTAGTGGTCTTGTTGCTACCATCGACCGACATCATTTGCAAGGGCTACAACAGTACATTTTTTTTGCTATAACCGTTCTATGTTTTTTGTACAGTAGTACAAATTATTTTTCTATGATGTGTTAGGAAAAGCCAGGTTTTCTATAGTTGCTGACTTTTTGCTACAATAATTATATAATTTTGCTACAATAGAGCTAAGTTTTATCTACAAGGTCTCTGGCGAGATTTTTTGGCCAAGTATATTTCGCTATAGTAGGACATTTTTAATGCATTTGTCATGGTATTACCGATGAGTACGCCATGAGGGGGTCCTCGCTAAGAGTTTTTAGAGAGGTGGCGGCAAAGGAGATGAGCATATAGGAATGTGGTGACATAGATTAACTAGGTTCATATCTCACGATGTTTTCGAGATCATACTCCTGCTATAAATCACTATAATGGCAATAGGACAAGTTAGAGGGATTGTATGGTTCATTGTATCTGAGTTGTGCCCTAAGGGCTCTCGTAGGACGACTTATAAACATGCCGGAACCTAGGGTTACAAAAAGTCTTAGATGGATAGGTTACAAAGTACCACACTAATACAACTAGTCTTCGTGTCTTGTACACTAAGCCTTCAGCTTCACGTAGTAGGTATTCATAGCCTTCCCATTATCCATCTGGGGAATCCATTCTGGAATTCTCTAACTGTCCATCCAGGCAGGCTATAGGACTTTTCACCATCTATGGGTCACCCGGGTTAGCCAGACCAAGGTTATGGTGAGGTTCTGTCTATTATATATATCCTCAATGCACTTGTTCTGGTTTTTTCTATAATAGTGCAATTCTTTTGCTTCAAGGTCTCTGGTGGGAGTCTCTGGCGAAGTTAGTTTTTCTACAGTAGCACACCATTTTTGCTACAAAGTCTCTTGGGAAGTCTCCCGCGATATCCATCTTTTTATTTATGTTCTGTGGGCAAATAGGTTTTTTTTGCTACTATAGCAAAATGCGTGAATTTGGGGAAAACATACACATGTCACAAGGAGGACCCATGGTATCCAGGGTTGGCTAGTACGCATGTAAGCATTTGCACTTGATGGCGTATTTTTCTCCTCTATATACTGTTCTCCCAACTCGTCCAAGAATAGTGAATGTGTATGTTAGTTACATTACGACTAGACCATAACATGAAAGCATGGAAACCAACCCACTTATGCAAAGACTGCCCCTTCACGAAGGCCGTGTGGAACACAACACAATCATGGGATGTTATGGGAAGCCAAGGCCAAGCCTTCCCGTCCATTTCCGAATGGTGGGATGACCTGATTGAAGGAAATGCGACTACTGAACAAAAAAAGCTCAGCGGACGATTACTATATGACACGTGGAATGTTTGGAAAGAACGCAACAAGAGAATATTCACTGATCGTCACATGACATATGTTGAGGTGGCTTACAATGCTAGAGACGACATCCTCCAAAGATCGACTTCTTATGCTGCGCGCGGGCTGGCTATCCCAGCCGAACCAGATTAAGTTCTCGGGTCTTGTGTGTTTTTATGGTGGTTTTTTCTGGCATGTTTACACCTACCTCAAACATGCCTGTCTGTATTGGTGACCTTTAATTCCCCCTTCTAATAGAAAAGACAGAGCCCCTGCCGTTTGCTCCAAAAAAATATCCTTTACATCATTACACACAAAGGAATGGTTTCAAGTGTTGGTAGGAATCCTACTTGTTTGTATCCTCATAGTAAGATGCAACACCTATAAATCCAACAACGGTGTAGAATATGTAGTCTATAACTTATAGTTTATAGAAGCTCAACATTTCTGTAATGATGGTATATATGCCGATAGGGTGACACGAGCAGTGCATATATATGTACCTTATTGTTAACGACGTGTTTCTCACAACTGTGTGGTTCAAGCATAAAGGGCTTGCGCAACATCACCTGGATTTGGATATATTTATACATGGAGAAAGTTGTTACAAATAAGTTAGTTTTGATAAGAATCGGAAACTTCTTCACTCCAATTCATGTCAACAACAATGTGAGGGGAAACCCATAACTACTTCGCTCACTAAGACCAATGTGATGGGCATATTTCCATTATTTTTCCTTTTGAAGTAGGGAAGGACATAGAAAAGAAAATGGGAGAATTATTTTACAACCAGGCATGTGATCTAATAGTGTCATGGACCAGTTATATGCTTCCAATATAGTGAGTATCTTCCCCTCCACATCAGATCGATGATGCAAAAAAAAAGTAAAAAATAAGGTTGCCACTGAGTGATCTCATAGAACCCTTTCGTCATTACATGATTGCTCGATTAGAAGTTTTTAAAATGGCAAATTAGGGAAGTCCTGGTATAGCATACACTGGTGGAAAAAGAGCCTCTAGTCCCGGTTCATAAGGGCCATTGGTCCCGGTTTCCGAACCGGGACCAATCACTCGGGACTAATGCTGGTCCCGGTTCGGGCAAGAACCGGGACCAATGGGTATCCACGTGGACGCGCGCGCGACGAGCGGGGGTGGGGGGTGGATCATTGGTCCCGGTTCATGGAACAAACCGGGACCAATGGGTCTCCACGTGGGCGCGCGCGAGACGAGGGGGGGGGGGGGGGGGGTTGGATCATTGGTCCCGGTTCGTGGCACGAACCGGGATCGTTGGTCTCTGCATTTTGGGCTATTTTTGTGCCGCGACAGGGTTTTGTGTCGCGGCAGGGTTTATTTATTTATTTGGTGTTTTGTATTCAATTTAATGGTACTACATATATACATCAATAATGAAACCACGATATATATATTACATATCATGATCACAAATATATTATACACCGTCTCATCCGTCTTCTTGGTCGAAACATATTAATTACAAACAGTACTCACACGAATTTGATCTAATTTACATCTTCTTTTTTACACTTTACCCTTCCAAATGAACCGGGTAATAGTATTCTTCTTTCGGATCTATGACTTGTTCTAATAAGAATCCAGCAATTTCCTCTTGAATTGCTTGCACGCGTTCTTGTGATAGAAGACTGTCCCACATCCGTTCGATCTAATTTAAAGAAGGGGATCAATATATATGAATGAAACTAAACACAATTAGTGGTAATAAAATAAAGTTGTGATAATTGTTTATCGTACTTCAATTTTTTTGATGTTCCAGTCTGCGCCCTTCTCTTTGGTCGTCTGGCGAATGAACTCGCAGACATAGTATCCACATAAGTTATTCCCGGCTTCCTGCCTCAAGCACTTTACGAGAACGGAGTTCAATCAAAATAATAATCAAGCATGATAATGGTGGTATTGAAACTAGAATCAAAGAGATGCGTGGATCTAGCAAGTAGTACTTACATTCAATGGTTGAAATGTAAGCTCTGGCTTCCCAACACCCTTAGTTTTGGTGGTGAACCATTTCCAAGCCTTCTAGAGGCATTCCTGCATATTCGCCCACTTTTCTAACGGTGTGCGTTTCGAGTCCAGGACTATTACTACTCTGGTGTCAACAACAATGTTTAACAGAATATTGTGGAAGCTGGACACACTAACAAAATATAACACGAGTCAATTATATGCTTAACATCGAGTAAGCGAAAATAGAATGTGTACAAGACAGTAACACTCACCCAACGTTGTAAGGAAATAGTATTTCCCTTATGTTGCTGAAATGCGTCAACACTTGTACCAAGTTATCCTCTGTCTCTTTGGGTTTCGTTTTTAGAGTAACTTCATGAACGAAATTGCAGTCAACAAACCCAAGGTCATAGATTTGTCCTTTGTTGCATTCGAGAATCTTTATTCTCCATATATGATTAGTATATTGATGAGTAAGATTATACAAGCAACGAATGAGCTGAGCTAGAAAGACTTAATTACAGAAATTAGTAATACTTACAAACAATAGGCACCGACGATAGTTTTGTCGAGGGCGTCTTGTTGGAAAAACTGAAATAATTATGAAAATTCAATCAGTAGGAAGCCATCTCTATGACTGTAATGGTGGTGTTTATATCCAACATAGATCTAGTTTTTGGATTCAGCACAGGCTTGCATGTACCAGTTATGCAATCTTTGCATTTTTGTTGGTAGATCTTTGACTAACTCGGGTTTGACGAGAGGAGCCCCGTACCGGTAGATGTATGCTATTGCTTGGTACCCCTCGAACACATCCATACGACTCATGTACTCAGTAATAGACAGTATATATAATTCGACCTTTTCTCCGTACAGTCGAACAAACTCCGGATCAATGTTCGGATCATGCCACTCCTGGGCTCTCCACTCATTGGTATCATACACTGGTATCATACACTTTGAGCGGTTCGATCGATTGATTTTTCTGTTGTCCAAGCTGGGCAACTTCTTTCCCGACTCTCCGCTCTTTTGCCTCAGCCGACTTGGTAATAGAGCGATTATAGTCTGATGTGAGCGCTATGGGTTGGTGAAGCTGAATCTTAAGCGCGGCTGCTTTGGATTTATCTTCTGCGGTGACCGGGAAGAATGGCTCTATCGGCTTTTTCTTGTTAGCCATGTCAATCTTCCACTTTTCATAATGGGCAGCTGCGGCCGCAGCAATTTTCTCATCTGTCTTCTCGCAAGGTAGCTTCTTCATATTCTTATGAGGTACTTTTGGGAGGAGCGATAGCTTATATTTCGGTGATCGGAACATGCTCTTGCTGCCCCTCTTAGTATACTTCCGCTTTTGTCTCTGAGGCTCAGAGCACGGAGACGGCTGACGCGGCGGCGGAGACGGCTGAGGCGATGAGACGGTTGCGCTTAGTGGTGAGGCGGTGAAGGCGACGGTTGCGCTGGAGAATGGTGAGGTGGCGACGAAGGTGGATTGCTGCTCTAAGGAGTGGATGTCCTTGGCTGCACATAATTTGGAAGCACCATGCGTTCCTTTGGCCATACAATAGTCCCCCCTTTGGCTTCTCCTAGTTGAGTCAGCTCCATATCTTCCCCCGCAGGGTGGTCCAGCTTCAGCTCCTCAAAATCTTCCTTCACATCATCCACCGTGACGACATCGTACCCTTTTGGAACCGGTCTGCAATGCCAAGTTGGGTTAGGCGCAATTGGTACGGCCATGCCGACTGCCGCCGTCACCCTTAAGTTCATAACTTGCACCTTTAGCTCACAAGCTGTGCTCTCCGTGATATCATCCACTGGGTAGCGTTTAGGAGGAGCCGTCGTCGGTGCATCATCATCACCATCATGGAGCTGCGTGGAAGCGACGCTGCTTTTCTTATTAGATAGGGTGCCGGTACCATCGAATGCAGCTTCTACCACATGCCGCTGAGATTGGCCGCTAGTACCTTGCTCGCTAAGTCTGTCGAGTTGATCCTAGTGCCGCTTTAATGCTTCTTCTACATTACGCAGCCGGTCTGCAGCCGCCGCTTTCTCAGCTTCCTCCCTTTCCTTTCTCCTATGATGGCTTTTATCGGGATATCTCTTCATTTCCGCGGGGAAGGCAACCTGGAGCCTGGTGTGCCTCATCCTCGTCCTCGACTTGGAGCCTGGTGTGCCTCGTCCTCGTCCTTCGTGTTCAGGATTTTTAAGGGCGCGTGTGAGCTCGTCGTTCTCTATATCGGGAACAAACCGTCCCGCTGCAACATCATCTACTGCATTTCTAATATCGTCGATGGGAAGTAGGGGATCCTCTTTGTGTTTCTGATTATATATTGCCCTCCCTTCTTTGTCCAACATGCCCCCATGGCCGTAAAACCAGTTTCTCGCCCGTGGTGTCCATGTTGTGGGCTCTGGTCTGATCCCGACAGCAATGTAATTGACCTCAAGTGCATCCCACTTAGGCATGCAACCGGCGTAGCCAGCAGGCCCCATATTATGATGGTACACTTTCTTAGCAGCGTTCTCCGTATTTATTCTAGACCTTTCCTTAGCTTTCTCCGATGTCTTATACTTCACAAAATCCTCCCACTGGTGTCTTAACTTAGTATAGCCGCCTTGATTGAAATCCAGAGTCTTCTCTACCTTGACAAAGTTATCGTACAATTTCTTCTTCCAGTTCTTGAATGCATCGGCCATCTTGATGAGAGCAAACTTCTTGACTCTTTGCACAAGCTCCATTCTTGCTCTCTTCTCCTCATCTGGATTCACATCTGGCATCGGTAGGAGGAAATTAATCATGAGCTTGTCAAAAAGCTTATCTTTGGCGGTGTCGCCGACATACAGGACTCCACCGCCGCTTGGCTGATTCCATTCTTGAACGGTGATCGGGATGTAGTCCCTCACAAGAACTCTGCATTACTTGACAAATTTTCTTGCGACATCGACGGGAGCTTGAGGATCGCCCTCTACATCGACCACTTCGATCCTATACCTCACAGTGTCATCCAACTTTTTTGTTTGGCCTCGTTTCGTTCTTACAGAAGAAGTTCTCGATCTGGAGGGCTAAAAGAAGAAAGAGTGTTAATATATGCATGTATATATATAGACAACAACATTTTAATTACAAAAATACATATATACACCTCACCGGTGTTTGCGAGATTTAAGGTTCCACCGGAGCCGTCACCTTCTCCCTCATCGGCTTCTCCCCTGTCCTAGGCTTTGGCTTCTACCTCACCGGAGCCGTCTCCTCGGTTGAGAGACTCATCTCCCTCACCGGAATCGTTCAGAAACTTCCTGGTGACATCGATATTGATATCTTCATTTTCGCAGATCATTCCGTGGAGGATGTTTTCCTGATGTTCTAGAATCATAGTATCTTGGTGTGTTGGATCCATGTATCTGCAAATTAAGATTCGCAAGTTACTATAATGCAAATAATGAAAAACACTATGCACTTATTTTCTAAATCGGTTCGGAATGCCCTAGGTGGACAAACCATCAAACCCATGGTACTTAGGGGGTGTCGGTGTTCCTCTATGTAAAGTAAGGTTCAAAGTTGTATGAATATAAATTCTTACCTTTTTAAATGGTAGAGCTCATTTTTCTGAATATTTTGATTTATTATACACATTTTTCTGATTTAAAATGAACCAGTTATGATTTTCCCAATTTTAATCCATTTTTAAATATATAAACATTTTTGGAATTATTAAAATTATTTTCCATCTGGCCCCACATGTCAGACTTTTATTAATTTCAGAAAACATTTCCAAAAAAATATAAACCTGACTTGCTGGACCCACCTGTCAGCATTTTCAATTAATAAAACAATTACAGAAAAGATTAACTAAAATAAAAAAGAAATGACGTCAGCCTGACGTCATGATGACCTCATCGACGCCATTGCTCGGGTCGAGCACGGATCCATCGATCCCGTGCGCGCCTGGACACGCTGGTGGGCGCGTTGGACGCATCTCGTCACGGGGAACCAGAAAGTAGCGACGCTACTTGCAAGAGGTCGCCGGAGCGACGACACCGAGGAGGTTTGGCGGTGGCGCTCGGTGGTCATCGTCAGCAGCATGAACCAGAGCATGAGGGAGAGGTGCATGGGCACCGGAATCTCACCGGGGTTATGATGGAGGGGTCGGGGAAGCAAGGGGAGGCCGGACGAAGGCGAATCGACGGTGGCCGAAGGTCGGAAAGGTGACGACTTCAGGCTCGATTCCGACCAGAGGAGAACTCTCGATTCTGGCCATCTACGGTGGTGGCGTGGCGGCGGTGGGCGTCGACAGCGTGAAGCGGCTCTGGATTTGGGCAGCCTGACGGTGTGATTTTGCTTCGCCGCAAATTTTCTTTAGGCGCGCGTCGATGTGCTCTGTGATTTGGGGGAGTTAGGGAGGAAGAAGGGCCGACGCTGTATAGTGTATAGGCCTTTGGTCCCGGTTCATCCCACCAACCAGGACCAAAGGCTCAACGGTCCCGGTTGCTGGGATGAACCGGGACCAAAAGTCTGGGCAGGAGCGTTGCTGGGCCGCCATGTGTGCGCGCGCACCCAGGGCCTTTGGTCCCGGTTCATCGCACCAACCGGGACCATTGAGCCTTTGGTCCCCGTTGGTGGGACGAACCAGGACCAAAGGAGCGTTTCTGGCAGCGCGCGCACCCAGGATCATCGGTCCCGGTTCGTGGGACGAACCGGGATTGTTTACCCGTTTTTCAGATTTTGGCAAAACTTTTGGTCTTCCCGCCATTTTCAAATTTGTTTTCTTCTTTAATTAATACGATGTTTCAATTTAAGATGATTATTTATTTGGAATTTCAAAAAACTTTAGCAGGAAAAGTGCTTCAATTTAAATAACTAATCAAAAACCATTTTCTACTTTCAAATATTTTTTATTTTAACTATACAATTTTACTATTTTCAATTAAAATTGCATTAACAAATATTTATTTCATAATTTGGAATTTGAAAAAACTTTCAACAGGAAAAGTGCTTCAATTTAAATAACTAATGAAAAACCATTTTCTTTTTCAAATATTTTTATTTGAACTATACAATTTTACTATTTTCAATTAAAGTTGCATTAACAAATATTTATTGCATAATTTGGAATTTGAAAAAACTTTCAACAGGAAAAGTGCTTCAATTTAAATAACTAATTAAAAACCATTTTCTGTTTTTCAAATATTTTTATTTTAACTATACAATTTTACTATTTTCAATTAAAATTGTATTTACAAATATTTATTACATAATTTGTAAAAGGGTGTTCAAAACCTTTTTCTGTATTATAAAAGAATTATTCCACCTATTCAAATTATTAACATTTATGCCATTTTTAATTAAAAATTTATTAACTAATTTTTCTGCATATTTAATTAACTAAGAAGCCCGGCTAGGAATCTTCATCCCCGCCGTTTTGAATATGGTTTCAATCGGGCATAAGAAATTCAAAAACAATCCAAACAACGTGAAACCTTCGCGTGGTGTCATATTATGTGTCATAGTTGCAAAGAAAAATATTGAACTTGAAAAATTGCAAACATCATAAAAAATCTTTCACAAAATGACCTATCATGTTCGAGGTTTCATGGCATTTAGGTCAAACCACCAATGTTATGGCTAGAATCATTGCATAGTTTGTGATAATATGCCCATATTGTGCACACAAGTGCATCTTGTGATGGCTTACGATGTTGCAGGAGGAATTTTCCTTTTCGATGCACGAAAAAGCCAATTTCCATTTTTGAGGTGCCGAAATCGGGGTGTTCTATGAAGCAACCACCAAATTAAAGTTTTGCATTGGTACCAACCCATTTTTCAAAAATACTAGACCACCTTAGATGGAAAATTTCCCAACCGGTGTATCTGGAACCTTTCCGTCCATCCCTCATGAAAAAGACAAATTCCTGCCAAATCGGTAGGAGGTTGCCTAGATTTGAACTACAAGTACATGATATAATGCTTGTGAATTTTTAAAAAAAATCATTTGTAGGTTCACAACAAGCTATTTCAACATAGATCCACTTCAAGTTCAGCGAGGCTCAGCCGCGGGCTAGGAATCTTCATCCCCGCCGTTTTGAATATAGTTTGAAACGGCATAAGAAATTCAAAAAAAATCCAAACAACGTGAAACCTTCGAGTGGTGTCATATTATGTGTCATAGTTGCAAGGAAAAAAATTGAACTTGAAAAATTGTAAACATCATAAAAATCCTTCACAAAATGACCTATCATGTTCGAGGTTTCATGGCATTTAGGTCAAACCACCAATGTTATGGCTAGAATCAGGGCATCGTTTGAGATAATGTGCCCATATTGTGCACACATGTGCATCTTGGGATGGCTTACGATGTTTCAGGAGGAGGTTTTCCTTTTCGACGCACGAAAAAGCCAATTTCTATTTTTGAGGTGCCGAAATGGGGGTGTTCTGTGAAGCAACCACCAAATTAAAGTTTGGCATTGGTACCAACCAATTTTTCAAAAATACTAGACCAACTTAGATGGAAAATTTCCCAACCGGTGTATCTGGAACCTTTCCGTCCATCCCTCATGAAAAAGACAAATTCCTGCCGAATCGGTAGGAGGTTGCCCAGATTTGAACTACAAGTACATGATATAATGCTTGTGAATTTTTTAAAAAATCATTTATAGGTTCACAACATTCTATTTCATCATATATCCACTTCAAGTTCAGCGAGGCTCAGCCCCGGGCTAGGAATCTTCATCACCACCGTTTTGAATATAGTTTGAAACGGGCATAAGAAATTCAAAAACGATCCAAACAACGTGAAACTTTCGCGTGGTGTCATATTATGTGTCATAGTTGCAAGGAAAAATATTGAACTTGACAAATTGCAAACATCATAAAAAATCCTTCACAAAATGACCTATCATGTTCGAGGTTTCATGGCATTTAGGTTAAACCACCAATGTTATGGCTAGAATCAGGGCATAGTTTGAGACAATGTGCCCAAATTGTGCACATATGTGCATCTTGGGATGGCTTACGATGTTGCAGGAGGAAGTTTTCCTTTTCAACGCATGAAAAAGCCAATTTTCATTTTTGAGGTGCCGAAATCGGGGTGTTCTGTGAAGCAACCATCAGATTAAACTTTGTCATTGGTACCAACCCATATTTCAAAAATACTAGACCAACTTAGATGGACAATTTCCCAACCGGTGTATCTGGAACCTTTCCATCCATCCCTCATGAATAAGACAAATTCCTGCCGAATCGGTAGGAGGTTGCCCAGATTTGAACTACAAGTACATGATATAATGCTTGTGAATTTTTTTAAAATCATTTATAGGTTCACAACATGCTATTTCATCATAGATCCAACACTAGTAGGAAAGTTGTAGAGAGACCAACACTAGTAGGAAACGATATATTAGTCCCGGTTTCCTAACTGGGACTACGAAATCGGGACTAAAGGCCCCCTTTATTCTCGCCGATCTAGCCACAAACCGGGACAAACACTGAAGATATTTATTATTATTAAAAAATGGGAACTAAGGAATCGGGACTAAAGGCCCCCCTTTATCCACGCTGGTCCAGCCTCAAACCGGGACTAATGGAATCGGGATGGCTTACGATGTTGCAGGAGGAAATTTCCTGTCTCCAACCGGGACTAAAGATAAACATGTAGTCCAGGTTGGAGACACCATCCGAGACTAAATGTGGGTGGTGAAACTATGCCAGTGAGTGTCGAGACTATTTCGTGAGTGGCAGCACTATGCCAGTGAGGGACGACACTTTTTCAGTGGGTGGCGGCAGTATGACAGTGGTGAGTGTCAATATTATGTCATGACTATCGACACTATGTCATGCTGCTTAATCTATAAATAGGCATCCATGTGAAGTTATCAACTGCAAACACGATGGTGTGCGAGAGCAGGGACAAAACTACGGCCAGTTTCAGGGAGATGCCAAAGGATCTAGTCCTCAGGCATCTCTTTGAAGCTGGCCATAGAGGCACTCCCTAATATGTGAAATTAGTTAGCTCCCCGACATATTGATCTAGCTAGAGAAGTTCTGAACTACAAGATGGTGTGTGAGAGTAGGGACAACACTATGGCCAGCTTCAGGGAGATTCCGGAGGATCCAGTCCTCAGGCATCTCTCTGAAGCTGGCCATAGAGGCACTCCCTAATATGTGAAATTAGTTAGCTCCCCGACATATTGATCTAGCTAGAGAAGTTATGAACTACAAGATGGTGTGTGAGAGCAGGGACAACACTACGGCCAGCTTCAGGGAGATGCCGGAGGATCCAGTCCTCAGGCATCTCTCTGAAGCTAGCCATAGAGGCACTCCCTAATATGTGAAATTAATTAGAATAGAACAACATCTTCATATATAGTTCGGGAAAGTTGTAGAGAGACCAACACTAGTAGGAAACGATATATTAGTCCTAGTTTCCTAACCGGGACTACAGAATCGGGACTAAAGGCCCCCTTTATTTCCGCTGGTCCAGCCACAAACCGGGACTAACACTCAAGACATTTATTATTATTAAAAAATTGGGACTAAGGAATCGGGACTAAAGGCCCCCCTTTATCCCCGCCGGTCCAGCCACAAACCGAGACTAATGGAATCGGGACTACTGGAATCGGGATGGCTTATGATGTTGAGGTGCCGAAATCGGGGTGTTCTGTGAAGCAACCACCAAATTAAAGTTTGGCATTGGTACCACCAAATCGGGGTGTTCTGTGAAGCCAATTCTCATATAAAGTTTTCATACATCACATAAAGTTTCCATACATTACATAGATTTACATAGGGTTTAGGGTATGAATCCTTCGTCGCGTATGTCGATCCCTTGCCTATGATCGCTTCTTAGGCCGTAACCATGGAGAATCTTCTTTGCTTAACAGGAGGCTTGGGTCAGTTTTCACGGTGAAGGGCGGAATTTCATCAAACTTATCATAATCTGCTGACATGTCTGTCTTGTCCTCGACTCCCGTGATGTTTCTTTTCCCTAAAAGAACTATGTGACGCTTGGGCTCGTCGTCTGATGTATTTGTTTCCTTATTTTTTTCTTTTTTTAGGTCTAGAGGACATGCCCTTCACATAAAAAACCTGAGCCACATCATTGGCTAGGACGAATGGTTCGTCTCTGTAACCAAGATTCTTGAGATCCACTGTTGTCATTTCGTATAGCTGGTCTTTACCCCTTCTCCATTCATGTTGACCCAACTGCACCGAAACAAAGGAACCTTAAAAGTAGGTCCATAGTCAAGTTCCCATATCTCCTCTATGTAACCATAGTATGCGTCCTTTTTCCCATTCTCGCATGTTGCATCAAAGCAGACACCACAGTTTGGGTTAGTGCTCTTTTTATCTTGGGCAATCATGTAAAATGTATTCTCATTTATCTCGTACCCTTGGAAAGCTAATACAGTCACAAATAGTGTCGCGGCCAACAAGTAGAGCTGATCTCCAATAGTGGTGTCATTCATGAGATGTAATTGCAACCAAGTGCCGAAAGTCTCCATGTGATTTTCTTTAATCCAGTAGTCATCCTTCCCAGGGAACTTGGAGTGTACAACATTCATGTGTTCCTCGATATACGGAGCCATGAAGGTAGAACTTTGTAGAATTATGTAGTGTGCTTGATTCAAAGAATGCCCGTCCCTAAATATCAGGAACACCAATCGGCTTAAGGTCAGGAAGAAAGTCTACATAGAACCCAATGACCTCCTCTGTTCCATAGCCCTTCGAGATACTTCCTTCTGGCCTAGCATGGTTACGAACATATTTCTTTAAGACTCCCATGAACCTCTTGAAGGGGAACATATTGTGCAGAAATACAGGACCGAGAATGGAAATCTCTTCGACTAGGTGAACTAAAAGATGCGTCATAATATTGAAGAAGGACGGGGGGAACACCAACTCAAAACTGACAAGCCTTCTGTAGCCTTTCCAGACTTTCTCGATCGATTACTTTCTGAGATATTGCATTGAGGAATGCACATAGCTTCACAATGGGTAATCGAACATTTTCCGGTAGAAGCCCCCTCAATGCAACCGGAAGCAACTCCATCATAATCACGTGGCAATCATGAGACTTCAGGTTCTGGAATTTTTTCTCTACCATATTTATTATTCCCTTTATATTTTACGAGAAGCCAGCCGAGACCTTCATAGTGTAAAGGACTTCAAAAAGATTTCCTTCTCTGCTTTTGTAAGAGCATAGCTGCTTAAGTATTCATGGCCTTTATTAGTATGCTTGTTGTAGTGGTCTTTGATACGTTGCTGGTCCTCCCGTGCTTCTGGTGTATCTTTTGTCTTCCCATACACACCCAGGAAGCCTAGCAGGTTCATGCAAAAATTCTTCGTCACGTGCATCACGTCGATTAAAGAACGGACCTCTAGGTCTTTCCAGTACTCAAGCTCCCAAAATATAGATTTCTTTTTCCACATGGCCGTGTGTCCGGTAATGGGGTCTTTTGGAACATATTGACCGTTAGGACCCATTCCAAAGATTACTTCTAGGTCCTTCACCATACCAAATACATCAACACCTTTAGGGAGCTTAGGCTTCTTCCGGTAATCTGCCTCACCGTTGAAATGCTTTCCTTTCTTTCTTACTTGATGATTGGTCGGAAGAAATTTATGACACCCAGGTACACAACCTTCTTACATTTATCCAAATATGTACCTTTAGTTTTATCTAAATAGTGCGTGTATGCATTGTATCCCTTGTTTGACTGTCTGAAATGTTACTAAGAGCAGGCCAATCATTGATGGTTACAAACAACAATGCTCGTAGGTCAAATGGCTCCTGTTTGTGCTCATGCCACACCTTTACACCTGGTTCTGCCCACAACTGCAAAAGTTCATTGACTAATGGCCTTAGGTACACATTAATGTCGTTGCCGGGTTGCTTCGGTCCTTGGAGATCATAATGAACTTCCGCTTCATGCACAACCAAGGAGGAAGGTTGTAGATACGTAGAGTCACTGGCCAGGTGCTGAGACTGCAGCTCTGCTCCCCAAAAGGATTCATGCCGTCTGTACTTAGACCCAACCATAAGTTCCTCGCGTCACCTGCAAAGTTTGAGTACTTTCTCTCGATGTTTCTCCACTGCGACCCATCAGCGAGGTGTCTCAGTTTCCCGTCTACGCTCTTCTTTGTGCCATCGCAACAACCTGGCATGCTCTTTGTTTCTGAACAGAAGTTTCAACCGTGGTATTATAGGAGCATACCACATAACCTTAGCAGGAACCCTCTTCCTGGGGGGCTCGTCATCACCCTCAACATCACCAGGGTCATCTTGTCTGATCTTGTATCGACATGTAGTGCATACCGGGCATTTATCCATATTCTCGTACTTCTCACCGCGGTACAGGATGCAGTCATTAATGCATGCATGTATCTTCTCCACATCTAATCCTAGAGGGCAGATAGTCTTCTTTGCTTTGTACGTCGTCTCGGGCAGCTCGTTATCCTTTGGAAGCTTAGGCTTCATTATTTTCAGTAACTTCTCAAATCCCTTGTCAGATAAGCTAGTCTCTGCCTTCCATTTCAGTAGTTCAAGTGTGGTACCGAGCTTTGTGCTGCCATCTTCACAATTTGGGTACAACAACTTTTTGTGATCCTTTTGCATGGTCTCCAACTTAAGCTTCTCCCTTTCTATATCGCATTGTTACTTTGCATCAGAAATGACCCGACCAAGACCATCAGCGGGTTCATCCGATGCCCGTTATTCTTCTTCATTGCCGCCTCCCTCTTCTTCATTGTCTTCCATTGCAGTATCACCGTATTCTTCAGGGGACATAGAATAGCTGTCATCATCCTCCTCTTCTTCATTTTCTTCCAGCCTAACCCCTCTTTCTCCGTGCATGGACCAACAATAATATCCGGGCATGAAACCTCTCCGAAGAAGATGGCTTTGAAGGATTCTCGGGGTAGAGTGCTCCGCCATGTTCCGACAGTCGACGCAGGGACAAGGCATAAAATTATCCACCTTGTTTGCCTTAGCCAAATTGATAAATTTATGCAGGCCTGTAATAAAATCAGAATCGCGTTAGTCGCCATACATCCATCGCATCCGCGCATCGATCTGCATCATAATAATTAACCATGACAAGGACATCATGAATAGTGAAATGCCCACCCTCCATGGACACATGCAATATTTTTGTATCAATTACATATAAAGAAGATAAGGTTGCTAACCTCGGCCGAGGATACCGTGTTGTGTGAACTTAAGCGTGGCTCGGACATTTTGTCGAACACCTTGTCTGCAGTGTGAAGAAAAAAAACCTAGCATCCACCTCCCACTCAAAATTCCAGAAAAAATAAGTGGATGGACTGGGCTTATTTATAGCCAGGGGAGGGTTTTTGGTCCCGGTTCATGCCACGAATCGGGACCAAAGCCCCTCCCCACGACACGTGGTGGCCCAGCAACGCCCCCCACCCAGGTCATTGGTCCCGGTTCATGCCATCAACCGGGACCAATGACCTGGGGGGGGGGGGGGTTGCTGGGCCGCCACGTCTCACGGGGAGGGGCTTTGGTCCCGGTTCGTAGCATGGACCGGGACCAATGCCCAGCACCGTCGCTTCGTCGTCCTCGTGTAAAAATAGGAGGCCACAGTGCGTCGCTTTCGCCATCGCCTCGGCCTCTCTGCAATCTCTCCATCGCGCCATCGCCTCGCCCTCTGCAATCTCTCCACCGCTCCGTCGTCACGCGTCCCCTCCTCTCCAATCTCCACCGCGCCGCCATGGAGATGCGCGCGCTGAACTTCTACGAGGCGGTGATGTTCACGCACTTCGACATCCTCGCACCGCCGGGCGCGACGGTGCCCCACGGATGGCGCATCAGCTATGCGGGTGTGCCGATGGCTCTGCTCCACGTCCCCGGCGGAGCCGAGATGGAGAGCAAAATCGCGGCGCGTCACCGCCAGATGCCCGTATGGAAGAGGGCGCTTCCCCGGTACGCAGCGACCAGCCCGTACTGGCCCCGGCTATTCAAGAAGGAGCGGAAGGCTAAGATTGGCAACCGCATCGTTTACGCACGCGTGGTGCACCCGGATCTCTGCAACCGAGAAGGGCGGGAGAGGTTCTGGTCCGTCCCTGGACGGACCAAGTACACCGTTATCGATGCCGCTCGCCGTGAAGAGGAGCTTCGTCCCGCGAACAATGCCGAAATCGTGGAGGTTCCGTCCGACGACGACGAGGAAGCCGGTGGCTCGGAGGACAGCGGCAGCGGAAGTGAAATTGTCGACTAGGAAGAATTTGTAAAATCACACCTTTGTTTAGGAAGAATTCGTGATCAAATTAATGAAATGACTCGATTTAGATCTCTGTCTCGATTAATTTGTGGAAGAATTTTTCAAAAATACTAGATCATTCAATTTCTACCTCGATTTAATTTAGATCTCTGTCCTGAATTGGGACCGCCGGGGGGTTTTTTGGTCCCGGTTCGTGGCATGAAGCGGGACCAATGCTCCGCAGAGCACCACGTGTGCATCGCGAGGGCATTGGTCCCGGTTCGTGCCACGAACCGGGACCAATGCTTACAGATGAATCGGGACCAATGTTCACGCGGCATGAACCGGGACCGGTGCCTGGCATTGGTCCCGATTGTGGAACCGAACCGGGACCAATGGAATTTGGGTGCTGGACCAAAGTCCTTTTTTCTACCAGTGATATCTTAACATATTAAGGGTAATTAGTGATGAATATGGAGGAGAAATGGACGAAACCGAGTGCTTCCATATATATTTTTATGTTTTTTGTCGAAATGACAATGGATAGTGAAACCCCTGGAATGGATACAAATATTGTCGGAAGCATAGGCAGACCGAATGTGATGAAGATGTGGAGCAGAAAGTGGATGTCTCCAGGAACCAAGAGACCATTGGATTCAAGAAAAAACTGAGGCACTACAACAAACCAACAAACCTAATCCATTACCCTAGCGCGACTACTCATTGTAGGGATAGGGAACGGTCAAACCAGCAAAGCCTCGTGAATCTCAGAAAGGGATCACATTGTTTGTCAGTTTTAGTTTTGCGATGCGACGTGTTGGCAGTTTGGCTTGACAAGATCACATAGTAGGCCTGCTAGATTGGGCCATCCATATTAAACTGAAAAACGAAAATTTTGTATCAGGAAGAAACAAACTTTCTCTTTCCACGCCCGTTCCACCGGGAAATCGTTGTTCCATTTCTGTTTCGGCCAAAAAAAATGTTTCTGTTTCCGTTCCATAGAATTATGTTTCCGCATTGTCGTTCTGTTTCTGTTTTCCATGGAAAATTGGAAATTTCCACTCCATTTTCATATCTATAACTAATGCTCCTGTAGATACGGTTTTCTGAGTGTAATGTATCTTGGTACTTTATCTAAAAAGCATTTCATCAAATTTGATTTTCAATAAGCAGTATCAAGTGTCTTGTGGCCTATTTCTAGCACATAACGTACATTAAGAGCACATAGCCAAAATGGAGTGACATACAACTGGAAAAAAATTAAATATCGTAACCAAAATGAATCTCTCAGTTCTCAAAACATATTATAAAAGGATAATCCAATAAGGAAACAATGGAGAACTAATAAATGATGTTAATAAAACTAAAAGCCTTCTGTCCAATTAATATGTCCTATCCTCTAGCACTTAGGAGTTAGCTCCTGTTGATGTAGTGTAAGCTCGGGCGACTTTGACGATGGCACATCGGGCATTTGTTGTCCTCGTTGATCAGCTTGCTTGCACACATTCATCAGGCGCAGATGTTCCCACACCTGATATGTCGGCAAAATATACCACATTAGTTGTATCTTCATATATGAATTATGAATATATAAATGTTTGTCCTCAATGGAACCCATGGTAAGAAATGGAAGCAATCCTGTAAAGAACTGATTCGATATCATTCTCGTAGCTGACGCATGAGGATCCTTTCCTTACTAGATTCCACCGTCGTGGGTCATTTAGTTGTCCTTCATCTGACCCTAGGTTCATTGTTTAAAGCCCTCTTTTGTCAGACAAACACGGTGGATCATCAACCATATAGTCAAGGAGATGTGGAAGAAGGGAAAGAGTGATCTGCCTAACCTCGAACACCCATATAGAGGTTCATAGAAGCAAAGACTTCTTGTTTGATGGATCTCTGCACCTCCTTCTACATCTTCAGCCATTCTCCCATCATATGTTGCACACTGGCCATTTCACGATAGGTCCAAACCATGTCTATTTCCAAATATTTGATTGCGTCTAGCACCTTTGAAAAAGGAAGTTTTATTTTGTGAATGACGCAAGAGGATTGTCTTGAACGATACTGGCATGGAATTAATGAAGGAGAGGAGACTCACAAATTTCGGGCAGGTCAAATACCACTAGCGTCTTCAAGGTCCTTGACATGAGGACACAATCCATCGCTGGCCGTACTCGGCCTCATTCTATGAGGTCTCCGTCGAGGTTTCTCATGATATCTGTCTTTTTATTTTTGTTCTGTGGGAAAATAGGGTTCTTTTTTCACATAGTAGAAAAAAGCAGGAATTTGGGAAAAACATACACATGTCACAAGGAGGACCCGGGGGATCCGGGGGGACGCCAAGTACACCCCATAACCACTTGCACTTCATGACGTATTTTGCTCCTCGATCTACTATTCTCCCGACTAGTCCAAGAATGGCGAAGGTGTATGCTAGTTACATTACGACTAGACCAGAACATGAAAGCGTGGAAACCAAACAATAAACATGATATCATTTACATCATTACGCACACAAATGGTTTCAACGGTTGGTATGAATCCTACTTGTTTCTATCGTCATAGTAAGAGGCAACACCGGTAAATCTAATGATTGTGTAGAACATGTAGTCTATCACTTATAGTTTACAGAAGCTCAACATGTCTATGATGATGGTACATATGTTGATAGAGTGACACTAGCAGTGCATATATTTGTAGCATATTGTTGGCGGCGTGTTTCCCGCAATGGTGTGGTTCAAGCATAAAGAGCTTGCTCAACATCACCTGGATTTGGATATATATGGAGCAAGATGTAATAAATAAGTTAGTTTTGATAAGCATGGGTAATTTCTTCACTCCAATTCATGCCAAAAACAATGTGAGGGGAAACCCCTAACTTCTTACCTGACTAAGTCCAATGTGATGGACACATTTACATTATTTTTTATTTTAAAGTTTGTTTCGAAATGATGATTGGGAACGTGCTAAGCAAAATAATAATAATTATGGCGCATAACCAGGATCATATGCGGGAAGGGGAGGCAACAAGGCTTGTCATGACACGAGGGGATCCCCGCAACGAGACTTGCCTATAACGAGGTTGATGAAGACGTGCGTGTATTATCCCACGGAAGGCTCCACGAATTTCGATTACTGCAACTAGTTGATTAGCCGCGACAAGATTCTCCTTTCCGAAGATCGTCACGATCAAGATCTCCAAGTGTAACACCTCCACTGGTATCCACACATGCGAGATCAGTGTCGATGAAGATCTAGCAGCGCTTTGCATCCCGACTATATTAGAACTAAATGGATGTAGAACTTGGGAAGTGCTCCGGAATTTTAGTTGAATAAGAACCTAGGGAACACCCAACCTAGGGTTTATACCGTGAGGAGGTGAAGATAGGGAGTTGGAGGCGTTGGCGCACGGGGCAACGACGGTGGCGCGCGGACGTCGACTAGTGTTTTGGGTTGGCAGGTTGTTGCGGCTTGGGGAGGCTAAGGCCACGGTTCCTGCACCTCTTGGTGTGCCCTTGGGTCTCATTTTATATGTCTCCAAGCCCCTTGGGACGTCCAAGACCCAGCCCCAAAGTTTGGACTAGTTCCGATAGGTTTAGGTCAACAAAAAACTACTAGAAAACAGCTTCCTTTGCCCAATCCGAATTGGGGTAGGGAAACTTCCCTTGCCCCTTGGTGCAACTTGTCTGCACCTATTATGGAACATTACGGACATCCTAAGATGACCCGGATCATCCCGGTACCTTCCTGAACCTTCCATAACCTTCCGGACATTCCGTTCCTTCCAAAATCTTCATATATGGCCGAAACCATTTCGAACACTTCCTGGACCATTCCTGACACTTCCGGGATAATATTAGAACTCTCGGAACCATTCTGAAACCATCCGAGATACTTTCGAAACCCTTATCTCAACCTGTAAATTCTCAAAACACATTTTGAACATTCTCATCAATATTTCGAACACCTCTGGTATATTCTGAGACCTTCTAAACACGTTCGGAATTACTTCTCTACTAAAACTTTGTTCACACTCACATTCTAAATGTTCCTAAAAAGTTAGGTGTATGACCCTTTGAGTTCGGATGTCCGCGGACATGTTCAAACTCATTCCTACACAATGATCACCATCGCTACGTTGATTCACATAGTGATCCCCGCATATAATCAAGAAAATCTGTTAACGTGTGAACCTTTTGTATTACTTAGATACACGTTTTATTGCTTCTCGATACTTTACATAGCCTGAGGTGAAATACTAGGTTATCCTCGTTACCCTATATGTACTCTATACGCATCCCGTATTATCAATGTTCAGGCAATGACGAACATCATAATAAATGAGTGGCCCAGAGTGTATCTCTCTATTCTCAAGAGTAGAAATTACCAAAACTACACCATATAAGACATTGGCATACTATCAAGTAAGAGCAATGACCAACTTTATAATTACTCATTCTCCGAGTAATGTTTGAAAGATCCCACCACATCCATATTGTATCCAAGTGCATATGTGTCTTATGGTCTAATGATCTTTCAATAATGGTAATACTTGATATTGATAAACTACCGGTAATAGTGTTGGCGATGAATTTCATGGCATATCATTGTTCACTCCATAACTTCAATCTCATATATCATCGGCAACTTTACAACACTTTGTATTTTCCCATAGTCAAGAAACCGAGACGATCAATGATATACAAACTAGAGGCGAGACTAGGGATATCTAAATGGTGTTTATAATTCCATGCATGTATTAGGGGTTTCCTCCAAATAATCATTATCCCGAACCAATATAATTATAGCACAGAATAATAAACCTAATCATGAAACATGAAATATAATACTACACCTTTTTATTTCCTCTGAATATTTTCTTTAGTCTCCCACTTGCACTAGAGTCAGTAATCTAGTCAATAATTACTCACTCAACACCCATGGCATACCGGTGTTATTCAAGTTCGTTGCATGTGGTCAACTTTATCATCGGTTCTGACATGTTCAGGTCTATGTGTTTTTGCATATCTTTGGGTCTTCATGCCTCACTGATTTTGAAATGAGATGGCATTGTACATGTTTAGTCTTCAGGTAGGACCTTAGTTACCCGACCGGAACTATGTTGCCACTATTTTCATACAATCGATGTTCATAGTACTAGGTCGGTTGGAACTATACCAAGTTCTATCGTGAACTTCTTGACTCAAACACCCTCCATTGTTGCTACTAAAGCAGTTATATTGTCAACCTTTGTTGTAATATCCGTCACAACGTTAAACTTTGGAACTCATCCAAATCCAACATGGAACTTACTTCCATCCCACTGCGCCACCTTATATTAAACACATTTCCTAATTGAGATAAAAATTGTTTGTATCTATGATAAATCTAGTATGGGTATAACATCTTACAATTAAATTTTTGTCACTTCTACATACAAAACATATTCTTAGTTCTTCTAAAGCACATAATAATATTTTTACTATTGTAAAATGATCATCATACGAATCACCTTGCTATATTATCATAGCATTTACACCATAGGACATATCTGGTTGTGTACATATCATGGTGTCGACCATGTGATAAGAAACCATTATTGGTGTTGACATATTGAACCGATTCAATATTTAATATATGTACTTCAACTTGACCTTACTAGGCTCCTCGATCTATAAGCATAGATTGTTGGTGCCAAATATGTAGTTTAGTCTAAGTTTTTCAGACAAAACCATTTTCATTCAAAACTTAATTGTGTGAATAAAAGATACATCATTTCCAATCAGCGATATGTCATCCACATAAAGTATTAGAAATATGTCTTAGCACTCCCACTTACTTTCTTATAAAGACACAAGAATTTTCACCGTTCCTAATGGAACTGAACACTTTAACTATTTCATCAAAGTGAAGATTCCAACTGCGTGATGCCAATTCTATCCAATGAGGTTTGTACACATTTCTAGCATCCTCATTAACTAACACAACCTTGGTCACACTCCTTGAAAAGAAACATTGTTATGTTATTCAACTGCTATATATTTTGAATATGTAGTGGTTGCAAGAATAATCCCTACAAACTTAAGCATCGCTACGAGAGATCCAATCTTGTTGTAGTCAACTCTTTGAACTTTCTCATAAAATCTTTTTTGAAAAATCAAACCTTTTATGGATGTAAACCTTCATGTATGTTTGTTTAAAAATCCATTTACGTTTGGTAGGCATCATGTCTTCTGGAGGGTCTAGCAAGATCAAAACTTGATTTTCGTAGAACGATACTATGTTTGGATTTTATGGTGTCTAGCCATTTCATGGAGTCAGTGCCCATCACTACTTCTTCGTATCTATTCGGTTCATCATTATCCAATAATAACGGTTTCCGACCTATGCGGTTCAATAGTAGCCTCGATTTCCGGGACTACAACTTTGGCATGTGCGGGAGCCTCATGCACCGTAGCCATGTCCGAAACGCTTTTGGGTGCTATGCTACTTTTCTCATCTTGCTAAGATTGAATAACCTCATCAACCTCTATTGTCCTACCACTCAAACCTTTCGTGAAAACTATATGCCGTACCTAGCGACAAACACTTTTTACTTTGGTTTTTAAAGTAGAAGGAATATCGATATATTACTTCATGATAACCTACAAAGATGCACTCATCTGATTTTGGTTTGTAAACAATTTATATATGCCTAGCATACCAAAATTTAAGAAGACAACTTGGGTTTCATCCCATGCCATAACTCATATGGTGTTGTTTTGTCGGATTATGATGGTACTCTATTTAATGTAAAAGGAGTAGTCTCTTAAGCATAATCCAAAAAATTACAATGGTAGTTTTATTTATTTCATGATTGATCTAACCATGTTCAACAAGGTTGGATTACATCTGTCGGACAAACTATGCTGTTCTTGGGTCCGCAAGTTGTGGACACTTCTTCAACTGTCCAGATGTTTGCTAAAGTTGTAACTCAAATATTCACCTGTATGATCCAATCATAAACACTTTATTTTATTATTACATTGATTTTTCACTTCATCCTGAAATTCTCTGAACTCTTTCAATTATTTCATACTTCTTTCTCATCAAGTAGATATACCCTTATATCTCCACTCAAATCATTGATCAAAGTATATGAAGTAGAGAATCCAACACACATGGTACACATAATGGACTACATACATCAACATGTATGATCTCCAATAAGTTTGGTGTCCATTAAATATTGGCATATGAATGGATTTTTAGTCATCTTTAGAAAATTCTAAAAAGCATCAAATGATTAACAATCAAATGACTCCAAAAGTCCATCATCATGGATTTTGTTCATGTGTTTCTTGCTAATATGTCTTAAATGATTGTGGCATATTTAAGTGGTATTCAAACTATTATCCTTGCGGTGTTTGACGTTAGTGTTATGATGTGTGTATTACCTCAATATTTATAACAAATAATCCATTTACCATGGAGCTTTGTTTTAAGTTGAACAACCATTGTTCTCATAAAAACGAAAATATGTAACAATTACTAAGTTCTCATAATAAATCTCAAAGGATAGGTAGGATGCCGACACCGAACACAATAACACTTTATTTTGATCTCGGTGTGCATCATCACCACATCCTTTGTTACTTACGTAAGCCATTGTATTTCTTGCATTGTGTTTCTTTGTATGAGTTTTCATACCAACCAATCAGGTATCCGATACCCCACTATTACATTGATGACCAGCAAAGGATACATATATAACTTGTATATCTTTTATATACTCATCTGGATTTTTAAGACTTTTTTCTGTCATACAATTTTTGCAATTTCCCTTTCAGTTGTTCCTCTCTTTGCGGAAGAAGCTACGATATCAATAGTGGCGCTAGCTTGAGTGGCACGTAGTCCTAGGCATGTTACCGATCTACTAGAACCCTTGGAATTACACTTTTGAAGTTGATCATCACATGACTAGTGTTCTTCCGGATTCTATTCTTAGCATCTTGAAGTGTAATAAACAATTTACTTATACTTGTATCCATCCGATCATGACTACTTCATCATGAGGCTACTATATATAGCTCGAATGGAGGGATATGAGAATAAGATTAGTTCCAAAAGATTTCGATGATCAAGGTGCCTAACATCTTCAATCTTCGCACACACACTCATACAATATGAGAACATTTTGTCACACCCAAGAATTCTCAATAAACTTGCAACCAAACATAGTTTTAGATATCAACATATCTTTAACTTCTTGCTTGTTTCTGAAAAAATCTGTAAACTCCTAGAATACATTGATTCTCAAAACAACTTTTGAAGATCATGTTTCATGCAGTCAAGTATGACACTGATACTAAATTTGAATCAATGCTCTTGAATTAATACAACTTATTAAATCATATGGAGCATATGAGGTTTTTCAAAAGTTTGAAATAGGACTTAATCTTTAATTGTCACTCTAACAATACAGTACCAGTCTGTAAAGTAATTACTAGATATCTAAAGTTTTATGTTTATAACTCAATTATCAAGCTAAGTATAAGGTAGATAGTGGATTTCATTAACTAGTACGAACTATGCAAATTCACTTATACTTTGTTCCATAATTACTGAACTACTCCAATTATCATATTAGCTATTATGTAGCTCCCACTAAAATCAACATCCATCATGATTAATACTTAGTGATTCAAGATCCGCGTTTTGCTATCCTGATAGCAATGTTATAACACGTATCCGGAAGCCAGAACTGGTAGGTAAACATACCAATCACATCTCTATATGACTCTTATTAATCTTTCAATTCTAGTGTTCCATACTCTAGACATTCTAGATAGTATTACAAGGGAACCTCGGTACACCAGCAGTGCGAGAGTTTCGCACCCACACTGTGAATGTTGCTAGGTGCACCCTGATGACTATAAGTGCATAGATCATTTTTAGCTAGTTTCGAAATAAAGATATCGATCACACAGGGAGCAGGAGTCTGAAGTCTAATAACTCTTAAAATAAATATTACGATAGAAATGCTAGACAAAGTTCCAAGTGACAAGATAAAATGCGAGTATTGTGTAAAAAGGTGTTTATGGGTTTTGGGTATAAGAGCAATAAATTAAAGTAAAGCAACTGAGTACAGAAAGTAAGTATCGCGTATGTAAGAGAGATTGGAACTGCAGTAGGGAAAAGGTGTTCTTAGGGAGTAGGGGGCACACCACTAGTATTTTAAAGATCTAAGATAAAGATTATCATCATGAACATTCTCAACTATCTGTGTGTGGGAGGAACTCCATATTTAGATGTATAGGCAACAGCCGCTGCTCACATCATCCTTATAACCACATCAGTCAGCAATCGACATCAATTGAATTACTGCGCTATTAAGGGACATAATCCCGTAGGACGTATCCCATGGCATGGATGGTGTTCCGTGAGTTTCCTCGGTTTCCCAAGTCGATACGTAAGTGGTGCGAACAGCTTTATAGTCACTGTAAGTGCTAGCACGCCTCCGTCGACCAACATGTAGTTTCCTCCATCAAGTCCCCACAAGAGGTAAATATTGAGAGGTCGACTTCTCTCAACATTAAGATGTATAAAATCTAACACATGGTCACAGCGATGAATATCATAATAGACTTTATCTTATTTCAATCTCATACTAGGGTTTCTCCATCTCCTCAAGAACTAATGATCTACTCAGACATGGAGGCAATCAACATCATGGCAATGGTAATGGAAACAATCATAGATGAATAGTACTTGTATAAATCCACAACGAGTATAGGAATTACAACAAGATCTAGACAAGATGTAGATGGGATGGATGGAGATGGTGATGATGCAGCGGTGGATGATGAAGATCAATGCCTTAGCCTCCTGGATCTGCGCAGGGCGAAGATGGATCCCTTGTGGATGAGTTCCCCCTCCAGATGCCTTCTAGAGGTGAGGTTTCTGCGATTTCTGGTTGTTTTGTATGTCGTCCCCTCGAACCAATTGCACGGGGTGAACTATTTGATGAGGCGGAGGCGGCGCCAGCTATACGGCCGGAGCTATATGGCTGGAAAATTGCTCCGCTCATATAGTTGGTCGTTGAGCTCTCTGCCTCGCTTGTTCGCTTCTGGTTTTCTTCAAGTATTATTAATATTTTCCAAATAAGCGATTTATGTTGTTTTTACTCCTTTTCTTCATAGTACAACTGCTCCAAGAATTGTATCCATTGGATCCATCATCTGTCCTGATCCTGGTGAAAACAGACATAAAATATGCGCGCGAATGATGTAAAATACCAAGATCCTACATCTACAATGCAAAGTAATAATGTAAAACATGATGAAAATATGCACTCATCAACTTCCCCAAGCTTAGACTCTTGCTCGTCCCGAGCAAGCTCTAGCTTAATGGATGTGATCCTCATATTCATGAAGCTGAGTCGATAAAATAAATGAGGCAATTGCAACATGTGTTTATCATGTACGATACATGAGAATAAGTTCATGAATAGTACCTTACTCGAACCATCTGAATAGTATTAGAAGGCTTCCACACCTTAGTGATCAATTGTTCATAAAAGAGGAATCTCAACATAATATAAAAGAATCCGGTTCAACCGAATGAGTTAACGAGGTAGTCCCAAGTGTTTTTAGGATTCACATATTCACTTGGCATTCAAAATCTCAAAAGTATCTCTTTGTCGTACTACAATACAGTGGTATATGCCTACTTGCTCTTTGCACGCTCACTCTTTTTCTTCTTCCTCTGTCTTTTCTTTTGTATATACGCTCACACTTTTGTTTAAGTGTTGTGCAAAGGAGCTAGCCATACATTACACGTCATGTAGGAATCCAAAGTTTAACGATCTCAATTATCAAATTCCAAGTGTATATGAAGCATTCTTATGACTTGAAGATTCTACCTCGTCTTGCTCTCACTCTATTTTGATAGGACTTCCATATTCCTTTGTTCAAGGTTTCTTTTTCAACTTAAGTATATAGATAATTTTCCTTTGTAAATCAAACCGTAGACTTACAACATATTGACTAAATTATCTCTTAGGTGTTCTATCAATACAAATGGTGTGGAAGACTCCTATTGCTATCATCAAGTGTAAGTAAAATTATACTCAAGCCATTCATATATCATAAAGCGAACAAAAACTCAATATTGCTCCATATATAATAATAAACTCGGAATTTCATAAAAGGGATTGACTATTCCTGAAGGGAATTCTAATGATGCAAACTTTATTTCTAGTTTGAACTAATGCAAAAATTGTAATAAAACATATAAGATAGATTACAAGGTCTTAAAGATCTCCCCAAGCTTGGAATCAAGCCAGGCGGGATCAAGTAATCCCTTGCGATTATTTGATACCGTGATTATTGTAGATCACTTTGGCGCCATGGCATGTAACACCATGGTGCGTAGCTTCTTGTTGGTCTCCTCCAAAGCAGTTATGTGGCTATAGCACCTCCACAAATCAGACTGTAGAGTGTCCACTCTATCAGCGAGCTTAGTCACCAATGGAAGGAGGTCTTCCTTCTTCTCCATCTCATTGAGACGGTGACGGACTTCAACGTGATGTTGTAGCTCCTGCTTCTGATATATCTCCAATGCCCGCACGTGATCCTTGGTCCTGGGGACAGCTTCTTCTTCCTCATCCATAATTGATGGATCGCCGAAGTGGAAACCGTACCTCAACTCTTCTTGAGGCTTGACCTTCATACGAGCACCAATGGTTGGCTTCGAAAGTGGTACCTCAGCTCCCTTGCTAGCACCTACACCAATATTAGATAATTCCTTACGCTTGTGTGGCCTTTGATCCGTAGTGATGAACTTGACCGTCTCCACGCGCCCTTTTCCATGCGGTTTACGATCTTCCCTCTCTTGTTGAGCTTTCTTCATCTATGGCCAATTGATCTCCGGTGGATCATAGACGTCACGGCGGATGTAGACATCAACCACATCATCATCGGAATCGTTGTTGAAGTAGCTTGGCTCGACGTACTCCTTGTACCTTGGGCTAAACCTCTCCACCTCCTCTTCATCGTCCTCCATGGACGGGCTACTTGAGCGGTCCCGGGATGGAGCGATGAGCCCCATGGGTTTTCCACGGCCTGGGATGGGATAACGTATAGCTAGATTGGTTCCTGGAGATTATGATTATAGAGGGAGACACTATCAGTATATAAGGGGGGTCAGAGTTTGGTAAATCTCGCGAGAAACACAAAATTGTCACCCAAGAAAAGAAGCTGAACAAAACAGGGAAAGAAATCATGGATTTGGAAGTGTCCTACCGCGTAACGACCAACTATATGGGCGTGACTCGTATAGCTCCGGCCGTATAGTTGGTTCTGGGGAGATATTTCCAAATATCTCGAATCCTGGTCGATTAAATCACGAATCGGAATCGACAATAACGGTTTTTAGATGAACAAAAGATCAATCGAAAAAAGTGTCTGGGAGTTTAATGACCAACTATACGGCCGGAATTTTTGGTTCCAGTCGTATAGTTGCGACCGTATAGATACATACATCAAAAGAGTGTCTGAGAGTTTAATGACCAACTATACGGCCGGAATTTTTGCTCCAGTCATATAGTTGCGACCGTACAGATACAAACATCAAAAGCAAAATGTGTCTGAGAGTTTAATGACCACTATACGGCCGGAATTTTTGCTTCGATCGTATAGTTGCGACCGTATAGATACATACATCAAAAGAAAAACCATATGAGAGTTTAACGACCAACTATATGGGCAGAATAGTTTGCTCCTGTCGTATAGTTGCTTCCATATAGCCTCAGATAGCAAAAACAATTTTGCAAAGATGATACAGAGAGTTTAACGACCAACTATACAGTGGGAGCTCCCTTCTCCGGTCGTATAGCTCCACCCGTATAGTTGGTAAAACCCCTCTAAAACTTCAGAAAAATACAAGGAATTCAAAGGCAGAATTTTTAAAAATAAGAACTGTGAAAACAAATCACTTATCTGGGTTAGAAAACTTACCTTGCACTTACCACTGTTTATTTGGGGATGAAAAGTTCCTCCCATAACAAAGACTTCTTCTCTTTTGGAGAAATTGACTTTAGTTCATTGAATAATTCCCGTAAACAAAAATCACCAGGACTAAATTCCTCTCAATGAGTTTGGTGTTTTGCGGGGAAAACATAGACACTTCATCTAACATCTTTATTTCTTGTATCTGCATAATCTACAATTCAAATTCTTGAAGCGAATATAATCCAACGAATCAGCCTTGGCTTATGGTCTTTCCTTTCAAGGAGCTCTTTTAAGGCATCACGATCCGTGTGAACTCTTACCTTTGAATCAATTATATAGGAACAAAATTTATCACAAGAGAGAAATAGAACAAAAAGTTCCTTTTATTCCTTAGGGTAGTTCTTTTGATCACCATTGAGAGTTCTACTAGCATGATGCATAATACTAAATCTAAGACCAATATGTTATCCTCCTACAACATCATCACTAGTTTCGCATATTAAATCAAAGGTTGTATCAAAATTAAATCGCATTCCCTTTGCAAGAGGTTTGTCAAAGGTTTAGATATTCTAGAGAAATTTCTGATGAACCTTCTAGAAAAACCCACATGACCAAGAAAATTTCTTATACCTTTAATATCCCTAGGTGGTGGCATTCTCTCTATTGCTTCAACCTTAGCTCTATCAACTTCAATTCCCTTACCTGATACCTAGTGTCCAAGGACTATACCTTCTTTGACCATAAAATGGCACTTCTCCTAGTTTAGAAAAAGATTAGTTTCTTCACAACGCTGTAAAATTCTTTTAAGATTATCAAAACAACGGTAAACCAAGTTCCATAGATAGAAAAGTCATCCATGAATACTTCCATTATAAGTTCTATAAAATCAGCAAAAATAGCAGTCATGCATCATTGAAAAGTAGCTGGTGCATTACATAAACCAAAAGGCATAAGTCAATAAGCATGTAAACCGTAAGGACTTATGAAGGTTGTTTTAAGTTGGTCATCTGGATGAACAACTATTTGAGAGAAACCAGAGTATCCGTCCAAGTAGCAAAAATGAGTATGGTTTCCTAGCCTTTCTAAAGTTTGATATATGAATGGTAATGGATAGTGATCTTTCCTAGTTTCTTTGTTTAATTTCCTGAAGTCTATGCACATCCTATGCCCAACAACACTTCTAGTAGGTATCAATTGATTGTTTTCATTAGGAACAACAGTAAAACCACCCTTCTTAGGAACATAGTGAACAGGACTTACCCATTCAATTTCTTTAACATGATAGATTATACTTGCATCCAATAGGCGTACAATTTCTTTTCTTACCACTTCTTTCATTTTAGGTTTCAGTCTTCTATTGAATTCGGCAACTGGTTTAGCACCTTCTTCCATGAATATTCGATGGACGGCTATCATATGACTAATGCCCTTCAAGTCATCCATTGAGTACAAAGGCATGGCGATGCTCTTTAAATATCCTCATGAGTTCTTCTTCTTCTTCTCTAAAAGTTTAGCACTAATAATAACAGGGAATTTATTGGTATCATCTAAAAACCTGTATTTAAGATTTTCTGGTAGAGTCTTCAACTCTGGGGGTCGTAATTCCTCATCCCCTCTCTTTTCTGGCTCTTCAAAAGCCTCATCCGTTGGAGGTCCCAAAACGTGAAGTGAATCGAATACATTTTCTAGTTCTCCCAGGGACTTGTCCTCCATAACTATGTCTTCATAGTTTGGATCTTCATCTATTTATTCTTCTTGATTACTAAAGAAAAGAGTCGCCATTTCCTCAATAGTTCTCTCTTCTACTTGTATTTGTGGAGGTCTGTCTTTAAATTTGGAGAAATGGAATTTGTTTTTCGTTCCCCCAAGCTTAAGAGACAGAATATCCTTCTTGAAGTTAACATAGGCACCTATATCACCCAAAAATTTCCTTCCAAATATAATTGGGCAAAGAGTGTCATATGGCATATCAACAATTACAAAATCAATAGGAAAGTCTTTGTTGCCAATTGTGATAGTTGCATTGTCAACAACTCCCATTGGAATTCTAAGGTTTTTATTGGCTAACATAATTGTTATATCAGTATTTTCAATTGTAGCTTGTTCTACTTCTTCTTTTATTTCTAAGTAGAAATCATAAGATATAACATTAACTTCGGTACCAAGATCACATAAAGTGTAATGAGAGGTTTCTTTAAAGGGATTTCTATTTTTGTGCCCCTGGTTTGTTAGTTGTACTCAGTTTTCCCCAGCCGCTTAGTTTTCCTCACTTTTCCCCTCCCTCCATTCCGAAACCCTCACATGCGCTTGGACGGGTGGATATCGTAAGGTCAAAGGCTTGACCGTTACATGCTGATAGGTGGGACCATATTGGGCGGGTCCTGCGTTGAGCATTACGTTACGTCGCCTCGACCGTTACATGCTGACAGGTGGGACCAGGATACACGGCGGACCAGCCATCCGTCTCTCGCTGACTTGTGGGCCCCGTTTGTCCTGATTGTGTGGTCGGTGCAGCCAATGATAAATGTGGCCGTTCTGTGGGCCATCGAAGCCAATGAATGATGGGGCCGCTATGTGGAGCCGTTCTGTGGGGCCATCGTAGCCAATGACCGGTGGGACCATCATGTGGGTCTAGAGGGGGTATTTGCAAATTTGCCACGTTTTACTTTGCAATTTGCAAATTTGCCATTTTGTTTGTCACTGGCATGTGGTGGTCATGTGGAAAATATGCAAATTTTAAAGAAATAGTTTGGCAGATATGCAAAATTGGCAAATATGAAATAATTAACAGGTGGGGTCGTGTATGACATGTTGGCTCTCTCTCTCATCCGCTCTGATCCCCCAGCCCCGAGGAGCTCCTATCCCACCGGCGGACAGAGCAACCATCATTGGCGCGTCGGCGCGTCGCCCGATCTGTCCTATAGCGGAATCGAACAGACTGCCAAGCTGCACCTCAACCATAGCTCCGACACCTATTTCGTCCGTACGTGTTATGCGTTGGGGCAGTACCAACCGCAGGCTGGTCTGCCGCCCATGACAACCGGGATTTGGTTCCGCCGCCATAGCTCGACGAAAAGTCGCAGCAATTGCTAGTAGTGCTTGCTAAGACCTTTGCTCCTGCTCCGCCCACCCTAATCGATTCGGTTCCCGTAATTTCCTCGATATTATAGGTGCAAATTAGTCATCAATGTCTAGTCATAGCGGGTATACTGGCGAGGGTGGGGAATCGATCATGTCGTGGACACATTCTCCTTCTCCTACCATGTCAGAAGTGCATGTAGCTCCTTCTCTTTGTACTACTGTTGAATTTGAAGTGCTGACATGGCCTGTCGAACTGATTCCAATTTAGTTTGTTTTGGGATTTTTACATTGTGCTATGTAGGCCAATGTGAAAGAACATTTCATGGTTCCCTATGTTTTGAGTGTTAGATAACAATACCGTGGAGTTTTCTCATGTGTGCTAAGTGTGCAGGGAATGATATTGTGTTTGGGGGCCGGATTACCCACCCCTATCAAGGGCCGGATTATTCAGCCTAACTCATTTGGCAATGGCAGGCATGGCGCGTCACTCTGTCTGGGGGCGGATTTTCCCCCAGAAAATCCGAACATGGGCGGATTTTCTTCCCCTGAACGGATAATCCGGCCCCCAGGAAATGATCAAGGGCAGGCATGGCGCGACGCTCTGTCTGGGGGCAGATTTTACCCCAGAAAGTCTGAATAGGGGCAGATTTTCTTCCCCTGACCGGATATTCCGGCCCTCTCTTTGGGCCAGATAATCCGGCCCCGAGGAAGCGAGCAAATGATGGGTTGGCGTGTCGCTCTATTTGGAGTCGGATTACCTGCCGCATATTCTGTGTCTGGGGCAGAGTTTTCCCCAGGCCGGATAATCCGGCCCTCACTTGGGCCGGATAATCCGGTCCCCAAAGGCTCCAACGGGTCAGTTGGGAGAGGGGGTATAAAAGCCCCATCTCCCCCTTCGTTTAGAGCTCTTGATTCATTCGAAAAAGTCCAGACTTATTGCAAGTTCTCTCTCTCTAGATCTCCCACTTCAACCACCCGAAGACTTCGATCTTTAGGGGAATTGAAGGAGGAGACAACATACATCGTCATCACGAATGAAGCGCATCAACTCCTCTCCATTCACTTGGAGAAATCCCCGATCTAGTATTCTCGCTAATATCTAGATCTTGTGTTTTGTTATTGATAACTTATTCCTGTGGCAGCTTGTTGTCCTTACGGGAGCCTCCAAGTTGGTTGTGGAGTTGTGCCCCACTAGTTGTGTAAAGGCGCCGGTTCCCGCCTTGAAGGATTCCTATAGTGGAAAGGTGGATCAGGCCTTTGGTGGCGGCATCCATCGGAGAACAGGGTGAGGCCTATTATGGCGTGGTGTTCTTAGTACCGCCCACCCCTCATATGCAGATGTACTTCCCTTAACAAGGAAGGAACTGCGGTAAAACAAATCCTATGTCTCTGCGTGCTCCACTAAGGTTTACTCATTCCGCTTTCTCACTCGCCCTTACTCGCTAGTAGTTAGGTTTGCATATAGGGAAATTCTTTATATAGTACATCTAGAGAATTTACCTTTTGTGTCAAGCCTAAAATTGTAAAAGCATTAAAATTTGAAGTAGCACCTATTCACCCCCTCTAGGTGCCCATATAATCCATTTCAATTGGTATCAGAGCCCCGACTCTTTATCCGGGCTTAACCGCCTAAGAGAAGTATGAGTACTAAGGAAAATTGGAATGAGGCTGTAGATAAGGTCACAATGGATGACCTCAAGACGTTGGAAACAACCTTGTTGAAATCCTTTGAGACCAAGATGGAGGAGATGCATCAAATGATTGCTCGCCTCACACCATCTATAGCCCCATCTCCATCTTCCTCTGAGGCTACCACTCCTTCATCCAAGGATAAGGCTCACGCCGGATCTAAGGAAGATGAAGTGGTAGGTGAAAAATATAATGGTTCCGCCTCCAAGAAGGGAAGTGACAAGGAGGACTATAGTGAGGTTCCTCACCTATATTCTCCTGACCCACCTATCCCACATCCTCACATAAACAATAGGGTTGATCCACCCAAACTTACTGCATCTTCATTTAATCAATGGCAATTCTTAATGAAGTCTCATGTATGCAGTTCGTCAATAGAACTTTGGAGAATTATCGAAGAGGGTCTTCATATTGGAGATCACACCAACTTGACAAAAAGAGAAGTTGTGGACAGTCAATTGAATGCAATGGCTCTCCACATGATACAACTCGGAGTGGATCCCAAGGACATGCCCCACATTGAGCATTTCCACACCGCTAAAGAAGCTTGGAATGCACTCACCGATCTCTTTATTGGAAACGAAAGCACGAGGAGGAATAGGTATGATGCCCTTAGCAATAAAGATGAAGGATTCTACATGTTGGATGGTGAAGATCATGAAGATATGTATAGAAGGCTCAAGGGAATTGCAACAACATTTAGAAAGCATGGAGCCACTCACATTGATGATGCTTGGATAAAAAGGAAATATGTGAGTGCTCTAATGCCTTTTGAGCCAACAGACTTGAAGAGCTTGCAAGGTAGACACAACTACCATCAAATGACTTCCAATGAAGTCATGCAAGAAATGGCATCAATCAAGGTTGCAGCTAAGAACGCTGAAGATGCCCGTGCCAGGGCTATTGGAATGCAAAAGGGGTCAATGTTGCTCTAAAGGCAAATGTTGTTGAGCAAGATGAGGATGAAAGAGGATACGAGGGTGTCACCATGGGCTGCCCCGAGGAAGTCAAGCATGCTCATGGTGAGTACATGGCCTTCTATGCAAGGAACTTTTGGAAGGATCCAACCAAGGCCAAGTCGGATCTCGAGCGCAAGAATGGGTCAAGTGGAAGAAGAGAGAATGGCCCAAAACTGAGAACATGCGACAATTGTGGAGATAGGTTACACTTTGTGGCTGAGTGTCCATATCAAAATACAGAAGACAATGGTGGAAGACTCATCCTTAAAGAAAAATCCAAGACACCTCGAAAGAAGCCATTTATCAAAAAGAATGGTCCTTACAAGAAGCAACCCAAGATTGTCTTGGTGGCACAAGAAGAATATTCCTCTGCAGGTGAAGATGAAGAGGATGAAGATAGTACTCGTGAGGTGGCTGCTATAGCCACCACATCTACCCCATCATCACTCTTTGACTATCCAAATGAAAACATCATCAACAACAACATCACCTGCCTTATGGCTAGAGGGTCCGAGGTATCATCTTCTATTTCCTCATATTCTAAGACTAACATAAATATGGATATGGATGATGATACTAGTCTTAAGATAAAAGAAGAAGTTATTTCTTTGGACAACTTTTTCACTAACTTGCAAGGTGAGCACAAACTACATTTTGATGCTCTTATTAGTCAACATGCCCAAGCCGAAGATCTCCTCGAAGAAAAGGGTAGAATTGAAGAGAAGATGCCTTGGAGATAGCCTCCTTGAAGAATGCCTTAGAAGAAGAAGACGAAGCTCGACTATCCTTGGAAGAGAGACTCAAGTCAATTGAGGAGTCCCATGAAGAGGTTGTTGTTCAGCTCATCAAAGAACGTGACAACGCTCTTACTAAGGTAAAGAAACTAAAGAAGGAAAATATTGAATTTGGGGCTGCTCATGCTAGACTCTCGGAGAAGTTTGAGAGACTTGACGTTGCTCACAAGGCATTGGAGAGTGAACATTCTACTCTAAATGAGTCTCGTGACCAACTCCAAACTCAATTGGAGAAGTATGATATGCCCAGCACCTCTACCCCATCTTGTGGACAAGAAGAACCTATAAAGGGATCTCAACATAAAGGTAAAGAAGTCCTAGATGAGGTGCTTAGCAAGCAAAGGACAAACAATGGGAAAGAAGGTCTTGGTTATGTCCCCAAGAAAAAGAAGAAGAAGAAGAAGAAGAACAAGAATAAGAAGAAGAGCACAACTAATCAACCAAAGACAAGCACCACCTCTAATGACAAGACTAACTATGATGGTTTTGCAGGGGCTAATAATCCTAATTATGAGTTATTTTGTGATTATTATGGTGATGTATATGCTAGCTTTGTAGGTCCTTATGATAGTTACATTTCTTGATCTATTTGGGTTCACAAGACCCTTGTCACTAACATGAGAGGACCCATTGGAAAATGGGTACCTAAAACCAAGAAGTAACTTTCTTGCAGGGCTATGATTCCGGTGGGTCTAAATGGGTGCTCGATAGCGGGTGCACTAGTCATATGACCGGAAGCAAAGAGATCATCACGGAGATGCAGCCAAATCATGATCACATAACCGTCTCCTATGGTGACAAGTCAAAATATGAGGTATTGGGTCTCAGAAAAGTTGTGGTTGCTCACGATATCTCTCCTGTGGATGCCTTGTTGTTGAGACCCTCGGTTATAATTTACTTTCTATTCGTGCCCTTGGTAAGATGGGTTTTGCAGTTTTCATTGATGCTGATTTGGTGATACTCTTGTGGAGCAAGTCTCTAAAAGTCGCTTTCGTGGGATATGTTGAAAATGACCTGTACGTGGTGGGCTTCTCGGGGAAAACCACTACAAGCCCGATGTGTCTTTTTGGAAAGGCTGACGCGGGTTGGTTATGGCATCGCCGACTAGCCAACATCAATATGAGAACTTTGCAAAGTCTCCACAAGGGTGGCCACATCCTTGGTCTAAAAGAAAATGTTTCCTTTGCCAAAGATCGTGTTTACAGGGCTTGTGTTGAAGGGAAAATGCATGACTCTCCTCATCGAAGGAAGACCATTATTTCATCAAGGAGGATTTTGGAGCTTCTTCATGTGGATCTCTTTGGTCCTCCATCACATGCAAGCCTCGATGGGAAGAAGTATTGCCTCGTGATTTTTGATGATTACTCAAGATACACATGGGTTTACATCTTTAAGTTGAAGAGCGAGACACACAAACGCTCACCGACTTTGCCAACGAGGTTCAACATCAACACAATGTCCCTATATTGGCAATAAGAAGTGATAACGGATCCGAGTTCAAGAATACACCTTAAATGAATTCCTAAGTGAAGAGGGGATAAGACATCAATATTCCGCTGCGTACACCCCTCAACATAATGGTGTTGCCGAGAGAAAGAACCGGACTTTAATGGATATGGCCAGATCTATGCTAGCTGAGTTTAAGTCTCCTTGTCATTGATCAGATCTCGGGCAATGTAAGTATCGAGAGACAAAGGTAGTAAGACACGACTGTCCCGGTTCAAACGACGAAAGATCTTCGTGGAATGCACAGGGGTCACATGGCCATATAGGTCCCTCTGTCGATAATTGGTGCGGGAGTGTCCCGACCATGTCTGGAGTGTTCCCGAACCGTGGGGTATCACGTTTAACGGCTTGATGATTCTTAGAGAGTGTTTATAAGATCGGTAGAATCGCCGAAGAATTGTAGAGAGAAAACCAGAAGGCACTACAACAGATCCTAGAATCGGTGACGAATTGCCTGGTGACAAAATTCAGAACCGTCACCGAAAGTAACCATAGGTTACGGATTAGTTTTGGGCGTCACGTATGCTTGATAATGCGTGACGGTCGCGTTTCGCGTCACGGCAAACCGTCGCCGATTATCCGCACGACGGATTTTAGAGCATCGTAGATTAAGCCGTCACCGATTGTTCGTGGGACCAACGAGTTAGCAATTGTGTTAAAAACGATAAAAGGGCAAAGATGGGTTTCGAACCGAGGACCTAGTACAAAGTAAAACGTTTCGTTACCGCTGGGCTACCGTTCGGTTTTTGAATTGTTTGATTGGCCTACCATTTTGTAAACTCTATGTGCAGTACGTGGCATGTACAAACACGAATCGTTATAGTTAGGACTTGTGCGATCTTCCAAACAGTTTTCTTCTCTGTTCTTGCGAACGAGCACCGTCAAGGGTATCCCTTGTCCAGGCGATCACGACATTTGCTGGCCCTTCATCTACAAGTCCTAGAGACTTGCGCCTACGCGATCACGACGATCGATCATGATCCCAGCTAGCGAGGCTTCGCGGTAGGCCGGCGCACGGCGATAGGAAGCACATGTGAGTTCCGTTGAGATCTGTTATGAAATTGATTTGGATTGGTGTTTATGTTACACATTGTGACTTATTTGGACTTTGGTAAACAATTTTCACATCGATTAGTACAAATTGAATGGCATCATGACTCGAGTGGAACACATTATATATATTTTTGTAGGCGATGGATCGACAGTGGATTACTCATGGGCGCAAGTTCACCCCTTTTTACATACAAGGTGTCTGCGAGTTTATGGGGTTTGCGCGCGCAAACTGCAACGAAGGTGCATCAATATTGTGCCCATGCCAAAAATGCCTTAATGTTACACAGCAGACTCAGGACACTGTTGAGTATCACTTACACGTCAATGGTATGGCCGTTTCGTACACAAAGTGGAGTTGTCATGGAGAAGATGATGGTCCTGATGAAAACTATGATCATAGTTTGTATCAAAGCGATGATGATGATGATTATGATGATGGAAATGAGAATCATAATGATCATGTTGATAAGATGTTAGATGAGCTACATGATTCTGGTGACAGAGGCCCAAGTGACACTAATTTCTATGCGAACCTCATCGAAGAAGCTAAGAAAGAGCTTCACGAGGGATGCACCACTGAGACGAGGTTGTCATTCATTATGAAGATGCTTTACGTGAAATCATACAACCGGGTCACAAATAGAGCTTTCGATCAATTTATGGCTGTCTTATGTGCTGGTTTGCCAAAAGTGAATTTTCCCAAGTCCTATGCTGAAGCTAAGAGTGTTATTTCTGAGGTTGGGCTTGGTTATGACACAATTCATGTTTGCAAGTATGACTGTGCTCTGTTTTGGGGAGACCATGCCAAAAAAACTCATTGTCCCGAGTGTGGATTTTCAAGGTGGAAAGACCCGGAAGCAAAGAGCAAGATTCCCCACAAGGTGCTTCGATACTTTCCTATAATCCCAAGGTTACAGAGATTTTTTGTTTCCAAGGAAGCGTCGATGAACACCAAGTGGCACAAGGAGAAGAGGGTTGCACAACCGGGTATTTTGAGGCACCCAGCTGATGGTGAAGCATGGAAGCACTTTGACAAGGAGTTTGGATGGTTTGCTTCAGATGCCCGTAACATAAGGCTTGGTATTGCGACAGATGGATTCAACCCATACGGAAACATGAGTAGTTCATACAGTATGTGGCCAGTTTTTTTCATTCCAAATAACTTCCCACTGTGGATGTGCGTGGATCAATCCAACTTCATGATGTCATTGCTAATCCCTGGAAAAAATTCACCAGGAAAGGATTTTCATGTATTTATGCAGCCATTGATAAAAGATATGATGAAGCTATGGAGTGGCGTGGGCACATATGATGCGTGCACAGGTAGAGAGTTTCCATTGCATGCTGCGTTTCTTTGGTCGATTCATGACTATCCTGGATATGCCACGATGTCTGGCCGTAGCACAAGAGGGTTTTTCGCATGCGCGCACTGCGATAAGGATCCTTGCTACGAGTCTTTGCATACTAAAATTGGTTATATTGGTCATCATCGATTTCTACCTCACGATCACAAGTGGAGGAGTAGCAGAGCCTTCAATGGAAAACCTGAACCTAAGGATGCACCAACAAGTTTCACACTTGCAGAAAGAGAGGAGAGGGTACAGAGAGTTCAGGATTACAGGCCAGGGAAAAATCCATCAACTAGGAAGAGAAAGCGTGGCATGACTGGTGAGCCAACCTGGCACCTCAAGATCAGCTTATATGATCTTCCATACTGGTCAAGATTGAAGTTTGTTCACAACCTAGAGGTGATGCACATTGAGAAGAACATATTGGACAATATCCTTGGTACCCTTCTTGAGCTTGATGGAAAGAACAAGGAGACTGTTGGTGGTAGAATGGATTTGGAGAAATTTAATGAAACTTGAGGCCAAGGGTTTTTCAAAGGAGAAAGCACCGTGGACGCTTCAAAAGGAAGGAAAACAAAAATTGTGCAAGTATTTGGCCAACACTAGGTTCACAGATGGTTTTGCTGGAAACTTAGCAAGATGTGTCGACATCCCGGGGGTAAAGTGCACGGTCTGAAGACGCATGACTGCCACATACTTATGCAGCGTGTGTTGCCAGCTAGTCTGAGAGGGATTGCATCAAAGGCGATGTATGAGACCATTGCTGAACTAGGAAACTTTTTCAGGGAGTTGTGTGCCAAAACTCTAAGAGCATCTGTGCTGCGTCGAATAAAGGTTGAAATTGTCATAATTCTTTGCAAGCTTGAGCTGCTATTTACCCCATCATTATTTGATGTAATGGTGCACCTGGCTATTCATCTACCTGATGAGGCACTTCAGAGGGGGCCTGTTCAATATGGTTGGATGTATCCGGTTGAAAGAAGGCTCGGGTACCTGAAATCAACTGTGCGTATAAAATCAAGGCCTGAAGGTTCAATTGCTGAGGGATATATCGTGGATGAGTGCTTGCATCATTGCTCTAAATTTTTGGGTGACGTCATAGAAACCAGACATAACAAGCCTGAGAGGAACCAAGATAAGAAACAAAGAGTTGATCCACTAGAGTTTGATATTTTTTCAGATGGAGCCAGGGGTTTAGGACTATCCAAGTTGAAGTATTTTCCCAAAGAATTTGACAGTATGGTTTGGTATGTACTTCAGAACTGTGATGAGGCACAAAATTATATTCGGTAGGTCTATTTACCTTTTTATTAATCATTCAAAATTTTCAGTAATATTTTGTGTTATAGCAGTACCATTACTAATTTGTTTTTGATTTTTAGGAATTTCTGACAACAACTACAGAACAGGGGTGTGAACAACATTGAGGCGGAACTAGAGAAAGAATTCCCTGTATGGTTTAAAAAACATGTCAGTAATTTGGACAATGCTCCAAAAGATTTAAAATCACTAGCACTTGTTCCAAATGCTCGTGTAGTGGTACACCCTATGTGCAATGTAAATGGCGCTAGGTTCCGTTCCGTCGAGCGTGAGAAGAACATGAGGACTCAAAACTCAGGCATAATGATAAGAGGATCCGTTTCTGACGAACAAGATCAAGAATACTACGGTGTGATGACGGAGGTTCTTGAGTTACAGTACCCGAGAAACAAGCACGGCGACAGATCTGTGTTCTTGTTCCGCTGTGATTGGTTTGACCTTGGAAGTAGGAAAACCACGGAGATAAAGGATGATGGATACTTTAAAAGCATCAATACGTCTGTATTGTGGTACAAGAACGCCCCTTTCATATTAGCTCACCAAGCAGAAACTTGTTTTTACTTGGAAGACACAAAATTTGGTGATCCTTGGAAGGTGGTGCAAACTTTCAAGCACAGGAATGTATACGATGTTCCAGAAAAAGATGATGAAGGCAATGCAGGTGCATACCAGGAAGACCTAGGCTCAGAAGATCCCATTGTTCACCAAATTGAGGACGAGGAAGATGAATATGTTGATGATCATGAAGACGACATGGCTGATCGCTCTGATGATGTGATATTTGTTGACTCTCAGACTGTTAGACAACTAGCAGGGAAAAATGGTGTAAACAATGATATGGACCTGAGCGACGAAGAACAAGAAGACTTGGAACCGGTTATCGATGAATTTGGGAGGAGCATTTCAGATGTTGATAGTGATATTGACTAGTACCTTGTGAAAATGCCTTACTAAAATACTAGCACGCAGTTGTACTGTTTGATACTAGTTATGGAGACTGTTGCATTCAATTCCCAGTAACCATGTTATACACCAAATTATTAATTACAATGATATATATGGTCGTACCTAGATGTTTTTGCTTGTTTTTGTCATACTTACTTCGAGCAGCAAAATAGATTTACTGGAGATAGATACTTCTTTACGTGACACAACCTACGCGACAGACATGTCCGTCTAGTAAGTTGTGCACGCATAAAATTTGTAGATCATAAAATATTCATAGATACCGATGAAATGAACTCAATTAACACGATTTCACTATAATTGGCAGCAACGACAGGCATAATATATTTCAGCTCATAAAAAATTTAATAGTACCATTACACTTAAGCATGTCTTCAGACATACTAATGCCACATAATGAAAGGACCGTAAAATATTGTCTTAACATCTCATATTATTAGGTCGACAAATGACCCATGACCATCATAGTGAAAATGATCAAGGCTACTAAAGTTCCACATTTGGAACATAGAAGGCAAATAGGAAAGCCCCCTTACGTCCCACGTACAGCATGAAAAACATATTGTCTCCAATTCGCCGAAAATCCTCCTCTTGTGACATCACTTCCCTCCACCTAGCGCAGCATACTTGGCCATCCTCACGAGAAATTGAGTACGGCCCTTTGACCTTTGTGTATTTATCACACACAATTGTGATATCACCATATTCAGCCATGTCTTCAGGGACAAGGCGTCGCGGGAGTTTCTGTTCTTGGTCCACATTCACAATGTGAACATTTGTTAATCGGAAAATTACAGGCACAACAAAGTAGATCACTCATACTTACCAGCTCTTTCTTCACGCAATTTGTCCAGCTTAATGTGTGGATCAGAGACTCACATTTTCCAACTTGATAAGGCCTAGCTCCATGTTCATCAACCAGCGTGCCAATGATGTCAACATTGCTGACCACTGACTCCATCATTCTCCAGTTAATTATGGTTCCATCAGTGGCATGCATAGCGTCAAGTATGCCTTTCTTATCCTGGGTCAGATTGTAATATGCTGTACAAGTTCAAATACTTAATTAAATGAATATTACTAAATCAAAATTAAGATTAATGCATGGTAGGTACGTCAACATTAAGATTGTTTAGGAACAAGGAAAAAATATCGTGCTAAACACAAAGCAACTACTTCTTTTTTCATAAGGAAAAAACTAGAGACAATTCCATCGGTGACATTCTACACATTACAAAGTAGACTAGAAACCGAGCAAAATGGGTGAACCTAAATATTTTAGTGGATCTACATATATACATCCATTTTATACAAACTCATAAACATCGTATATTTGTAAACGGAGGGAGTACTGCAAATAAGCAGTTACTTACATGGGTGGGTGATCGGTAGGTTGATCGACGTCACAAGGGTAGATGGACCTTGTGTGTCGGTAGAGAAGACAAGCTTCGTTCCAACATCCAGATTGTAGACTCTAGCAAATTCTCTCCAATATTGGCCTTCAAGATATGTTCTGCCATCCTTGTTGATACAATCAACGTTGAATTCGAACCCTTCTTCCGTAACCACCTCGACCACAAAATCATTCTCGTGGTCAACAGAGTCGATGGCAAACTTATTAAGGAAATTTGCTCTAGCATAGCAGGGTATTAACTGAAGAAAAATGGAACATGTTTACAACATGACAAACTAACAGATGCTATAATTCATGACAAAAGGGTGGAACAGGAAAGACTGATGATAATAAAAAAATAAAACCAGTACCATCATTTCTTCAAAATTCTCTACAAGGGTGAGAACGAAAAAGGACTTGATCTTGTCGCCCAGGCCGCACAGACCCTTGGTGTCAAAACACCAAGGACACTACGAATCAAAAAAAGAAAATTTAAAGATCATTGGCCGTACATTTTTGTCCAAATAGATCCAGTACATGCAAACTAGATAGGTTAGATTTTTACCGCAACGATCTTGCCCTTCGCCATCCCTCTCTCTCGACAGATTTGCGGCCTAGGCAAAGGTGGTTTAGATGGCGACGCTGACTCGAACTATGCCTTTAGGGTTTGTTGGAGGGAGAGCGTATATATATATGGTCTGACTATGCTTGCATGCCGGGCCTGGACCCAGTTGTAAGCTTAATTTGTGGGCTCGACGTGATTAGCTTTAGCCGTTAGGCAAAACAAGGAAATATATTGATTACATTTAGTGCGCAGAGCAAGGAAATTGATTTGGTTTTTATTGCTCTGACTTAGTCGTCATAGTTAGGTCATGTAAGATCCTCTAAAATAGAATCTTGAGACTAACAAGGAAAGTATTAGCTATATTAATTAAATCCTTTACTTAGAATATTTTGCAAATTTTATGAAAATTATTGGAAATAAGGAGTTTGCCTTTCATGTTTGTGGTTGTTTTTAGACATTCTGAAGGATCATCAGTATGTAAAGTACATAATTTTCTGGTTTGAGATTGGTTTCAAAAACTTTTTGTAGTCCAAACTTACTTCAAACTTTCTTAGCTACAAAATAAAGCATCAAACCATCTAATTTAGTAAACAAATGCAGTGTGCATCAACATGAGAATTCAGATAACAAGTGCACCAATAATGCAACAGCAAACTCCATACAAATTAACATAGTCTTAAACAACTAGGTATGATTGCCCAGCTTCCACCATACATAATAAAAAATTAGTCTTTAAACAGCGCACAGTTTCTCTTCATCTCTAGGGGGACAACACAAACATAAACTAAACTTGTGGAAACAGAACATGAGGGCCAACAGTGGGACCGATAACCGGGATGAGGCCACCCTTGACGTACTTGTCAAGGAATCTGCCAAAGGCGGCATGCTTCGCCATGGTGTGGCCCTTGTGCTTCTGCCTGCTGCCTACGCCAACGCCATCCGCGTGCTGGATCAGGCTCTCTAAGTTCTTGGTGATGATCCTGCCACAGAATGGGCAAGATAGCTCCCTGCGGCTGCGGAAAGGTATCTGGCCACTCACTAGCCGCTTAAGAACAAAGCGGCTCTTGCGGTCCCTGTCGTCCTTGTCGTGGCCCACGTCGTCAGAGTCTTCCTGTGAATTTTGAATTACGTAAGAAGTGAGATAAACAGGAGCAAAACAACGATCAAACGAAATAACATTTGATGAGCAAAACAGGAGTAAAAAATTAACAATGCTACCAAAATTATTCTAAATTGTTGCGGTGATAGTACTAACATTTGATGATCGAGGACAGTTTTGTGTTGCGGTGATAGTATTAACATTTGATGAATCGAGGATAATGTTGTGTGACCAATATTTGTTGAATCGAGGACAGTTTTGTCTTATCATGTCTAGTGAGCGCAGGAAAGCCTAAGCGTTCATTTCTATCTGCTTCAAAGTCCATAATGGATAATTTATTAAAGAACAATATTCTTTGTGGACATAATTCAAGGCATGTGAACTTTAGGGGCAAATAACCAATTTTTCCTAAATAAAATTCTTGCAATCATAATCAGTAGAATGAAAGAAGACTCGGATGAATTTAAGTTTCAAACGCATTGATCATTACACATTAAATTCCATTCATTAGATCAATCATTTCTTCCCAAATAAAATTCTTGTGATCATAATCTCTACAATCAAATTAGACTCAGATGAATTTAAGGCACTTAATGATGAATCATTTACAACTTAAGTACCTTAACACATTCAGAAAGTTATCTGATAATTATGAACCGATAGATATCATATGAGCAATCATAATAAGTAGAATTAAAGAAGGCTTGGATGAATTTAAGTTTTAAACGCATTGATCGATACAGTAAACAGGATACTGATTCAAACACACTATGGAGTCATCACATTAATAAGCAGCAAATTTAGATAATGGTAATTATGAATTCCATGCATCAGATCAATCCTTTATTCCCAAACAAAATTCTTGCTATCATAATCTCTACAATCAAATTAGACTCAAATAAATTTAAGTCGCTTGTGTTGATCAATCATGTGCAAGGTAACTACCTTAACACATTTAGAATGTAATCTGATAACTATTAACTGATAGATATCATATGAGCAATCATAATCACTAGAATGAAACAAGACTCGGATGAATTTAAGTTTCAAACGCGTTGATCATTACACTTAACAGGATACTAATTGATACACACTATGGAATCAACACATTAATAAGCAGCAAATTAAGAAAATGGTAATTATAAATTCTATGCATCAGATCAATCTTTTCTTCCCAAACAAAAATCTTTGTTATCATAATCTCTACAATCAAATCAGACTCAGATGAATTTAAGGCACAACATTCAGAAATTAATCTGATAACCATGAACCCATATATATCATGAGTAAGAATACTATATGGAAGATCAAATCAAAGTCAACTACAAAGGAACCGTACGAACCCTAGAATCAAGAATATCTAGAAGACCACCTAGACAGCACAAATCAATCTACTCTACGACCAAACCCTATGTGAATAGTAAGATGAATAGAGGAGATCGAACATAACAGCTCAGAACCTCGGTGCCGTCGTTGGAGGCCTCCTCCTTGAACGGTAGATCTTCTTTGCGGGCTTGTTCATAGAGGTACTCGATGGAGTCAGGGTCTTCGCCGTCGTAGTACTCATCGTCCGGCACGACGATGACCTGGCGGCCTGCATGCGGGTTCTTTAGATCTGCCGCGGGAGCCATGACGTCCTCCTCCTTCTCATCATCGACGGCGACCACGACCGGTACGGTGGAGTCCGCAACGGTCACGGCGCGCCGACGAGCGGCTGGTGCTCCCGAAGAAGACTCCCCGCCCGCCACCGCGGCGATGACCGTGGGTGCATCGCCAGAGCCGCCGACTGCCTTCGACTCTGGCTCGTCTTCGGGAGCACGCTTCATCTTGCAGATTCACTAAGGGATGAGATTGGTGGTGCAGTGGTGGGAGCGGATTGGGGTTTTCGGCAGATTGGGGAAGAAGTGGACGATGGTGGGAGAGACGATGAGACCAATGTGTTATATAGATGCTGGCGGTTTGGTTTCCTCTGGTGCACGCGTGGGTGTGGAATCGTGTAGTCCTGCATGTAGTCCACTTTCCCATTGCTTTCAGATTGGACCCACGCATGACATTTGGGAGAGTGGCGCGTTGCAGCTGAAATCTCTACAAATTCTATATTATATAAATTCTTAAAAAAATCTATATTATATAAGTAAAAAAAGTATATTGTGTATAAAACAATAAGTTTTCTAAAAGATTTTATAGAGAAATATTGAATTTGTTCAAATTAGTTGAAATCCTAAATTAAATTGGAACCAATCTCGGTCAAACTGGAACACATAGATGCCAATGGGTCATAAGTGTAACTGGACCCACATGTGTCATCAGGGTCAACTTTTGCCCAATCTCAGTCAACATAGAACCCACAGACACCATTGGGCCCACTTGCACCAATGCTAGTGTAAGTGGACCCACGTGTGTCATCAGGTCAACTTTTGTCCAATCTCAGTCAAACTGGACCCATAGTTGCCATTGGTACCCGCATGCACGATGCTAGTGTAATTGGACCCACATGTGTCATCAGGTCAACTTAAGCCCAATCTTAGTCAAACTGGACCCACAGATGCTATTGGGAACACTTGCACCAATGCCAGTGTTAGTGGACCCACGTGTGTCATCAGGGTCAACTTAAGCCCAATCTTAGTCAAACTGGACCCACAAATGCCATAGGGTCCCACATGCACCGCTGCTAGCTATGTGGGCCAACATGTGTCATCAGGGTCAAATTAAGCCCAATCTTAGTCAAATTGGACCCACAGATGCCATAGGGTCCCACATGCACCGCTGCTAGCTATGTGGGACCACATGTGTCATCAGGGTCAACTTAAGCCCAATCTTAGTCAAACTGGACCCACATATGCTATAGGGTCCCACATGCACCAATGTTAGCTAAGTGGACCCACATGTGTCATCAGGGTCAACTTTTGCGGTGATATGAGTCAACATAGAACCCACAGATGCCATTGGGCCCACATGCACCAATGCTAGTGTATGTGGACCCACGTGTGTCATCAGGGTCAACTTAAGCCCAATCTTAGTCAAACTGGACCCACGTGTGTCATCAGGGTCAACTTAAGCCCAATCTTAGTCAAACTAGACCCATAGATGCCATAGCGTTCCACATGCACCGCTGCTAGCTATGTGGGCCCACATGTGTCATCAGGGTCAACTTAAGCCCAATCTTAGTCAAACTGGACCCACAGATGCCATAGGGTCCCACATGCACCGCTGCTAGCTATGTGGGCCCACATGTGTCATCAGGGTCAGCTTAAGCCCAATCTTAGTCAAACTGGACCCACATATGCCATAGGGTCTCACATGCACCAATGTTAGCTAAGTGGACCCACATGTGTCATTAGGGTCAACTTTTGCAGCGATATGAGTCAACATAGAACCCACAGATGCCATTGGGCCCACATCCTGGTGTTCGACTACTATGCTGGCAATAGGGAGCTGGTCGTCACAATCTACAACGGTAGGCTCTCCCACCGGGAGTACACCACCAGCAGCGACGATGACAGCAACGATTATGGCAGTGGCGGTGAAAGGGACACGCAGACCATGCCCGTCAAGGAGGAGGAGATGTCAGAGGGCTAGTACGGACGTCCAGACCGGGTCCTGACCCTATCAGATTTCCATGTCTGCCTCTTCCTAGACTAGGAAGAGGATCTAGGATTAAACTTACCCTGATGCACTCTGTTTAAGTTTTCCTGATACACTATTCTTAAGTCTAATATGTAAGACTAAAAATGCTTTTTCTACCCTGTTGCATGTGCATCAGGGTGTGACCAAGCAGATCCGCCCCTGTTCCTAGTTGCAAAACTATTTGCTGAGTTTCTGGGTGTAAAGTCTAATGAGATCACCTACCTTTTGGTGGATGTTAGAAAACTTTGTTGGCTACATATCTAATATGTGAAATAATTCTGCTCTTCTGTTTGTTTTTCGAATCAATGAGGTTTACTTGTTTAAGTGATATTGTGCTTCAGCTTTCAAGTTGGAGTTGTGGAATGAAGGAAACTAATGGTATTGTCTGCTCAGTAATCCAACTGTTGTACGTGAATGAACATATTTTGTTTTCCTTTTCATATATAAACAAATGACTTATTCAAATAATTTAATATGGTTCATGGCCAAATAAATTTATAATACAATGAATTAGAGATAATCCCGGCTTGTAAACCATATTACAAATTCCGCACGGGAGGTCTAAGTAGTGGCAAAACCTAAACCGTTGCATGTGTTAGGATTTATTTAATTAAAATATGTAATTAGAGATAATCCCCGCTTGTAAACCTCCCGTTCCGTTCCCTCTGTTTTTTCCAATCAAATTTACAATGAATCGTTTTCGTTCCCTCCACTTGTGTACCGAAAATTTTCGTTCCCACCTCTTTTGTTTTCCACCCGCCTGCCCATTTTGGCGCTAACAATTTGCCGCCCCCACGACACTTTAAAAACGGCGTGCCCCCACCTCCTGCATACCCATCCCCTAATTCCGTTCCTTGTTCACCGCCTACCTAGAACCCCATCGCCACTTTCCTCGACCTCAGATCCGTCAAGCAAGGCGTTGGTTGCCGACGGATTTCCCCTCTGCGGCGGGCGACATGTCCGGCAGTCTTTGAAGCGGCACACCATGCCGGAATGTGCTACCACCGACACCGAAGCAAAAGCGTAAACGCCCAGGTCATTTTTCTGCCGCCCTAGGTCTATGCCTCTTTCTAGATCAGTCAAGCATGAGTTCTAGTAGATCAACATGTGTCGATCGTTGTTCAAGATGCTGCAGCTTATGTGCAAGATCTAGGTTTTAGATCATAGACATGGTTCGAGATGCCTAGCACGTGTTAAACGTGACACCCTATGATCCGAATCCTTCGACAATGTGCTTGTCTTGGGTTTTAATTTCATAGATCATGGTTCCGGATGCCATGAATGTGTTGAGCATGACACCCTATGATCCGATCTTATAACTATGTGTTAGATTTAGGTTTCTGTTCCTACATAATGGTTCAGGTAATAGGGCACAACTTGTTGGATAAACCCTGCTGCTTGGCGTCTTAACTGACGCAACTGAACAACTTGATACCTCATACACTAAACCTGACACTTAATTGAACTTGTTGACAGTAGGGTTTAGACAGTTAACTGAATGACGATACGAGATTTGGAGGCAATAGAATAATGTTTTGTGAGCATGTTAATTTTACAGTATGGATCACATAATTTTTGCTTTAATCATCTTGTCTACTCTGTTTGTACTAATGAGTATGATCATGACTTTCCTTTGCTTGATTGTTTTCAGTTACTCAAGTCAAAACAGCATACGCATATCAAAATGTTAGGAAACAAGTGATGGAGGAGAACGTGTCTCGTATGTCTGAAGCACTGAAGCAGAATGCTATTGAACATGGCAAGCCAATGGAGGATTTCACGGCGATGGCGCGTGAATTTGTGTTTGGTACTGCTAAGAAACCGGTGGCAGTGACAACACGGAAAGAGGCACAGCCGCAGGAGAAGGATATCACCGAGGACCATAATTATGAACCTGATCCTGCCGACGAGCCCACTGATGATGATGTGTTTGTTCTGGATGAAGAGGACCATGATGTTGTTAAATCTTCCTCTAAGGTGAAGAAATGCAGCATTCTCCTGCCTTCACATGTACGATATGTACAGATTGCTTTAATATTTATGGCTTGATCTATTAAATTGCAGGTAATGGAAGGTTCTACAAAAGAAAAGAAGCAGAAGCGCTCAAAAACCTTTGTGCCTCCAAATGTTGTAACAAGGTCAGCAGCAAATGCAGAGAATCAAGATGATGGTGAAACAGAGACCCCTACCCAAAAAGCAGGGGAAGGGGGTACTAATGGAAATGAATCCTCGCCCATGCTAATTCAAACCTCTAGAGGCAGCAACTCACCTGAGGAGAATGTACTTGTCCGCAGCGAACGAGAAGGTATTGACAGCACGTCTTACAATTTATTCACTGGTTTAGTTGCAAAATTTTCAATTGAAGTCTTGACTCTCGTTTTGTTACTGGTTTCAGTTGCAATTGTAGACACGGGTGCTCTAAAGGAAAAGCGTAATGTACGCAAACCTACTATGGGGCATTGGGTACACGAGTGGTCTAGAAGGAATGGAGGGGCTAAGATGCAGATCAACTTCACTCCTGACATGAGGAGACCCACTGATCCTGTGCAAGCAGCAAAACTGAGTTCAGAGTGTGGCATTCACATACGCAGCAAGCTGCCACTGGCAACCCACTGGAAGCAGTATGGTGACAAGGAAGGTCGTCTGAAAGATACTATTCTGGAAACCATTAAGTCTATAACTGTAAGTCCGTTAACCTCTTATTCATTTTCCATATAAAATGTCTCATTGGTGGATGATTTTTTAACAATTCTTTCATTCGATGCTGATATGAATTTGTGTTCCATGTTATCTGCAACGAAAATTTGCAATGGACAGCAGTGGTGACCTTGGCAAAGATATTTGCACCGACATTTTACAGAAAGGTATTCGCCAACAACGTTGGAGGCTGAAAAAGGTCTATTGGAAAGATGTTAAAGATCTAACCCGCGAGCAAGCTTTATTGTTGAAACCAAAAGAGGTAGACAAGGAAAGCTGGGCAGAGCTTCTTGATATATGGCATGATGAGCACTACCGTAGCATCCCAATTGTCAAACAATGGTAATGCTACTTGGTCTAGTAATATAATGGCTACTTCCTATATACAATTGTTGCATCATAATTATATCATGCTCATGCCATCATGCCACCTTGCATTTGAGCATCATATAAAACCCTTTTTCTTTGGTTCTTCTCTCTTATGCATTATTAATTGTATTTGCCTTTTGATATTGTATTTGATTATTGATATATTGTTTAATGCCCAAGTTGAGTTGGGGGCATATCGTTTATTCAACTCCAACACCTTTCTTTTCACCAGCTTATAATTCCACCATCCTAATTACCCATGGGCTTGTATTTTTCCTTTGATATTTATTCTAGCTCATGTTGGTGGGATGGATCAAATTATATTTTCTTTAGTTTGGCTCTACTCCATATTTTGGGGATGCATGTAGATAATGCCATGTTGTATTAGTATAGTTTTCACAAAGTAACACATGGCATTTATTGCACATGCATGGGCCATGCAAGCACCACCACATTCTATTATTTTGGATTTTACTTGGATGTTTGAGTGGTTTATCTCTTTTGAGCTTCTCTTCTCTCTAAAACTTTTCCACCTTGTTGGTTTGATCTTGCCATGTGGCCATCAAGCCTCTCTCACATGTGGAATGCCATGCATGATCATGTGAGGTATCTTCCTCACCTTTTCTCCTTTACACATGATCATGCCACATTAAAGAAAACCATAAACCATTATTTTCTCTCTTCCACCTTCTCTCCCCTTAACCATCACCCAAACCCCAACCTTTTGCTTGCTCTTTATTTGTTGATGCTCAAACCCTAACCTAGCCTTTCCTCTTTTCCTCTCTACTCAAACCCTAACCACCCTAGCTCTAACCCCTCTCTAATCCGAGACCCCTCCCTAGCTAGACCCGAGCTACCCCTCTTTCTTTTCTTGGCAAGTACTCCACCAGCCATCGCATGCCCTCTTCCCTGGTCCCCTCCCTTCTTCCCTTAGCAAGACAACAAGAGAGAGGGAAGAGAGAGATCAACCGAGGCCCCTCTACTTTGCCAAAAAAGTGCACCACCCCATGTGCTTCTCCCCTCTCTCTCTTATCACCCCAACCTCCCCAGCACACCTCAGGTCGAGACCTGGAGCCCCAGACACCCACCTTCCTCCCTCCTTCCTCCCTAGAAGACCATGTCCACCGCCTAGCAAAACCCTAGCACCTTTAGCCTAGTTCGAGATCTGTGCGCCCTGGTGCTCTCCAAGCCCAGCCAGGAGCACCGACGAGGTCATCTGCTTCCCCTTCTTCGCCTCGTACCAGCCTGGGACCAGGGCCTCACCGGAACAAGCCTGGCGCCGCCGTGCACCGCCACAACCCGAGCTCAACGACCGCGAGCCCGCCGCCAGAGGTCCACCACCTTCGCGCGTACGACCATGCCGGCGACACCGCGGTGAGCCCCTGCATCTCCTAGACATGGTCCCCCTCTTCCTCCTGCGCCGTACCTCTGCCGCACTCCGACATGGTAACTACCTCGGTGAATTATGCTCTTAGTTACATGCCTGGATGAGCGAAAGTGGTTAAAATAGTACGGTGGGGCCCGGGGCCACTCACGGTAGACCTTTCGGCCATCCTAACCACTTTCAGAGCGTTCGTCGGAGTGCGGCGGAGCTACAGCGCAGGAGGAAGAGGGGGACCATGTCTAGGAGATGGAGGGGCTCACCGCGGTGTCGCCGGCGTGGTCATACACGCGGAGGTGGTGGACATCTGGCGGCGGGCTCGCGGTCGTTGAGCTCGGGTTGCGGCGGTGCACAGTGGCGCCAGGCTTGTTCCAGCGAGGCTCTGGTCCCGGGCTGGTACGAGGCGAAGAAGGGGAAGCAGATGACCTCGTCGGTGCTCCTGGCTAGGCTTGGAGAGCACCAGGGCGCACAGATCTCAAACTAGGCCAAAGGGGCTAGGGTTTTGCTAGGCGGTGGACATGGTCTTCTAGGGAGGAAGGAGGGAGGAAGGTGGGGTGTCTGGGGCTCCAGGTCTCGACCTGAGGTGTGCTGGGGAGGTTGGGGTCATAAGAGAGAGAGAGAGAGAGAGAGAGAGAGAGAGAGAGAGAGAGAGAGAGGAGAGGCACATGGGGTGGTGCACTTTTTTGGCAAAGTAGAGGGGCCTCGGTTGATCTCTCAATTCCCTCTCTCTTGTTGTCTTGCTAAGGGAAGAAGGGAGGGGACCAGGGCAGAGGGCATGCGATGGCTGGTGGAGTACTTGCCAAGAAAAGAAAGAGGGGTAGCTCGGGTCTAGCTAGGGAGGGGGCTCAGATAGAGAGGGGTTAGAGCTAGGGTGGTTAGGGTTTGAGTAGAGAGGAAAAGAGTAAAGGCTAGGTTAGGGTTTGAGCATGAACAAATAAAGAGCAAGTAAAAGGTTGGGGTTTGGGTGATGGTTAAGGAGAGAGAAGGTGGAAGAGAGAAAATAATGGTTTAGGGCTTTCTTTAATGTGGCATGATCATGTGTAAAGGAGAAAAGGTGAGGAAGATACCTCACATGATCATGCATGGCATTCCACATGTGAGAGAGGCTTGATGGGCACATGGCAAGATCAAACCAACAAGGTGGAAAAGTTTGAGAGAGAAGAGAAGCTCAAAAGAGATAAACCACCCAAAGATCCAAGTAAAATCCAAAAGAATAGAATGTGGTGGTGCTTGCATGGCCCATGCATGTGCAATAAATTCCATGTGTTACTTTGTGAAAACTATACTAATACAACATGGCATTATCTACATGCATCCCCAAAATATGGAGTAGAGCCAAACTAAAGAAAATATAATTTGATCCATCCCACCCACATGAGCTAGAATAAATATCAAAGGAAAAATACAAGCCCATGGGTAATTAGGATGGTGGAATTATAAGGTGGTGAAAAGAAAGGTGTTGGAGTTGAATAAAAGATATGCCCCAACTCAACTTGGGCATTAAACAATATATCAATAATCAAATACAATATCAAAAGGCAAATACAATTAATAATGCATAAGAGAGAAGAACCAAAGAAAAAGGGTTTTATATGATGCTCAAATCCAAGGTGGCATGATGACATGAGCATGATATAATTATGATGCAACAATTGTATATAGGAAGTAGCCATTATATTACTAGACCAAGTAGCATTACCATTGTTAGACAATTGGGATGCTACAACTCGTCCACTCTAGGCCACACGCGTCATGCTCCACATGTCCCGCCACTGACCCGCACACACCCGTGTAATCGCAAGGGTCGGCTCTGATACCAATTGTAACTACCTCGGTGAATTACGCTCTTAATTACATGCCTGGATGAGCGAAAGTGGTTAAAATAGTACGGTGGGGCCCGGGGCCACTCACGGTAGACCTTTCGGCCGTCCTAACCACTTTCAGAACATCGGGACAAGAACAAGCGGCGTAATCGGCAGGCGAAGGGATCAACTACATACACAAGTGAGTATGTATGCAAGCCACATACAACAGTCCTCAGAGCCCTTCGATCTAAAAGAAATAGAAATTTTGCAACGCCATACGGGAAGATTCAAATATCCTAGATAGAGATAACATTTCAGGATAGCTCCTCAGACGTCACACATCAGAGTATCAAGCGGAAGCGGAAGACAAGATCCGAGTACGGATAAGAAGCAAATCGACATAAGATGCCACATAAATAAACACATCCCGCCCACAGATCTCACGGATCCCCGTTGCCGAAATCTCTACACCGAGTGATCGTTGCCAACATCATCTATCTCCTCCACCCAGTATCCATCTTGCGGGTACACCTGTTCATCTGAATCAAACAATTTATCATGTGAGACCCTAGGGGTACTCAGCAAGTCTTTATGCCCCTAAAGGGGACACAACCTGGGGAGACGCAATTGCAACAAAAGATAATATCTATAAAGTCTATAGATACTAGCTAACCATCCGCCTAACCAATGATAGACGGATGTCCGTGAATTAAGAACAACAGTTATAACAGTATAATTAACAGATCCATCCTCCTCCTCGCTTACCAACGAGGAAGCTGACGAACAACCCCCATCCGTTGGTAGTTTTATTAACCATTCCATGAGTACTGCACTATTCCATGAGTACTGCACTATTTACTAGTCAAATTAAAAGCGATAATTTAGTTATACTTGTCTATGATCGAGAAACTGTGCTCCAAGTCGTCCATAACCGCGGACACGGCTTTCAGAAAGATTTACCCTGCAGGGGCGCACGAATAGCAACACACACTCGATCAATCTCGGAAAAACCAACTCAAAACCCTACGAGGCATTCATGACAAAGCAATCACAGGATTCAGAAATATTTCAGGGGGCCACCCCAATAAGCTACCCGCAACGAAGTTGGCCGGTTCCGAGACGGACCCAGGGTTTGCGACGACGGCTGTAAACGACTGGGAACCCAAAAATGTGACTAGGCTTGTCGATACCGCGAAAACGTGGCGCGATCCAAAACAGTACAGGTGCTCCTCGCACAATCTTAAATAAAGCAGTAACATGGCATAAGTACAGGATAGTAGTAAAGCCCCAAACTAATTCTGGCCCCAAGAAATAAGAATGAATCAAGCTCTGGCTCAGGGGGTCCATAAGGCCTCCCGGATGTGGATAGTGCGAATAGTCAAGGAACAGGAATCAAGTACTCGGGGTCCTACGGGACACATGTGAGCATGAAAATCAAATAGCAGATATTGCTCACCGGTGCCTCTTTCATTAGTTATCCCATTACTACTCAGGTTATGTTGTTTAGGTACCTCATTATTCATCAGACACTCACATACCCTACACATGCTTTTCTACGACTCGCATGGCTCAAACAACTCCTGTAGTAATGGCTCATGGGATGGAGGAACAAGCTTCGGTGGGGTTTAAAAGTAAAGGCTATGCAGTACTTGGGATTCAATTTAATGCAATCGCGACTCAATGATGCAAGAATAAGATAGAAGCAATAGGTACTATATGTATGCAAGCATGTGGTAGTGCTTGCCTGGCAGCTCAGTTGAAGCGAGAGATGGATCTGGGTAGTACTCCTGTGATTCCTGGTAATTCTCCTGCTGGGCGTCTATTCGAAGAAGAACCAAACAAACAAGGGCCAACATAAATAAAGTGCACAAGCATATGAATTAAAATGCGACAAGCAAACAAGCATGCCATGATGAATGATACACAATTTACATGGCATTAAAGTAGCATGGCAAGGGTGAGGTGTGGTATAAGAATAAAGCATTTTATTAATTACTTAGCCAAGTTTTATTGTCATAAACAGTTCTGATTTGTAATAATGACATGATGCATGCTTCAATTCAGACCAAGGATTGCGTAGATAGAACGGGCTCGTCACGCTGATCGATTTAGACATATTATTTGTCAAATTTGGAGTTATAGATTTAAAGTTATTAATTTAATTAGAAAAGGGCATTTTATTGTAATTTTAATCATCTCGAAAATTTAAAGTGCTCAAATAGTATTTTGAATGGCATATTTGAATTCCTCACATTTTTCTGATTCAAGAACATATATAATTTGTATTATTTGGATTTATAATTTAAAAGTTATTTAAATCTGATTGGAATTTGAATTTAAACTTTTCCTGAAAATGTTTTATTTAAACAGAAATTGGAAAATACTTTTTATACTCAGGCGAGTTCAGCCCTAGTCTCTGACGGGTGGGCCAGCGCTGAACGAGGAAAAAGACGCGCCGAAAACTTTTCTCACCAGGACCTTCCGTAGCCGCAACCGCCGACATGTGGGGTCGGGCTCAGCGAAGCCACGCACGCGCGTCGCCCAGCATGGACGTGCCACGTGGGCGGTCCCGGGCTGCGCGGTGGTGTTTCCCAGAAAACTGAGGGGCCTCTTCAAAAGAAAACGGCGGCGAATGACAGGTGGGGCTGCGGGGGCTGCGGGTTCAGGCGGGAAAAAGGCCAGGGGCTAAGTGCAAAAGGGCATCGGCTGTGGCTGCTCGCTGACGGAAAAAGGTTCTGCCGGCGGCGTATCTGGCCGTCTTCCGTCGACGGTGGCGACGCATCCGCTGGACGAAACGCGTCGACCCAAAAATGAAAAATGTAGAGGGGACATAGAGCTACATCGTTCGTGCAGGGAGCATCTCCGGAGGGTGGCTGTGCTGGCCGGGCTTCGATGAGGAACAGAGGGCCAGAGGGATCTGAGGCTGTTGCTGACAGCCCGCGCACGGCACGCAGCGGCGCGCAGAGCGTTCTGCGGAGTGCGGCGGAGCTACGGCGCAGGAGGAAGAGGGGGATCATGTCTAGGAGATGCAGGGGCTCACCACGGTGTCGCCGGCGTGGTCGTACGCGCGGAGGTGGTGGATATTTGACGGCGGGCTCGCGGTCGTTGAGCTCGGGTTGCGGCGGTGGACGGCGGCGCCAGGCATGTTCCGGCGAGGTTCTGGTCCCCGGCTGGTACGAGGCGAAGAAGGGGAAGCAGATGACCTCGTTGGTGCTCCTGGCTGGGCTTGGAGAGCACCAGGGCGCACAGATGTCGAACTAGGCTGAAGGGGCTAGGGTTTTGCTAGGCGCTGGACATGGTCTTCTAGGGAGGAAGGAGGGAGGAAGGTGGGGTCTCTGGGGCTCCAGGTCTCAACCTGAGGTGTGCTGGGGAGGTTGGGGTGATAAGAGAGAGAGGGGAGAGGCACATGGGGTGGTGCACTTTTTTTGGCAAAGTGGAGGGGCCTCGGTTGATCTCTCTCTTCCCTCTCTCTTGTTGTCTTGCTAAGGGAAGAAGGGAGGGGACCAGGGAAGAGGGCATGCGATGGCTGGTGGAGTACTTGCCAAGAAAAGAAAGAGGGGTAGCTCAGGTCTAGCTAGGGTGGGGGCTCGGATTAGAGAGGGGTTAGAGCTAGGGTGGTTAGGGTTTGAGTAGAGAGGAAAAGAGGAAAGGCTAGGTTAGGGTTTGAGCATGAACAAATAAAGAGCAAGCAAAAGGTTGGGGTTTGGGTGATGGTTAAGGAGAGAGAAGGTGGAAGAGAGAAAATAATGGTTTAGGGTTTTCTTTAATGTGGCATGATCATGTGTAAAGGAGAAAAGGTGAGGAAGATACCTCACATGATCATGCATGGCATTCCACATGTGAGAGAGGCTTGATGGGCACATGGCAAGATCATACCAACAAGGTGGCAAAGTTTGAGAGAGAAGAGAAGCTCAAAAGAGATAAACCACCCAAAGATCCAAGTAAAATCCAAAAGAATAGAATGTGGTGGTGCTTACATGGCCCATGCATGTGCAATAAATGCCATGTGTTACTTTGTGAAAACTATAATAATACAACATGGCATCATCCACATGCATCCCCAAAATATGGAGTAGAGCCAAACTAAAGAAAATATAATTTGATCCATCCCACCCACATGAGCTAGAATAAATATCAAAGGAAAAATACAAGCCCAGGGGTAGTTAGGATGGTGGAATTATAAGGTGGTGAAAAGAAAGGTGTTGGAGTTGAATAAAAGATATGCCCCCAACTCAACTTGGGCATTAAACAATATATCAATAATCAAATACAATATCAAAAGGCAAATACAATTAATAATGCATAAGAGAGAAGAAACAAAGAAAAAGGGTTTTATATGATGCTCAAATGCAAGGTGGCATGATGACATGAGCATGATATAATTATGATCCAACAATTGTATATAGGAAGTAGCCATTATATTACTAGACCAAGTAGCATTACCATTGTTAGACAATTGGGATGCTACAACTCTCCCCCACTAAACAGGAATCTCGCCCCGAGATTCTAGGAAGAAGAAGAAGACTCAAAGAGGGTAGGATACTTGGCACGGAGCTCATCTTCACGTTCCCAAGTGGCTTCATCAACGGAATGGTGCGACCACTGCACCTTGCAGAACTTAATGGACTTGTTGCGAGTCCTTCTTTTTGCGACTTCTAGAATTTTTATGGGGTGTTCTTGATAAGACAGATCTTCTTGGAGATTGATGAGTTCATGGTCCACGGTCCTGCCGGGATCCTTGAAGCACTTCTTGAGTTGAGAGATATGGAAAACATCATGGACCTTGAGTTTTTCAGGGAGCTCAAGAGCATAAGCAACTTCTCCTCTTCTTCCACGAATTTTGAAAGGACCGATGTATCTAGGAGCCAGCTTTCCTTTGATACCAAAGCGGTGCGTGCCTCTCATGGGAGTGACACGAAGGTAAACGAGATCACCAAGGACATACTCCTTGTCCGTGTGCTTTCTGTCATAATTGCTCTTCTGGCGACTTTGAGCAATCTTCATATTTTCAAGAATGATGTGAACCTTATCCTCCACTTGAGTTACAATGTCGGGGCCAAACAATATTCTTTCACCTGCGCCCGACCAACCAATCGGAGTTCTGCATTTGCGACCATAGAGAGCCTCAAATGGTGCCATCTTTAGACTTTTCTGGAAGCTGTTGTTGTAAGAGAATTCAGCATAAGGAAGACATTCTTCCCACTTCATGCCGAAAGAGATAACGCCAGCACGGAGCATATCTTCCAGAATCTGATTGATCCTTTCAACTTGTCCTTGCGACTGAGGGTGGTAAGCGGTGCTGAAGTTCAATTTTTTTCCCAAAGCATTTTGGAAACTTCCCCAGAACATGGAAGTGAAGATGCTTCCACGGTCTGAACTGATCTCAAGAGGAACCCCATACAGAGAGACAATTCTGTTGATATAGAGCTCAGCCAACTGAATTGCAGAAATTGTTTTCTTGACGGGAAAGAAGTGAGCTACTTTAGAAAGGTTGTCGATGACAACAAAGATTGCATTGTTGCCCTTCTGCGACCTTGGAAAACCAGTGATGAAGTCCACCTCTACTTTCTCCCATTTCCATTCCAGAGGCTTCAATGGCTGTAGAAGACCGGAAGGTTTCTGATGGACAGCTTTAACTCTGCGACAGACATCACACTCCGAGACATACTTGGCACAATATCGTTTCAATCCAGGCCACCAATATTGTGTTTTCAGATCCATGTACATCTTAGTGCTGCCAGGGTGGATAGAAAGAACATAATCATGCGCCTCCTTGAGAACTTGCTCTCTTAAACCCGGGTAGTTCGGAACAAACATCCGGTGTTCAAAGAAAAGAGTGCCTTGGTCGTCGACGTGGAAATACTCATACTTCGGAAGCTGAATGTTGGAGATGATCTTTTTAGTGTAAGGATCACCAAGTTGAATAGAGCGAACTTTTTCTTCCAAGAGAGGTGTTGCCAGAAGGTTTAGAAGGTACGCTTGATCCACAATTTCAAGGTTGAGCTTGCGGAATTCCTCGCGCAAGAGAGGCTATTGTTCTTCCACCATGAGGTTGTTGACATAAGCTTTTCGGCTAAGAGCATCGGCCATGACATTAGCTTTGCCCGGAGTGTAGTTGATGGTCAAATCAAAATCATTGATTGTTTCAATCCACCTCCTCTGACGAAGGTTGAGATCAGGCTGTGTGAAGATATACTTCAGACTCTTGTGATCAGAAAAGATCTCACAACAGTTGCCAAGCAAGTAATGCCTCCATACTTTCAAAGCAAAGACAACTGCTGCGAGTTCAATGTCATGTGTAGGATAGTTGATCTCATGCGTCTTCAATTGTCGAGAGGCATAAGCAACAACTTGTTTTTCTTGCATAAGGACCGCACCCAATCCTTGCAATGAGGCGTCACAGAATATCTGGAAGGGCTTTGATGTATCTGGAGGAACTAATACTGGTGTGGAAGTGAGCTTCTCTTTGAGTGTTTCAAAGCTTGCTTGACATGCAGGAGTCCAAAGGTATTTCTTGCCTTTCTTGAGGAGATCGGTAAGAGGCTTCGCAATCTTCGAGAAGTTTTGAACGAAGCGACGATAGTAACTGGCTAAACCAAGAAAACTCCGGACTTCTTTGACATTTATGGGTGGAAGCCAGTATATAATTGTCTTAATAGTTTCTGGGTTGACGGCAATGCCCTTAGCAAAGATGACGTGACCAAGGTAGGTGACTTGAGGCAGCCAAAACTCACACTTGGAGAACTTTGCATATAGGCGGTTCTCACGAAGCTTGTTTAGGACACACCGAAGGTGTTCTTCATGTTCTTCCTTTGACTTAGAATAGACTAGAATGTCATCCAGATAGACCACAACGAACTTATCAAGATACTCCATGAAAACCGAGTTCATAAGCCTCGAGAAGGTGGCAGGTGCATTGGTGAGACCGAAAGACATGACCGTGTACACATACAGACCATAGCGGGTGGTGAAAGCTGTTTTAGGAACATCTTCCTTGTGAATCTTGATTTGATGATATCCACTTCTCAAATCCAGCTTGGAGAATACCACAGCTCCAGCTAGCTGATCGAAGAGATCATTAATCTGCGGAAGGGGATATTTATTCTTGATTGTTTTAGCATTGAGTGCCCGATAGTCAACACAAAGTCTATCAGTCTTGTCTCGCTTCTTCACAAAGATGGTTGGGCTACCCCAAGAAGAAGTACTGTGCTGAATGAAACCCAACTTCTCTTGTTCATCCAGCTGACGTTTGAGTTCAGCCAACTCAGTAGGACCCATTTTATAAGGCCACTTGGAGATAGGAGCGGTACCAGGTTCAAGTTCAATGACAAACTCGACCTAACGGTCAGGAGGCATACCCGGTAACTCTTCAGGAAAAACATCTAGAAACTCACAGACTACCGGAACACTCTGAATACCTTCCATAGCATCATCATTTAGAGCCGCCAAAGAGTAAAGCTGAATTGCAGGAGTCAGACTTGGAGAATAGACTATATGGCCTTCAGGAATTTTCAGAGAAACCGAACGTTCAGCACAATCAATCACAGCTGCATTTGCTGTTAACCAATCCATGCCCAAGATAACATCAATATCAGAATTGCCCAGAATAATTAAGGAAGCTAGAAACGAAGAGCCACAAATCCCAATTTGATTGCCATGGCTGATTTTAGAAGCCCTCATGTTTGATCCAGGAGATTGCACCTTGAGGCGAGTTGGTAAAGCATCAGAAGGTAACCCATTACTCTCCGCAAACTTGTATGACACGAAAGAATGTGAAGCACCAGAATCAAATAAAACTTGTGCAGGAACTGAGTTAACAGGAAGCATACCCATGACAACTCCAGGTGCATGCTCAGCTTGAGCGACGTTGACACAGTTGGCACGAGCAACCGTAGACCCAGGCTTGGTGTTGATGTTGAGAGCCCGAGGTGGAGGTGCACGAACCATAGGAGAACTTGCCGCAGGTCTTGGAGGTGGTGGTGGAAGCGCTTTGTTGTTCATTGGACAATTCCAGTGATGATGCCCAGTGTTTCCACAAGTATAGCAAGCACCAGGTGGACGTGGAGCAACGTAGCCAGGGACTCCGCCAGGCGCTCCAGGGTAGTTGTGGTTGTAGCCCCTGGGAGCCGCAGTGAAGGAGTTTGGTGGCCTTGCCGCGTAGCTTGACGGTCTTGGTGGAGCAGGGAGCGATGGTGGGGTGTTAGGAACCCAGACACGATGCTTAGAAGGAGCTGTCATAGCAGAAAAACTTGCTGTATCACGACTGTGTTTCTTTGACTCCTCGAACACTTGCCTACTTGCTTCTTCCTGCAGAGCTGTGTGTTGGAGTTCCAGAAAAGACGCCGGCCTTGCATGAGTGATTGCATATTTGATGGATGCATTGAGGCCTTGCCGGAACCTCTTTTGCTTTTTCTTGTCATCAGAGATCTCATTGCCACCATACCAAGAAAGGTTCATGAAGTTTCTGATGTAGGTGTTGACATTGTTAGTGCCCTGCTAGAGGTTGAGAAACACTTCCTTCATCCTTTCCATGACAATTTCTGACAGATATTGCTCTTTGAAAGCCCTAGTGAATTGCTCCCAAGTGGGCTGAAAACCAGAGAGGTCTGCCTTGAGGTAATTTTCCCACCACAGAGCTGCATCTTTCGTGCAGGGAGCATCTCCGGAGGGTGGCTGTGATGGCCGGGCTTCGATGAGGAATAGAGGGCCAGAGGGATCTGAAGCTATTGCTGACAGCCTGCGCACGGCACGCGGCGGCGCGCAGAGCATTCGTCGGAGTGCGGCGGAGCTACAGCGCAGGAGGAAGAGGGGGACCATGTCTAGGAGATACAAGGGCTCACCACGGTGTCGTCGGCGTGGTCGTACGAGCGGAGGTGGTGGAGATCTGGCGGCGGGCTCGCGGTCGTTGAGCTCGGGTTGCGGCGGTGCCAGGCTTGTTCCGGCGAGGCTTTGGTCCCGGGCTGGTACGAGGCGAACAAGGGGAAGCAGATGACCTCGTCAGTGCTCCTGGCTGGGCTTGGAGAGCACCAGGGCGCACAGATCTCAAACTAGGCCGAAGGGGCTAGGGTTTTGCTAGGCGGTGGACATGGTCTTCTAGGGAGGAAGGAGAGAGGAAGGTGGGGTCTCTGGGGCTCCAGGTCTCGACCTGAGGTGTGCTGGGGAGGTTGGGGTGATAAGAGAGAGAGGGGAGAGGCACCTGGGCTGGTGCACTTTTTTGGCAAAGTAGAGGGGCCTCGGTTGATCTCTCTCTTCCCTCTCTCTTGTTGTCTTGCTAAGGAAAGAAGGGAGGGGACCAGGGAAGAGGGCATGTGATGGTTGGTGGAGTACTTGCCAAGAAAAGAACGAGGGGTATCTCGGGTCTAGGTAGGGAGGGGGCTCGGATTAGAGAGGGGTTAGAGCTAGGGTGGTTAGGGTTTGAGTAGAGAGGAAAAGAGGAAATTCTAGGTTAGGGTTTGAGCATGAACAAATAAAGAGCAAGCAAAAGGTTGGGGTTTGGGTGATGGTTAAGGAGAGAGAAGGTGGAAGAGAGAAAATAATGGTTTAGGGTTTTCTTTAATGTGGCATGATCATGTGTAAAGGAGAAAAGGTGAGGAAGATACCTCACATGATCATGCATGGCATTCCACATGTGAGAGAGGCTTGACGGGCACATGGCAAGATCAAACCAACAAGGTGGAAAAGTTTGAGAGAGAAGAGAAGCTCAAAAGAGATAAACCACCCAAAGATCCAAGTAAAATCCAAAAGAATAGAATGTGGTGGTGCTTGCATGGCCTATGCATGTGCAATAAATGCCATGTGTTACTTTGTGAAAACTATACTAATACAACATGGCATTATCTACATGCATCCCCCAAATATGGAGTAGAGCCAAACTAAAGAAAATATAATTTGATCCATCCCACCCACATAAGCTAGAATAAATATCAAAGGAAAAATACAAGCCCATGGGTAATTAGGATGGTGGAATTATAAGGTGGTGAAAAGAAAGGTGTTGGAGTTGAATAAAAGATATGCCCCCAACTCAACTTGGGCATTAAACAATATATCAATAATCAAATACAATATCAAAAGGCAAATACAATTAATAATGCATAAGAGAGAAGAACCAAAGAAAAAGGGTTTTATATGATGCTCAAATGCAAGGTGGCATGATGACATGAGCATGATATAATTATGATGCAACAATTGTATATAGGAAGTAGCCATTATATTACTAGACCAAGTAGCATTACCATTGTTAGACAATTGGGATGCTACAACTACAAGGTACACGATTCTTGTTGTTTCAGCTACATCTATCGCAGACATACTACTGTACTATGGAATACTAAATTCATGCATCTGTACATAGGCAATCTGCGAGAGTAACAAGAAGAACAGAGATGCTGTGACGAAGAAACACACCACAGGCTCAAGAAGCTTTGTTGCACATTACCATGCACTTGTGAGTATTCGAACTCTTCAGATGTAACACCTACTTTTTGTGAAGATGCCATACACACTTATAATTCATCGTGTCATAATTCTTGTAGAAATCTCAGAAGACCGAGGACGTCGATACCTCCCCGATTGCTTTCTTTAAAGCAAGCCACACTAACAAGGATGGTATGATGTCCCAGAAATTAGCAGAAGCTTATGTAAGTAAATTATTTTATGTGCTACGCATTTCTCATTAGTTTGTCTAATTATTTGATTTCTTCTAACTCTGGACTTGCTATTTTTTTATCCTATTGTAGACTGAGATGGTGCTTCAGAAAATGGGACCACACCCAGAAGATTGGATTCCCAAAACTGATCTAGTGATTGTTGAAGAAGTCCTGAGAGACGAGAAAAATTCAAGATCAATTACTTTCCTTTCCAGCATCGGAGTTTCATCTGCTTCCAAGAGGTCTAGCATCTTAGCTGGGCGCATCCGTGATTTAGAAGAAAAGTTATCAAGTCAAGAGCAAGATTCGTTGAATGCAGCTGAAAGGGTTTAACGCGAGATGGAGGAACGGATGCAAGAGCAGGAAAGGAGATTTGAAGAGATGAGAAAGAAGCAGGATGATGAACTTGAAGCAGTGAAAAAGTCCAGCGAAGCGAATCGTCTGGCATTTGAGAAGAGACAGAAGGAAATGGATGGCATGCTTAGTTACCTGTTGAGGATGTCGAAGAACTCCCAGTCCCAGTCCCCGTGACTTGGGCCAAAAATCTCTGCGCGCTAATGGGACGGGTGGGCCGAAACATTGTTTTTTATTCCTTTAGTCATTCAAGTTTGATATAGTAGTTTCAGTCTACCAGAATTTTAAAGTTTGCGTGTGATACAATTCATATTTATAAATTTTCTGCCATTTCAAATATTTGCTTCCATTTAATTTTGTTTCGTAATTTGCGTGGAATTTCATTTTTTAATCAAATTTGTCCGTGCAAAAAAATTGGTGACGGCGTCACATTCTCCCGGTCCACAAGGCAGTTCCGAATGGGCAGGCCCAAAAAATGACACATCATCATCGCGGGCCCCATATGCAGACGCCACGTCATCGTTGACGGCCCCACCTACATGCTGCCATGTTAGCGTCGCTGGACCCACCTGCCAGCTGCCACGTCATCTCCGCGGGCCCCACACGAAGGTGACACGTCATCGCATTGGCCCCACCCGTCAGATGCCACGTCATCATGGTGGGACCCACCTGCCAGCTGCCACGTCATCATCGTCGGATCCACCTGCCAGCTGCCACGTCAGCATCATCGGACCACCTGCCAGCTGCCACGTCATCATCATCGGACCCACCTGCCAGCTGCCACGTCAGCATTGTCGGACCCACCTGTCAGATGCCACGTCATCGTGGTGGGACCCACCTGCCAGCTGCCACGTCAGCATTGCAGGTCCCACCTGCCAGAATCCTCGTGACGCCATAAATCTTCCGTGACGGCATATTTCGTCAACGAATATGCTAAACGGTGACAGATTTTCCTATTTTAGGTGACGTAGAAGGTCCGTCACGGATAACCTATCTTAGGTGACGCCGTAAGGACCGTCACTGAAGCTCAATCTTGCGTGACGAAAATTTGTATTCCGTCACTATAAAAGAATCTGTGACGGAGCTTCCGTGACGACCCTGGTGACGCCATGTTTTCGTCACGAGGGAGTACTTAGTGACGGAAATGGCATTTTCGGTGACGAAAGTGATTTGTCACAAAAACTCTTTTCTCTTGGAGTGAGGGTTTCAGTAAGTCTGGAGGTTGTCCGAGTGGAGGTGGAAGTGTTCCATAACCATGGAGATTGAATAATATGTGAATGAATGTTAAATATTGATTTAATCATTTATTCATAATTATTTAATAAAGAGAAAATCAATTTAAATGGTCAAAAGGCTTAATGGGCCAATTTTCGGAGGGGAGAGGGCCCATTAGGGAAAGGAGAGAGGGAGAAGGGACAAGGGGTGGCCGGCTGGGCCTAGCCCCCCCCCCCCCCCCCCGCCCCCCATGCGGGGCCCACTAGGGCCGGCCAGCAGCTGCCCCTCCCCCTCCTCTCCTTTAGTCCCACCCCGGGACTTTGAGGGAGGTAATACCTCCCCTCCCCTATATATAATGGGGGTATTTGGCCATATAAATACACCTAATAATCAATAAAGGTCTTCTCACTTTTGGGAGGACCTGCAATTGATATTTTCTCTCTCTCCCTCTCTCTCTTTCTCTCTCTCTCTCTCTCTCTCTCTCTCTCTCTCTCTCTCTCTCTCTCTCTCTCGTGACCGTGGTCCTAAGTTCGGACTGTGCGAACGGGAGACATCTTCACCGCGGAGTGCCGTCGCGCTGCAGGATTCAGATCGAGGAGCTCTACTTCTGCAACTGCTGCTGGATCGGGGAAACAGGAGTCATCGTCAGGCATCGGACGTGTGTAACTCCCCGCGAGGTGTCGCACTTGAGGCACTCAAGTCGTTGGAGCCAAAGGAGCGCAAGGACTTCATCACGACCTTGAGGTCGGCTTCAGCTCGTCTACATCCACCACGCTCTCCTGAGCGTTGACAACGCTTTTCGGTCTTCAAGGGTAAGTTCACGAAAAGCCCCTCCCGTTACTGTATTACTAATAGATAGGTCCTGGCAGCATCAGGGGTTCAGGGGCGTAGGGTAAAATTTTATTGTTTTCATACGTGGAACCCCTACAATGCCGTGATTTAGGAACACCAATCTACATAGCACTTGGACCCAGTGTAGGGTAAAAGTCTACATAGAACCCAGTGACCTCATCTGTTCCATAGCCCTTGGAGATGCTTCCTTCTAGCCTAGCATGGTTACGAACATATTTCTTTAAGACTCCCATGAACCTCTCGAAGGGGAACATATTGTGCAGAAATACAGGACCGAGAATGGAAATCTCTTCGACTAGGTGAACTAAGAGATGCTTCATAATATTGAAGAAGGAAGGGGGAACACCAACTCAAAACTGACAAGACATTGGACCACATCCTTCTGTATCCTTTCCAGACTTTATCGATCGAGTACCTTATGTGATATTGCATTGAGGAATGCACATAACTTCACAATGGGTACTCGAACATTTTCCGGTAGAAGCCCCCTCAATGCAACTGGAAGAAACTGCGTCATAATCACGTGGAAATCATGAGACTTCACGTTCCAGAATTTTTTCTGTGCCATATTTATTATTCCCTTTATATTTGACGAGAAGCCAGCCGGGACCTTGATACTGCTCAGGCCTTCAAAAAATATTTTAGTGTAGCTGCTTAAGTATTGACGCCCTTTATCAGTATGCTTGTTGTATGGGTCTTTGATACATTGTTTGTCCTCCCGTGCTTCTGGTGTATCTTTTGTCTTCCCATACACGCCCAGGAAGCCTAGTAGGACGCAAAGATTATTCATCACGTGCATCACGTCGATTGAAGAACGGACCTCTAGGTCTTTCCAATACTCAAGATCCCAAAATATAGATTTCTTCTTCCACATGGCCGTGTGTCCGGTAATGGGGTCTTTCGGAACAGATTGCCTACCAGGACCCTTTCCAAAGATTATTTCTAGGTCCTTGACCATACCAAATACATTAGCACCTTTAGGGAGCTTAGGCTTCTTTCGGTAATCTACCTCACCGTTGAAATGCTTGCCTTTCTTTCTTACTTGATGATTGGTCAGAAGAAATTTACGACACCCCAGGTACACAACCTTCTTACATTTATCGAAATATGTATCTTTAGTCTTATCTAAACAGTGCGTGCATGCATTGTATCCCTTGTTTGACTGTCCTGAAATCTTACTAAGAGCAGGCCAATCATTGATGGTTACAAACAACAATGCTCGTAGGTTAAATGGCTCCTGTTTGTGCTCATCCCATACCTTTACACCTGGTTCTTCCCACAACTACAAAAGTTCATCGACTAATAGCCTTAGGTTCATATCAATGTTGTTGCCGGGTTGCTTTGGTCCTTGGATGAGGACTGACATCATAATGAACTTCCGCTTCATGCACAACCAAGGAGGAAGGTTGTAGATACATAGAGTCACTGGCCAGGTGCTGTGACTGCAGCTCTGCTCCCCAAAAGGATTCATGTCGTCTGTACTTAGACCAAACCATAAGTTCTTCGCGTCACCTGCAAAGTTCGAGTACTTTCTCTCGACGTTTCTCTTCTTCGACCCATCGGCGGAGTGTCTCAGTTTCCCGTCTTTCTTACGCTCTTCTTTGTGCCATCGCAACAACCTGGCATGCTCTTTGTTTCTAAACAGACGTTTCAACCGTGGTATTATAGGTGCATACCACATAACCCTAGCAGGAACCCTCTTCCTGGGGGGGGCTCGTCATCGCCGTCAACATCACCAGGGTCATCTTGTCTGATCTTGTACCAACATGCAGTGCATACCGAGCATTTATCCATATTCTCGTACTTCTCACCGCGGTACAGGATGCAGTCATTAATGCATGCATGTATGTTCTCCACATCTAATCCTAAAGGGCAGATAGTCTTCTTTGCTTCGTACATTGTCTCGGGCAGCTTGTTATCCTTTGGAAGCTTCGGCTTCATTATTTTCAGTAACTTCCCAAATCCCTTGTCAGATAAACTAGCCTCTGCCTTCCATTTCAGCAGTTCAAGTGTGGTACCGAGCTTTGTGCTGCTATCTTCACAATTTTGGTACAACAACTTTTTGTGATCCTTTTGCATGGCCTCCAACTTAAGCTTCTCCCTTTCTGTATCGCATTGTTGCTTTGCATCAGAAATACCCCGACCAAGACCATCAGCGGGCTCATCCGATGCCCGTTGTTCTTCTTCATTGCCGCCTACCGCTTCTTCATTGTCTTCCATTGCAGTATCACCGTATTCTTCAGGGGACATAGGATAGCTGTCATCATCCTCCTCTTCTTCATTTTCTTCCAGCATGGCCCAACATGGCCCAACAATAATATCCGTGCATGTCCTAACAATAATATCCGGGCATGAAACCTCTCCGAGGCAGATGGCTTTGAAGGATTCTCGGGTTAGAGTGCTCTGCCACGTTCCAACAGTCGATGCAGGGATACAACATAAAATTATCCACTTTGTTTGCCTTAGCAACATCGATAAATTTATGCAGGCCTGCAACAAAATCGGAATCGCGTCGGTCGTCGTACATCCAGCGCATCCGCGCATCGATCTGCATCATAATAATTAACCATTACAATAACATCGTGAATAGTGAAATGACCACCCTACATGGACACATGCAATATTTTTGTATCAGTTACATATAAAGAAGATAAGGTTGCTAACCTCGGCCGAGGATACTATAGCACCCCGGTAAAACCACTACTAGAAAATTGCTTGGTGTTTTTTTTTGTACATCATCATGACCGCATGCTCATGTCATCACGCCACATTGCATTTGAGCATCGTCATGTCATCATGCATGGTTTGCCTAAAACTATTAAGCCTATTTTATTTTCTATATTATTCCCCTTCTTATTTCAAAGTATAAACCCAAATCTTCCTGGATATTTTATTTGTCGAAAAAAAACAAATTACAAAAGTCTATTTCAATTAAAAGAAATAAACAAACTAACAAAACTTTTTTTTTGTGTGGGGGAGGCAGCCACCGGCCAGGCCCAAAAGGCCCAACTGGCATCCACCTACCACCCACTGCCCTAACCTAGTTATAGCGCCAACCCACCCCAGCTGCCGCTGCTGCAGCGGTACACACTCACCTACACATCACCGTAGCACACACAGTCGCGCGCGACACGCCTACCACACGCGGTACACGACCCCGCAGACCACCCCGACCCAGCCACGCGCAAGCCACGCTATAGTAGCACGCAATGCGCGTGTGTCCCGGAAGAGCCCCACACCCACGACCCCCTCTTTCTTGCGGCCCCACCCTATTCATCGCCTTGGCCCTCCCTCGACCCCGCATCGCCTTCCTCTTTCCCCACCTGCCTCGCCCCGCTTCTTCCTCGACCCCGTTCAATCCCTAGGGGCGCCGCCGCCTCGCCTACAACCTTGCTCGGCCATGACCGCCCTTCTCCGAGCCAACACCGCCACGACCCTCCTTCCTAACTTCCCGCCATCAGCAAGCCACCAAGCGCCCTGTGTCTTGTCGTCGGCCACCGTCGGTCCCTGCAGAGCCTGCCTCGCCTCTGGCCTTGCAGCGTCGCCCGGAGACCGTGGCCAGAGCTCGCCGCCAGTAAGGTTGCGCCACCGTCGGCCGCCCCTCTCCTCCCTGCGTCTCTCGCTTTCGCCGCCCAGTGACCTCACCCTCGTTTGCCTGACCCGTTCCCGCAGCATGCTCATCCTCAACCTCCGGCGCCGCGACGACCTCGCCCTATGCCCCACGGTCGGCCTCGTCCCTTCCATCCGAGCGCCGCAGTACCCTGCGCCTCCGTCCGCTCCCGCGTCGGCTCTTCCCTCCTCGTCGTTGACTGCCTCCGACAATAGCCTCACCGGGAGCCCTTCCTCGCCTCCACCGTAGCGACCTCGCCCCACTGCCATGTCTGCCTCCTACGCATGGTTCCTCCTCGGTGGCACCCACGAGTTCGTCCTCGACCGGCGCCATGGGCGCGCTTCCCTACGCTCTGTCCCTGCCCGCCGCCTTGGGATCTCCCTGCGTCTGCCTTCCTCCGAGCGCGCATGAGACCGTGCATACCTGCCACAGCTTCCGTCTGCTGCTGTGCATGAATTAGTCAGGTTCTTCCTGTGTGTGCCCTATCACCACAAAATTGTTGTTGATGCTTGGCACACTGTTTGGCCCCTGTAGCATCGTTGTTGATGTGAGGGTGTATGAAAATCTATGGCAGATGTTCATGTCGTGGTGATGTTGGTCCTTCTACGACGCCCCGGCAGGATCTACAGATGAACACAACGGATCCAAACCAAGAATGTCCACACTAAAGGACGAGAGAGAAGACTTCTACATGAAATCCAAGATCTCCTTCACGGTACCAATGACCACGAGAATGCCGACGTGGATACGAAAAACCGTCTACCCTGAGGCCAACACCGAAGACCGATCCTGGCACCCGAACCCCGTCGAACCCCAAGATCTTCGACACTAGATGTGTGACCGCTACCTATCCCTATTTTATAAATGCTATTTATCTATTGCATATAATTTGTTCATAATGGCATACATATTCATGTGTTTGGAGATATTTTGTCGACTCACCTAAATTATATATGGAGACCATATGCCGGCTATTCTAAACTTATAATGGCTCCATTTAAATTTGTGTAGCGAACCAATGCCATGTTTTGCCTTGTTAAGACAAAATTGAAATTGCTGGGTATCTAAACAACTTGAACCATCTAATTAATTGTCGGGACCCTAGTTCCGCTTAATATTGCCTAGTCGCATCGCATCTTTGCCATGTCATACATCATACATACATCATGCCGGATCTTTTGCCGTAGTATTAAATAGTGCATCCGGTGTTTCTTTTAGTGATTTTCTTCTTCGCGGATTAGGCCGTTGAGTTGATGCGAGCTTCGACCCGTTCTCCGATGTATCTTCGGCTATGTTTCCCAGGCGAGCATTCTCCCCCTTTCTACCTATTTTGCGTTTATAGTCTTTACTTCCTCCTGTTGATCTATTGCTATCCGTGTTAGGATGCTTTAGTTTCCGTGCACCATTTACATTCCATGTAGCCTCTATGTTGCCTTGGACACATCCTATTGCATGGTGATTGATAGACAGTCGGCCTTGCGAGTCGTAGTTGCTTGCTCAGGTGCTGCTTCACGTCGTTGTCGTTCCACCATTGATAAAAGGTTGGCACATGCTTAATGATAGAGATGCTTAATGGTGGAGATGATCATGACTTTAAATGCAACTGTTAAAATGCTGGGAATAGATATAACTAATGCAGAGGCATCGGTGGGAAATAGATGTTATTTGGTTTTTCCACGCTCACTTGTGTCCCATAGGACCCTGAGTACTTGATACCCGTTCCTTGACTATTCGCACTATCCACATACGGGAGACTCTATGGATCCCCCTTCGCTTGAGCTTGATTCGCACTTTATTTGTTGGGCCACAAAGTAGTTTGGGGATTTATTACTATCATGTACTTATGCCAAGCTTTACTACTTTATTTATGATTGTGCGTGGAGCACCTGTACTGTTTAGGAATGTGGAATGTTTTCGCGGTATCGACAAGCCCGGTCACACTTTCGGGTTCCCAGTCGTTTACAGCCATTGGCACAAACCTTGGGTCCGTCTCGGAGCCGGCCAACTTCGTTGCTGGTAGCTTAATGGGGTGGCCCCTTGAAATAATTTACGAATCCTGTGAATGCATTGTCGTGAGGCCTCGTTGCTTTTTATTTGGTTCTTCCCGAGGTTGATCGTGTGTGTGTTGATATTTCTGCACGCCTACAGGGTAAATCTTTCTGAAAGCCGTGTCCACGGTTATGGATGACTTGGAGCGCATTATCTCGATCATAGACAAGCATAACTAAAGTAGTGCTATAAATTTGACTTAATATGTGACTAGTAATCAGCTTCACTACAATGGAATGGATAATAAAAGTGCCAACAACTGGTGGAACTGGGGTGTACCATGTCATGTTATACCTGCGTAGTAAGTATCGCAACTCCAATGGAATGAAATAAAAGTGCCAACAACTGCTGGGTTGGGATGTCCCATGCTAATTGTATCTGACTAGTAAGTACTACAACTACAATTTCTTGGTTAACTAAAGCTTCCCACTACTTACGCTATCAGGACGACTCGTGCTATCTATATCTGACTAGTAAGTACTTCAACTATAATGGAATGAATAAAACTACCAACGGTGTGAGTTTCTCGGTTTGACTTCCTCGTTTGGACTCGAGGGGGAATACCAGGACGGGTATGATTGGTGTTAGTATCAGGTGTTCTCAGATAGGTCTTTCTTATCCCTCTCTAATAGCCGACAGTTGTATCGAGTCTCTATAGGTTGTTTAGTGCATGCTTCGCTGCCGCTTCAGCCCACCATTCCTATGTAGGCGAGAGCCACCGAATTCTAGCCTCGCCGTGTACTGGCCTCAGTACTGACGCTCCTCTTTTCCTTTGCCCTTTGTCGGCACCCCTTTTGTTTTAGGAGGTTTGAGATCGACGTCGTTAGCAGGGTTACCCTTCCGGCTTGGCCTGGGAAGGGTTATAGACGCCATTGGTTATTCTTCAGGGCTCTTAGCTCAATTTGCTTCTTATCCGTACTCGGATGTTGTATCGTTTTAAGGTGATTTGGATCTTGGTACTGTATATCTGTATTCTTGACTCGTTGAGTCATTGTTGTATATATATGTTCTGTGGGTTCCATCGTGGACTATTGTGTAATGATATTACTTTGTTTTCCACCCGCACACAAGTGCCTGGTGGGCATCTTTGAATCGTTTCTATGCGGGTTTGGTGGGAATCGCTAAAACTTGCATAGGGCCGATTCGAGGGTGTTACAAAGTGGTATCAGAGCTCAGCAGTTGCGATATCCCACTGGTCTAGCCTGTAGGATAACCTAGCTAACGGACGAAGTAGAGTGTCAAAAACTATTTTGCAAAATCGGTTGGATAGATCTAAGTAGGTATGTTTTTACTCCTTACCTCTATGCTCTTCTCCTCTTACCTTTGCGGGTTTTGAATCTGTTCTCTTACCTTTCTTCAAGTATAAGAATTCTCGAGGTTGGGTTTCCGTCGTACCTTCAGGATTTCGCTTCCTCCTTTGGTAGCGGTGCTTCTACATCCGGTCTTCATCCTATCTGAGGAATCCTTCATCTGTTGGGCTTCTCTTTGTTCCTTCTTGTGCCTTCCGGTGTTTTCCAACACGACGTCCTCATCTACGTCAGATCTAATGAAGTGCTTGCATCATTCCTTTGTTATCTGAACCTCGCTTGTCGATATCTTCAGTCTGATTTCGAGAGTTGATTGCATAATTCTACTATTCATGTACAAAGTAATGTTTTGAGTGCGGGATGGAGTCGCGACCATACCACTACTCTTATCATTCGCTTTGTACATTGAACTGGTGGACCAATGCAATCTTTACTCCTTCCTCGGAAGTTAGAGGTGGCTTTTCTTTCAATACCTTTACCTTCGTCTTTGTTTCTCCGGAGTGTTCTCTCGACGACAGTGAGCAACAAACCTTGTTGGTGGTGTCGCTGACTTCAAGATGGAGCGAGATTCCTTGTTAGTGGTGTCGCGAGGATCTACATGAAGCGAGAAGATTCAGACCGTCAGCCTTCTTCCCCGTACCATGAGGCGGATCTCGAGGGCGAGATCCATTGTTAGTGGTGTCGAATTGTAGCACCCCGGTAAAACCACTACTAGAAAATCGCTTGGTGTTTTTGTTTTGTACATGATCATGACCGCATGCTCATGTCATCATGCCACATTTCATTTGAGCATCGTCATGTCATCATGCATGGTTTGCCTAAAACTATTAAGCCTATTTTATTTTCTACATTATCCCCCTTCTTATTTCAAAGTATAAACCCAGATCTTCCTAGATATTTTATTTGTCGAAAAAAAAACAAATTACAAAAGTCTATTTCAATTAAAATAAATAAACAAACAAACAAAACTTTTTTTTGTGTGGGGGAGGCAGCCACCGGCCAGGCCCAAAAGGCCCAACCGGCAGCCACCTACCACCCACTTCCCTAACCCTAGTTCTAGCGCCAACCCACCCTAGCCGCCGCCGCTGCAGCAGTACACGCTCACCTACACATCACCGTAGCACACGCAGTCGCGCGCGACACGCCTACCGCACGCGGTGCATGACCCCGCAGACCACCATGACCCAGCCACGCGCAATCCACGCTACAGCAGCACGCAATGCGCGTGTGTCCCGCGCAGAGCCCCAGCCCCACGACCCCCTCTTGCTTGCAGCCCCACCCTGCTCATCGCCTTCTCCCTCCCTCGACCCCGCGTCGCCTTCCTCTTTCCCCACCTGCCTCGCCCCGCTTCTTCCTCGACCCCGTTTGATCCCTAGGGGTGCCGCCGCCTCGCCTACAGCCTTGCTCGGCTACGACCGCCCTTCTCCGAGCCAGCGCCGCCGCGACCCTCCTTCCTCGCTTCCCGCCGTCAGCAAGCCTCCACACGCCCAGTGTCTCGTCATCGGCCACCATTGGTCCCTGCAGAGCCTGCCTCGCCTCTGGCCTTGTAGCGCCGCTTGGAGGCCGCGACTAGAGCTTGCCACTAGTAAGGTCGCGCCACCATCGGCCGCCCCCTCTCCTCCCTGCGTCTCTCGCTTCCGCCGCCTAGCGACCTCACCCTCGTCCGCCTGACCCGTCCCCGCAGCAAGCTCGTCCTCAACCTCCGGCGCTGCGACGACCTCGCCCTATGCCCCACGGCCAGCCTCGTCCCTTCCATCCGAGCGTCGCAGTACCCTGCGCCTCCAGCCGCTCCCGCGTCGGCTCTTACCTCCTCGTCGTCGACTGCCTCCGACAATGGCCTCACCGGGAGCTCCTCCTCGCCTCCACCGTAGCGAGTTAGCCCCGCTGCCATGTCCACCTCCTACGCACGGTTCCTCCTCGGTGGCGCCCGTGAGTTCGTCCTCGATCGGCGCCACGTCCGCGCTTCCCTGCGCTCTGTCCCTGCCCGCCGCCCTGGGATCTCCCTGCGTCTGCCTTCCTCCGAGCGCGCCTGAGACCACGCATACCTGCCACAGCTGCCGTCTGCTGCTGTGCATGAATTAGTCAGGTTGTTCCTGTGTGTGCCCTATCGCCACAAAATTGTTGTTGATGCTTGGCACACTGTTTGGCCCCTGTAGCATTGTTGTTGATGTGAGGATGTATGAAACTCGATGGCAGATGTTGATGTGGTGGTGACGTCGGTCGTTCTTCGACGCCCCGGCAGGATCGATAGATGAACACAAGGGATCCAAACCAAGAATGTCCACACTAAAGGACGAGCGATAAGACTTCTATCACGAAATCCAAGATCTCCTTCACGGTACCAATGACCACGAGAATGCCGACGTGGATACGAAAAACCGTCTACCCCAAGGCCAACACCGAAGACCGATCCTAGCGCCCGAACCCCGTCGAACCCCAAGACCTTCGGAACCCCAAGATCTTCGACCCTAGATGTGTGACCCCTACCTATCCCTATTTTATAAATGCTATTTATCTATTGCATATAATTTGTTCATAATGGCATACATATTCATGTGTTTGGAGGTATTTTGTCGACTCACCTCAATTATATATGGTGACCATATGCAGGCTATTCTAATCTTATAATGGCTCCATTTAAATTTGTGTAGCGAACCGATGCCATGTTTTGCCTTCTTAAGACAACATTGAAATTGCAGGGTATCTAAACAACTTGAACCGTCTAATTAATTGTCGGGACCCTGGTTCCGCTTAATATTGCCTAGTCGCATCGCATCTTTGCCATGTCATACATCATACATACATCATGCCGAATCTTTTTCCATAGTATTAAATAGTGCATCCGGTGTTTCTTTTAGTGATTTGCTTCGTCACGGATTAGGCCGTTGAGTTGATGCGAGCTTCGACCCGTTCTCCGATGTATCTTCGGCTATGTTTCCCAGGCGAGCATTCTCCCCCTTTCTACCTATTTTGCGTTTATAGTCTTTACTTCCTCCTGTTGATCTATTGCTATCCGTGTTAGGATGCTTTAGTTTCCGTGCACCATTTACATTCCTTGTAGCCTCTATGTTGCCTTGGACACATCCTATTGCATGTTGATTGATAGATAGTCGGCCTTGCGAGTCGTAGTTGCTTGCTCAGGTGCTGCTTCACGTCGTTGTCGTTCCACCATTGATAAAAGGTTGGCACATGCTTAATGATAGAGATGCTTAATGGTGGAGATGATCATGACTTTAAATGCAACTGTTAAAATGCTGGGAATAGATATAACTAATGCAGAGGCATCGGTGGGCAATAGATGTTATTTGGTTTTTCCACGCTCACTTGTGTCCCGTAGGACCCCAAGTACTTGATACTTGTTCCTTGACTATTCGCACTATCCACATACGGGAGACTCTATGGATCCCCCTTCGCTTGAGCTTGATTCCCACTTTATTTCTTGGGGCCACAAACTAGTTTGGGGCTTTATTACTATCCTGTACTTATGCCATGCTTTACTGCTTTATTTACGATTGTGCGTGGAGCACCTGTACTGTTTAGGAATGTGGAATGTTTTCGCGGTATCGACAAGCCCAGTGACACTTTCGGGTTCCTAGTTGTTTACAGCCATTGGCACAAACCTTGGGTCCGTATCGGAGCCGGCCAACTTCGTTATGGGTAGCTTAATGGGGTGCCCCCCTGAAATAATTTATGAATCCTGTGTATGCATTGTCGTGAGGCCTCGTTGCTTTTTATTTGGTTCTTCCCGAGGTTGATCGTGTGTGTGTTGCTATTTGTGCACCCCTACAGGGTAAATCTTTCTGAAAGCCGTGTCCGCGGTTATGGACGACTTGGAGCACAATATCTCAATCATAGACAAGCATAACTAAAGTAGTGCTATAAATTTGACTTAATATGTGACTAGTAATCAGCTTCACTACAATGGAATGGATAATAAAATTTCCAACAACTGGTGGAACTGGGGTGTACCATGTCATGTTATACCTGCCTAGTAAGTATCGCAACTCCAATGGAATGAAATAAAAGTGCCAACAACTGCTGGGTTGGGATGTCACATGCTAATTGTATCTGACTAGTAAGTACTGCAACTACAACTTCTTGGTTAACTAAAACTGCCCACTACTTATGCTATCAGGACGACTCGTGTTATCTATATATGACTAGTAAGTACCGCAACTATAATGGAATGAATAAAACTGCCAACTGTGTGAGTTCCTCGGTTTGACTTCCTCGTTTGGACTCGAGGGGGAATACCAGGACGGGTATGATTGGTGTTAGTATCAGGTGTTCTCGGATAGGTCTTTCTTATCCCTCTCTAATAGCCGACAGTTGTATCGAGTCTCTATAGGTTGTTTAGTGCATGCTTCGCTGCCGCTTCAGTCCACCATACCTATGTAGGCGAGAGCCGCCGAATTCTAACCTCGTCGTGTACTGGCCTCAGTACTGACGCTCCTCTTTTTCCTTTGCCCTTTGTCGGCACCCCTTTTGTTTTAGTAGGTCTGAGATCGACGTCGTTAGCAGGGTTACCCTTCCGGCTTGGCCTGGGCAGGGTTATGGACGCCATTGGTTATTCTTCAGGGCTCTTAGCTCAATTTGCTTCTTATCCGTACTCGGATGTTGTATCGTTTTTAAGGTGATTTGGATCTTGGTACTGTATATCTATATTATTGACTCGTTGAGTCATTGTTGTATATATATGTTCTGTGGATTCCATCGTGGACTATTGTGTAATGATATTACTTCATTTTCCACCCGCACGCAAGTGCCTGGTGGGCATCTTTTAATCGTTTCTATGCGGGTTTGGCGGGAATCGCTAAAACTTGCATAGGGCCGATTCGAGGGTGTTACAGATACCGTGTTGTGCGAACTTAAGTGTGGCTCGGATATTTCGTCGAACACCTTGTGTGCAGTGTAAAAAAAACCTAGCATCCACCTCCCACACAAAATTCCATAAAAAATAAGTGGTTGGACTGTGCTTATTTATAGCCAGGGGAGGATTTTTGGCCCCGGTTCGTGGCATGAACCGGGACCAATGCTTCGCAGAACGCCACGTGTGCGTCGCGGGGGCATTTGTCCCGGTTCATGCCACGAACCGGGACCATTGCTTAGAGATGAACCGGGACCAATGCCCAGATGGCATGAACTGGGACCGGTGCATGGCATTGGTCCCGATTGCGAACCGAACCGGGACCAATGACCTGGGGGGGTCGAACCAAAGACCCTTTCTCTACTAGCCTAGAAATAGTCCACGGACAAGGAGCCAACATGGGCCATGGTTTTTCAAATGCACGTTAATAATATATTGCAAATGGATAATTGCGTACTCTATTTGTAATATATACCTCTAAAGAAATGGATATTAAAAATGCATCACCGATGGATTCATGGCCTTTATTTATAGTACGTCTATGTTCCCCACTCTCTCCCCATCTAGAAACGGTGTGGTGGAGGCTATCAAGGATATGTAGTTATCTCCCATGTCCTATTCCAGTATGAGAAATCTCATCTGTTGTAACAAGGCATGATTACCCCTCCTCGTCCTCCTCTTCTCTTTAGCCAAATCTGGTTGTGTCGGCCATGATGTGGACTAAGAGGTGGGGATGAAAAAGAAGTCGACCAAAGATGGACGCATATGACTAGTGATGGTCACTAATCCATCTGAAATATATATACATGAATTTATTATGTTAATATGGAATCCCAGTGAAGAGCTTCAGTGAGTGTCTACCAATTGCGTTTCTATCACACCCAAGGTGTCAAGTGTCTTGAGTGAATTGACTGGAAGTATTGAGGTGGAAAGGGGTAAGTTTGAATGGTTCATTGAAAGAGTAATGGGACACAACTGAAAAGTAAAATGCATAAAAGTACAAGAGTGATTGTTTCTTGTTCAGAGTTTCCAACAAAAGAGAAGTTAGACGCGGAAAAAATCAGTTCATGGTGATAGTGAATAATATGCCAGGCGGGAGAGTGTAGATAAGTAATAGTAGTTCTTCATATTGATACGTGAGTCTGATAGACAACCCTTGATTAACCAAACTACTGCTGCCCGGGCTTGTTTGATTCTATTGTACTGCTTTTCTGTTTCGTACATAGTGTAGTGACATTTAATTAGATAATCAAAATGGTGTAACATAAAATTTAGATGCATATTAATTAAAGTAGGCAATTGATATATATGCGTACAATTATTAGGAATATATGACGAGCAAATGAGTTATAGAAAGTAAAAGCTCTTAGTAACTAAAGGACAGTCATCTTTTTTAACTAAGCCTCGGCCAACTAATTTCAAGTGCTATCCCATGAGAGGAATATGAGATTACACCAACTAGACTATCATCAGTGACCACACATTAAATTTCATGGCTATGGGACATAGATTTCGATATTAAATTTCTTATACATCTTTACTCAATATGTTTAAATGTTTTGTTCATAGTTCATTAGAGTATTCCGGGTACTATTTTTGTAGGATTAATGATGTAATGATATGTAACCTTGACAAGATGCACTTGAATTTTGACTAATTAAGTATCTTTTGTTTTTGAGTTACACATATCCATGACATTCACGCGTAATCACCATACTCAACACTTAGATATTAGTTGAAGTAAAAAGGCGTAGTCGAATACACCATAACCAAATGTATAAGAATAATATGATATGAAATGTATGGTCACAGTAAGAGTCAACACTTGTATCTGCAATGGCGACGTAGAACATGTAGTCTATCACTTATAGTTTATAGCAGGGCCAAGCTGGCAATATTCGGAGCCCTGCGCGAAAATCTAAAATGGATCGTATCATGCTGGAAAAATAGAACAAATGAACAATTGTAACACAGATGATATAATGTCTTAGATAGCATTCAGATAGTAATAGTCGTATATTTTCAACTTCTGGTTGCATAATCAAAATCATTATATTACTATTATTTGAAATAAAAGGGATGCATCATCATTAATCAATTAAACTATCAGCATCTCTAGTTCTCATCTTAATATTACTAACTAGCGCACTAGGAATTATCGCACGGTCGCACCAAACAGTAATGATGTAAATGCATTTATTCTCTATTTCTCATCTTAGTTTTTTGGAGAATGTAGAACTAGTACTGACTCACACAATGATAATTATCGTATCAAACAAAGCACATTAGGAGTACATTAGTGAGATGATACCGTAGCAAATAATTTGTTGTCGGGTGCACCGGACGGTGGTAGGGGCTTGCCGCCGCAATCTGGCAACGGTGTGGCCACTGTGGCATCTCCGAGCGTCGAGATGAAACAAACGACAAGGGAAGAAGAATGAATGATCACGCACGGCAGCCGCACCCTCGGAGTGATAGGCTATCAACGAAGAAGCAAAGCCTCCGGGCCGTTGGCGATTGGGGACGGCCTAACGTCGGCAAGCGGAGCTAATTAGATCTGAATTGTGGATGGCTCAAATATTGGACACTTCTTGTTTGAACACTTTGTTGGGTTTATATGCCAGTCCGCTGCTAGCTTCTTAGATTGGGCCATGCGCTAATTGCCGGAAACTAATGAAAAAAATTGCGGGGAGGAAACTAATATTAGCATAAATATAGCAATGTACAGAGTATCAGAATTTGGGGCCCCTAATATTTTGGTGCCCTGTGCAGCGGCACAATCTGCACTCCTGCCGTCCCGGTCCTGGTTTACAGGATCTCAACAATTCTGCAATGAAGGCACGTGCGTTGATAGGGCTACACGAGCAATGCATATATGCATATAGGGTACCTTATTGTTGACGGCGTGTTTGCCAGAACTGCGTCATTATCAAGCATAAAGAGCTTGTTCAACATCACATGGATCCGGATATATATGGAGCAAGCCGTCACAAAGAAATTAGTTAACTGAGGCCAATGTGAGTGGAAATTTGTTCACTCCAGTTAATGCCAACTACAATGTCAGAATAAAACCCCTAACTGCTTCAGTTACTAAGGCCAAGGTGATGGAAATACTGGCATTTTTATTTTCAAACAAGGAAGGACATCGAAAAGATAATGGGAGAATTATGTTATGACTGGGCATGTGATGTCATAGTCTTATGGATCAATTAGATGCTTCCAACACAGTGTGTATCTTCCCCTCAACTTCATATTCATGGTTTCAAAAAAAACATAAGGTTGCCAACGATTGCTCTCATAGAACCCTTACTGCATTACATGTTGCTCCACTAGAAGTTTTGACAATAGAAAATTAGGGCAGCCACGGTATAGCATATCCTAACACAAGATTTAGTGTAAGTAATGCTCGTGTAGATACCGATGTCTTAGTGCATTGTATCTTGGTACTTTTTCTAAAAAGCATATCACTAAATGTGATTTTTGATAAATAGTATCATGGGCCTTGTAGCCTACTTGTGACACATGCCATATGCTTCAAGCACATAGCCAGAATACAGTCAAATAGCAATAGAAGAAATTTAAATCTCATAACCAAAATGTAACTCTCAGTTCTCAAAACACATTACAAAAAGATAATCCAATATGGAAAACAATGAAGAACTAACAAATATGGTTTTCGGAAGCTAGTACAAGTACGGCTGCTGTGAAAACTAAAAGACTCCGGTCCAATTAATAGATCCTCTCCTCCAGCACTTAGCAGACAACTCATGTTTCAAACTGTAAGAGATTTATGTAGTATAAGCTCGGACGACGTCGACGATGGGTGCACGGCACATTGGGCATTTTCCGTCCTCGTTGATCAGCTCTCTCGCGCACTTTGAGCAGGTGCACATGTGGCCACACCTGAGATGTTAGCAGAAGATGTCATATTATTAGTTGTGATCCTGAATAAATTTTACGGATAAAAATTAAATATGTCTGCACAACTACGGTAAATGGAAGCAAACCTGTAAAGAAGGGTGTCAATCTGATTTTCGCAGCAGACGCAACAGGTTCCTTTCCTTACTAGATGCCCCCGTGGTGGGTCATCTAGTTGTCCCTCATTCATACCTAGGTTCAGCGTTTAGTCTTTTGTCAGACACACAGTGAATCATCAACCATAGTCTGGAAGATATGAGAGGAGGTAGGGAAAGGTTGATCTGCCTAACCTTGAATGTCTGTAGAGCGGTTCATAGCAGCAGAGACTTCTCGTCTGATGGATCTCTGCACCTCCATCTGCATCTCCATGCATTCTTCCATCATATGTTGCACGCTGATCATTCCATTATAGAGCCCGACCATGTCTGTTTCAAGGTCTTTGATGGCGTCCAACACCTGCCAAAAAGGAGGGTTTTTTTTTCCAGAAACGAGACAAGATTATTGTCTTGAACAATACTGACCAGGAATTAATGCAGAAACGGGGACTCACAAATTCAGGGCGGGTCCAATACCACTGCCGCTGACGAGGTCCTTGACCTGAGGACACAATCCACGGCCAGTCATACTCCGCCTGATTCGGTTCATTGATGTCATTGTCCACAAAATCTTCGGTCACCGAAGCAGCTGTGTTTTGCATCTGCCGTTCAACATGCTCTTGTCTTCGTGCATACGATTGTATAAGGATCTGGCCCAGACGTTCACCGAAGCCGTCGCTAAGAAGATTATATATGCTACGCCTGCAAAACATAACCTGCATAAGTGTGGTTCGACAAAACGGTAAACTATATTGTGTGATTCATTTTTGAAGAAGTGCTAGCTACCTGGATAAGAGTTCAGGAAGCTCCACTCCGTAGAAACCATCTGCCGGCTGATCCAGCCAATCATTGTAAGAGGGAGGATCGAAACTTTGATCTGGTTGCAATCGTGGTTCAGCAGCCTGTTGAGAATCGATAACGCCGTCTCCATGGAGGAAAGCACCATCTTCTCCTTCACTTGGTTGTCCATAATTAGTTGCAGCTTCAGAGAGAATAGCAGAGGCAGAACCAGAACTGCCATGTTGTGCGTACTCAGCTGAGTCTGAAGACACGTTGTCATATCGGTACATTTGTTGTTGATCAATACGCCGATACTCGTCATCACTGTTGGGTAAAGTGTTTTCTACATTGACAGATTGATCTTCGCTTGAGCTGGTTGCCATAGAAACAGCTGATCCTTCATCATCGGGCATAGGCCATCCACCGTGAAAGTAGAATCTACCTCGGAGAAAGGACTGGAAACAATAATAACTATTAATCCCATTAAATAAAAGGTAACTGTGTCAATTAATTATGAAAAAAAAACCTTGAACTCCTAACGAAGTACTAGCTCTGAAACAATAATGATCATACAGTATTAACTAATGCGACCACCCTAACAAGTAGATCTGAAACAATAATGATCATATTTAAGATAAGATCTCAAAAACAAATGTTTAATCTTGAACTTGCATGACGCCACTAGAGGTCAATGAAGCTAGTACAGGTGACAAAGAGGAGGAGCATAGGAATTCTGACCTCAATGCAGTCATGGTGAACAAAGGCGGAGACCGCGTGGCGCTCGGCGAGGGCCTGCAGCTCACACGCCACGACGAGCCTGCCCACTTGCCAGACGCACAGTCTCTCTGCTTAACGTGGGCGTCGCCCTTGCCCTGGCTGGCCCTGCGGGCATGCCTCGCCACGCCGACGCTGCCGCCCGGGGACGGGGAGCTCTGCCGCACGACGGCGCGCCTCCCGCTGCCACCGTCGTCGTCGGCAGCAGCGCGAGCGTGGGGGGACGAGGCGTGGAGCGTGGTGGAGGCAGCTTGGTGGCCGGCCAGGGAGTCGCGGTCGAGGTCCAGTGCCGCGGAGAGCAACATCTGCTGGATCGCCTGCCGGCGCCACGCTGCCCACTGTGCGATGATCATGGATGCTAATATCTCGCCCATGCCGGAGCACGCCATGTTCTTGGGGCGGAGGTCCTCCATGACGATCGAGGTGATGGTGCTCGGTGCAATGCGGGGAAGAGCGGACCTAGCTCTGACTAGAGGACGTGGGGAAACGAGCATGGCACTCTCCATCGTGGGCGAGAGAGCTAGCACAGGTGGAGAAAGGAGGAGGAAGAAGCAGCTGTGAGATTTTTTCTGCGTCATCTCGTCATTGTATTTCTGTGTATTTATAGACCAAGAAATAAAAAGCACAAAATAATTAGTAATCATTAGCTGAGTCATCCAAATCCTTTCTTTAGACAAATATAAAAACTCGCCTAAAATTAGGACGGGTTTAATTGTAGTTACTTATTTATTTTTTGTGCAATTGATTGTAGTTACTTATTGGTTACTAAATATTTTTTTCCGAGAATTTCCTACAAAATAATTATTAGAATTTATTTCATCCTCGGGAAATTATATTCTTTTCCCGCCAAAACAAAATCGTGTGCTGCGACGTAAGTAAAATTCTGGTGCAAAAGATGTTCTTAATTACATTCACTGCCTACCGATTAATCTTAGAGATAAATTTATATATGTTTTGTACTTATATATAAGAATTTCGTGTGAAAAAGAGCTTTTATTACTCGATGAGATGGTTACATTCCTCATCCACTAAAACAACAATGCAGTAGACGGACATATGTTAGCCATTATGAAAAATTTGCTAGTTAACGAGCCACCTTTTTTCCGAACGAAAAAATGTGGCAGCCAAAGTGACTAATCTTTAGCGGGACCATTCAGTTAGTGCTTTAGGATTAACGGGGTACTACCTAGAACTATGAGACTTCCCATGGACTCCCTGTGGTCTGGTGCTGCTTGGTGAAGTTGTGGAAGGGCCTCCTTACTCGTTGACGAAGGCCATAGTCCATAGACGTCGTCGATGGTAGATGGTCTTGTTCTTTTTAGCGCCCTATTTGGATTGGTGGTTAGCACATATAGTTTCTTTGGACCTCTCCTTCTTCTTGGAGTTTACTTAACTGAGCCATGGAAAAGAGGGAGAGGAAGCTTACCTTGCAGACTGAATTTTTGTACCACCACTTTTCCTTTCTATACAAAGGCGCAACCAAACCAAAAAAAATTGTGAGTTGCCCCTGATCAAGGCACACACATATGTGGCAACCCCGTTTTATCTTGAATTTACAATTGCGGATCAATTCCAACATTCTTTCCAGGTTACTAATCATCATAAGACCACTCTCGGTAGAGATAACCTACCAAAATCAAAATTAGCTGTTACAATGACAAATGAAATGCCACTAAACCCTATAGCACAATATTCTATATTGAAATGGAAAACGTTCTACTATTTCTAGGAGTTGGTTTGTATATATGGTCCTAATTTTCTAGATCAACAAGTTCTCCAAATCCATGCTGACAACATAATCATAAAAGGGTGAATGTGTAAGCCATTAGGATGTTGAATCCATAAGCATATTTTGTGTACTTATGCATGACATTATTGGTTTTATCTTGAATTCTATCTTTCACAATAAGAAACATAATATCTATGGTTTTAGAAACACCATTTGACTTGTTATTAATCACATGTTGTCTACCACATTAATCTAAAGACTTAAATTTCTTCGACATACAACATGCTCAGTAGCCAATTAACCCGCCACATAATATTTTGCATCATGATTGATTCCATGAGTGTTGTTTTGGATCCTTTCCACGATATTGCCTCATATTGGAGGGTGAGGATGTAACATGAAGTGCAATCCTTAATATCCACACACACTGATGTAAGGTAGTCAACTAACCCACAATATTGAGGTCACTTGACGTCTAATTGGTGAGTATATAAAATTTTATTGCCTTGCATTTACTACAGGCATCTTGGGAAGCTTTTTTACTAGTCAATTTTTGTAGATGCATTTTATTTTCCAATTATAAATAGAGCACATTCATACTTGAATATATATAGCTTTCGACGGATGAAGCATTTGGAGCCGCCATTAACCGGTCGATTTCAAATTGTTCCTTGGATAGTCAAAAGTCCAAGTTTGTGCCCTTAACTTTAGTATCAAGTGAGATAGGTTACTAGTTCACCATTTTTATCTTTTGTACTATGTCCATTTATTTATTTCAATAGAGACTTGTGCTCATTTTGGAACTTTATCTTGGTGAATCTCATTACAAAAAGTATTTGACGTAAAATAGATTCTTTTGGTCACAAATAGAAGCTATAAATCTCTTTATAATAAGATTACATCAACAAAAAATAGTGAAGCTTACCCCCTTATCTACAACAAATGTGATTATCTGTGATGCACATTCTATAACGATTTAGTAAAAAATGTCATATTTTATGCAAAAACGTCACGGTTGAGATGAATCTCTGACATTTTTTAGTGAATCGTCACAGAATCCGCGTCATAGATAATCACATTTGTTGTAGTGTACCTTATGGTATAATTGTTCCAATGCTTCTCTTAGTTATATTTCTGTAGACAAAGTGCCTTATTTTAACTTGTCATTCATGACAAAACCTTCCGGTTGAGACACACAAAGCATTCTTAACTAAGTCAACATAATTGCATGTCATAACGATAACACAAGTAGAATAACATAACTTATTATGACCCTTTTTTCTATGTCTGAACCTTTCGAGATTCTATGTCTGAACCTTTTGAGATAACACAAGCAGAATCCTATGTCTGAACCTTTCGAGATTCCCTCAATTTCACTCTTTGTTTTGTAGAGACAATATTGTTCGGCACAAGATGAGAAATCATTTAATGAAGTGTGAAACATGATTATAAACGATGTTACTAAGAAATATAATTTTCAGTTACGTGATATTCGAGAACTTGCAACACAGAAGTTTGACACATGATTATAACTGTCACTAGTCGGAAATGTAATCTCACGTAACATGCTACATCATAATGGACATTATACTATCAAACTTGTCACTTTAGTATTCATATGTACTTCATAATGCTCACAAGGGAGTAAGGATGCATGCAAAGAGGAGTCAGAACATTATGGTGATTTTTATTAATTATCCAAACAAGGCTTTAGGGTGGTTCCATCCAAATAAGACTTTAGGGTGGTCCCATCCAAATAGGTTGGTTTCATCCTACTAATTTAAGGGGATATCCCTAGAAAGGAATATGAGATGAGACCGGCTAGACTAGGAGCGGCTGCATTTAAATTTCATGGTTATCGGACATGGCTTTAGCTATTAAATTTATTACACATGTGAATATTTATTCGGAATGTTTAAATATTTTGGTGATAGTTCATTATAGTATTTTGGATACTATTTTTGTAGGATTAACGATGTAATGATATATTCCCTTAATGAGCTCCACTTGATTTTTTTGTACATAGTAGGGTAGGCACGGTGCCATGTAGTGGTGGCATAACATAGGTCAATGTATCCATGTACTACGTAGATAGGCTATGTGAACAACCATGTGAGGGGAAACCTCTAGGCCAAGGTGATGCAAATATTGAATTTTTTCTTTTCAAACACGGAAGGACATCGAAAAGGAAAAAAATGTTGCACTGTCCATATCCATATCTATTCTACCTTATTTGTTTTTCTCCTCATCATCCGATTACTGAGCGGTAACCACCCATTTTCCAAAATTGCACAAATTTTGACAAATTGAAAAAAGGCAAGGGGGGGGGGGGGAGAAGAGGGAAGGAGACGTGATGGCACCCTCAAAGCGAGCGTTTCCCACCTATTTGATCCCTCACCAGCAGATATTTTTATTTGTGAACCAACAGCAAAGAATCAAGTCACTTGGACTACTTTCTTAAAAGATATGGCCTTCCAAAGTCAGACAAATTTTCAGATTTTATTCTAGAAAACAATAGGGATAAATTTAAAAATGCTAATAGGTGGGGCCACTTTAAGTTTGAACCGAAGTGGTATGCGGGTTCTGTTCCCCTGCGTAATGTTCCGGCGAGGTGGAAGTGACTCACCTGCTAGGTCTAGGAAGCACTAGGCGAGGTTCTGGGAAGCGACGATAACGGTGGTGTGCTAGGCTGCAACACTTCTCGTCTGCATGTTATCGGACAAGGCTCACCTTGAGAAGTGATTGCTCGATGCGAAACAAACACAACAAAGGCTAGATGTGTCGACACACCATTCACCGATGCCACAAAGTCCCGCCTTATTCTTCCATGTGCACACCACCAAGGAAGGCACCCAATCTAGCATGGGGCACTTGAGGGCGGTCACCAAACCCATACAAGCTTTCTGCAATCCCGAGAACTTAATCGGAGGCTCCCAAGTAATTTCCACCAATGCCACAAGCTTGAAAAAAAATATCCACAACTTAATTGGAGGCCCCAAGAAATCCATAACAACACAACGAGATGTCTAGGGTTCCAAAAACGAAAGAATAAAATATTCTCACTTAGACCCAACCGAATCTTCGAGGAGAACTCAGACCGATGCAACTAATGCAATGGCAAAAACGTGAGAAGTGATCAAGTCCTTCTCCCCAAATCCCACCAAATTATCTAATTCTATGGATGAGTATGAGACGAGAACACAAGAGAAAATCCAAAAATTACTCCAAGATCTAAATCCAAATATGTTCCCCTCACGTACAGGAGAGATTGATTGGTGGTAATGTAGATCAAGATATCTATCTTTTCTCTCACAAATATGCAAGAATCATTGTAGGGATTGAGACATAGAAATCTTGAGAAGGTTAGAAATGGAGGGAGAAACTTACAAGAAAGGTGTATGTACCATTGGGAAGAAGGGACCCTTAAATAGGTCCCTCAAAATCCAACTGTTATGCCTAGAAAATGCTTGGGCTGGAGTCTCCAACCCCACACTAGAGTCTCTAGCCTAGCCAGAGTCTCTAGGCCAATACTAGTAACTTGCAAATCAAAAACTCACCTGGGTGAAGTTTTGGGCCGGAGTCTCCGGCCTGACACGACCAGATCCCCCCCCCCCCCAAACTGGTAGAAACAACAACATGAAAGATGGCCATAACTTTGCATCCAGACTCCAATTTCAATGACTTGGGATCGTTTAAAAGAGGGTAACAAGCTCAAAAAGATCATGTCGAGTCAATCCAATGATTAAAAACAAAGGAGAGAGAGGTGTGAAACATCCCAAAGATAAGAAGCGGTAAAACCTTCCAATAACAAAAACGCTACAAAATTTCCATACGAAGCCCCTTTTTGACGCACTTGAGGTTGCCTTGAAGATATACACAAGCTCTAAAACCTCGCATGGATAAGATCCAAATAAGAGAAACGAAAGATGGTACCAAGTATGCGAAGGTTTGAACACTCTACAGACGATACATGCAAGTTACTCAATCGAGCCCCCCCTTGATAGTATGGCTAACTATCCTATAACCCATTTTCTGAACTAAGACCATGATACCGTTAAAAGAGAAAAACGTATCATGATCATACATTTTCCTTTGCTCATTCCAATTTATGCTAATGATCACAATCATGTCCACTTAAGTTGGAACACCTATCATGATTTAGCTCTATCAAGTTTGCTTGATGAAGACTTCAGAAACGCTCCCAGATACTGAGACTCTCTTTTAGGCATATTTTCACATATCCATGATTGCCATAAGGATGGCAGGATTCAAGCAAAAGATCTCCTCGAAATGGAAAATCTTGAAATTGCACTTTATTTCTTCTTTCATTATGTTGATGATGTCTAGAAGGAACACATGAGAGCTCAATAAATTTTCTTCTTCAAGACATGCTTTCCATAGGCTCAACTATCACATTACCATACTTTGGTTCTTATCTTGAATGTCCCATTGGTCATCACTTGATCTTGTTTTCTTTCTACTTCTTTCAAACTTGAAGCCAAAAAAGTTCCAAGATTTCCTATGGATAATCCCTAAAAGTATAAATCAATACGATCATGCAAGCTTTTATTGCCTTGCATTTACTACGAGCATTTTGGGAGGCTTTTCTACTAGTCAATTTATAGATGTAATTTATATTTCCTAATTATCCCAATCATAAATAGAGAACATCCATACTTGGATACATATAGCTTTTGGTAGATGAAGATTTAGGAGCCGCCATTATCCGATGAATTTCAAAAGTTTGTTGGACAGTCAAATGTCCAAGTTTGTGCCCATAAATTTAGTTTTAAGTGAGATAGGTTACTAGTGCATCATGTTTCTCATTTGTACTCTATCCATTTATGTATTTTAGTAGGAATTGTACTAGTTTTGGAACCTTATCTTTGTGAATATCATTACAAAACGTATGAGTCATCAAAAGTGTCGTGGAATTGACCACGACAGATGCTATAGGATAGCTTATGTAGAGGAAAGGGCAAGGCGATGTAAGAGAATCTGGGAGCGAGATTGGCACACGATGTACCCAGGTTCACGTCCCCTCGATGGAGGATCGCTGCGTCATGCTGTCAATCCACACTAGTGGAGCACGGGCCTTTAGTCCCAGCCCGTAAGAGCCTTTAGTCCCAGTTGTGATACCAGGACTAGAGAGGCGGGACTAAAGGCCCACCCACTAGTCCCGGGCAACTTACCAGCCGGGACCACTAGGCATCCCGTGGTCGTTTCTACGGGCGCGGGGTGCCCCCCATTAGTCCTAGTTCGTATTATGAACCAGGACAAATGGTTCTCTGACGCGGCATAATTTTAGGAACTTTCTCTGCCACGGCAGAGAATTCAATTTGTATCCTTTTTTTCATTTCAAAATAGTTTTCTACTCTACCACATACCGTACATGTTTGTGCATACATAAGATAATTTTTCTTAAGATCGAGCATACAAATATATACATGATAGTTACACATGGAGATCACAATTATCAGGACTAGAGCCCGTCTATTCAATTACACGGTCGGGGATCATCGGCGCCTATTCACACTAAATTCTCGGGTGTTATCTATCATCTCGTTCATCAAGAATCCTGCCAGTTCTTCAGCAATTCCTACTACGTGTTGCTCTGGTAGGAGCTGATCCCGCATTTTCTCGAACTATATAAGAAAATGAGATCAATATGAATATCAATCATGATAACAAAAAGTGACGGTAATAAAATAATATTGTGAATGTATTGCTTACATCGACTCTATAATCATTCACCTCACTGGTAAATGTGCGAATGAACTCGGAAACGTAGAATCCACATAGATTCGTCTTCGGTGGCTGCTTCGACTCTATAATCATTCATCTCACTGTTGTCATGCCGTACTTTTGGTCTACATGTACCCCTCCTCCTATTAGCTTGACCCATTTCACCGAAACAGAGGGACCTTAAAAGTAGGTCCATAGTCAAGTTCCCATATCTCCTCTATGTACCCATAATATGTGTCCTTCTGCCCATTTTCATCTGTTGCATCAAAGCGGACACCACTGTTTTAGTTGGTGCTCTTTTTATCTTGGGCCATCGTGTAAAATGTATTCCCATTTATCTCGTACCCTTGGAAAGTACATATAGTCGAAGATGGTAACCTAGCCAACAAGTACAACTGATCTCTAATAGTGGTGTTATTCATGAGATGTGTCTGCAACCAACTGCTGAAATTCTTCTCGTGTTCCCCTTTAATCAAGGAGTCAGGCTTCCTCGGGTTTTCGGAGCGTAGAATATTCTTGTGTTTCTTGATATACGGAGCCACCACGGTGGAATTGTGTAGAACTGTGTAGTGTGCTTGAGTGAAAGAATTCCCGTCCCTACATACTATTGATTTCCTTCCTAGTGTGCCTTTTCTAGTCAGCCTCCCCTCATACCGAGATTCAAGAACACCAATCGGCTTAAGGTTAGGAAGAAAGTCAACACAAAACTCAATGACCTCCTCTGTTCCATAGAACTTGGAGATGCTTCCTTCTGGCCTAGCATGGTTATGAACATATTTATTTAAGACTCCCATGAACCTCTCGAAGGGGAACATATTGTGTAGAAAAACAGGACCGAGAATTCTAATCTCTTCGACTAGGTGAACTAGGAGGCGTGTCATAATATTGAAGAAGGATGGTGGGAACAACAACTCGAAGCTGACCAGACATTGGACCACATTAATCTGTAACCTTGATAGACTTTCTTGATCGATTACCTTCTGAGAAATTGCATTGAGGAATGGACATACCTTCACAATGGCTAGTCGAACATTTTCTGGTAGAATTCCCCTCAATGCAACCAGAAGCAATTGCGTCATAAGCATGTGGCAGTCATGAGACTTTAGGTTTTGAAATTTTTTCTCTTTCATATTTACTATTCCCTTTATATTCGACGAGAAGCCAGACGGGACCTTGATACTGAAAAGGACTTCAAAAAGATTTCCTTCTCTTCTTTGGTAAGAGCGTAGCTGGCAAGCCCTTGAAACTGCCCTGGATGCTTGCCGTCTCGTCCTTTATGATGTTGCTGGTCCTCTCGTGATGCCTGAGTATCTTTTGACTTCCCATACAAGCCCAGGAAGCCTAGAATATTCACTCAAAGATTCTTCGTCAGGTGCATCACGTCGATTGCAGAGCGGACCTCGTGCACTTTCCAATAGGGTAGCTCCCAAAATATAGATTTCTTCTTCCACATGGGCGCGTGTCCGTCGGCATCTTTCAGAACAGGTTGTCCTCCAGGACCCTTTCCAAAGATTACATCCAAATCCTAGACCATACCAAATACATCAGCACCAGTACGGGGGACAGGCTTCGTCTGGGCTTCTCGCTTGCCATTGAAATGCTTGCCTTTGTTCCTTAAGTGATGACTTGGCGGAAGAAAATGACGATTGTACGGGTACACATTCTCCCTACATTTATCTAGATATATACTTTCAGTCTCATCTAAATAGTGCGTGCATGCATTGTATCCTTTGTTCGTCTGTCCTGAAATGTTACTAAGAGCATACCAATCATTGATGGTTACAAACAACAACGCTTGTAGGTCAAATTCCTGCTGTTTGTGCTCATCCCACACACGTACACCTGGTTTGGCCCACAACTGTAAAAGTTCATCAACTAATGGCCTTAGGTACACATCAATGTCGTTGCCGGGTTGCTTCGGGCCTTGGATGAGCACTGGCATCATAATGAACTTTCGCTTCATGCACAACCAAGGAGGAAGGTTGTAGATACATAGAGTCACGGGCCAGGTGCTGTGACTGCAGTTCTGCTCCCCAAAAGGATTCATGCCATCGGTACTTAGACCAAACCATAAGTTCCTTGCATCACCGGCAAAGTCCGGGAAGTCCCTCTCGATTTTTCTCCACTGCCGACCATCAGCAGGGTGCCTCAACTTCTCGTCTTTCTTACAGTCTTCCATGTGCCATCGCAACAACTTTGCATGCTCTTTGTTTTTGAACAAACGTTTCAACCGTGGTATTATAGGAGCATACCACAGCACCTTGGCAGGAACCCTCTTCCTGCGTGGCTCGCCCTCAACATCGCCAGGGTCATCTTTTCTGATCTTATACCACAATGCAGTGCAGACCGGGCATTTATCCATATTCTCGTACTTCTCACCGTGGTAGAAGATGCAGTCATTACGGCATGCATGTATCTTCTACACGTCTAATCCTAGAGGGCAGACAACCTTCTTTGCTTCGTACATACTGGAGGGCAATTCGTTATTTCTTGGGAGCAGCTTCTTCAATATTACCAGCAACTTTTCAAATCCTGAGTCAGTCACACCAGTCTCTGCCTTCCAGTTCAGAAATTCTAGTGTGCTACCCAGCTTCTTCTGGCCATCTTCACAAGTTGGGTACAATAATTTGTTGTGGTCCTGTAACATCTTCTCGAACTGCAACCTCTCCTTTTCTGTGTCACAGTCTCGCTTTGCATCAGAAATGACCCGACCAAGATCATCAGCGGGCTCATCTGGTTCCCGTTCTTCACCCCCTTCTTCTTCATTGTCTTCCATTGCGGTATCAGCGTATTCAGGGAACATAGATCGGTAGTTGTCATCATCGTTCTCTTCTTCATCGCTATCTTCCATCATAACCCCTCTTTCTCCGTGCTTGGTCCAAACATTATATCCGGACATGAAACCAGACCGAAGCAGGTGACTCTGAATGACTCTTGAGGAAGTGTGAGCCTGCTCATTTCGACATTCAACACATGGACAACACATAAAACCATCCCGCCGCTTGTTCGCCCCGGCCACAAGGCGAAAAGAACGCACGCCTACTCTGTAAGCGTCAGAGCGTCGGTCACCGTACATCAATGGATGGCTCATCTGCATCATACAACCATGCATATATGTCAAATGCAATCACGATGCTCAAATTAGTACCACGCGGTCTAAACGAGAAAATAGTGGCTAACCTTTTAGGACACCTAGAAACAAAGATGAGAAAACTTAAGTGTGGCTCTGGCACCTCATATCATGTTTTGTCTTGTGTGAACTCAAGTGACATCGCTATAACATGCATTTCACCGAACACCTCTAGTGCATATGAAGAAAAAAATTAGCACAAAGTTATACCTACCTCATAGAGGAAAACAGCCAGGAGAGAGTGGAGGGTTCGCTGCATATATATAGGGCCAGACCATTAGTCCCGGTTTGAGATACAAACCGGGGCTAATGGTTCTACCAGGAGCACGCGCGTGTGCACAGACCTATTATTCTCGGTTTGTATCTCAAACCGGGACTAATGGTCCCTTACGGGCCGGGATAAAGGACCTCAGTGTCCTCGGGCCATCCGGTTCAGACCATTAGTCTCGGCCCCAGCCACGGCCGGGACTAGTGGCCCGAACCAAAGGCCCTTTTTCTACTAGTGCTAGAATATGATCATAGATTGGTTTACATGGAGCCGCTGGAGGCGGAGGGGGAGACTAGATCTAATATGATGTGGGAGAGATCGTCCAAAGGGGTGCCCCTGGTGGCTTTATATATGCAGCCAGTTAGGGTTTACAAGTGTAATGGGCTTTGTATTGGAGTCGCTATCTAGGGCCTCCAGTCGGTGAGTCGTTGGCGCCAATCGTGATATTAGGCGAGTTGACCTGCTCTAGGCTTGGCTTCAGTCCACTCGATCCATCTGGCCACTCCGCTTCATGGGTATACCCCGATTGGCATTCCCCCGTCAGTAGTCACCGAGCGCATCAGGGACTCGGCGATGACTTCAAGCCGCCGAATTAACGCAGGTGATTCCAGGGTGGAGTCGATGGTGAGTCGTTGGCGAGCTCCTCAAACAGCAAAATAGCTCATGAAGTATCCCAATCGCCAAGGTGAGTCGACGCGTCGGGTGAGTCATCATTGGACGGAGTCGCCCCTTGGAGAAGTTTGGCCGGTGCCTTGTCAACTTGCTATCGCAGGGGACGTGGAGGCCACCAAATCATTGATGTGTTGGAAATATGACCTAGACACCAATAGTAATAAGGACTATTATCATATTTCATATAGTTTATGATTAAGTTTTATATCATGCTATAACTGTATTGAGTGGAAACATCAATACACGTGTGATATACAAACAACCAGGGTTTCCTAGTGAAACTCTAGTCACTGGTTCATTGGTCAACACATGATCAAGTTTTCTGATCATGTGGCATTTATGCTAGTTGGAAATGGAGTCATCTCATTCCGAGAATGAGATGATGAACCAATACCCAACCTAAACATCGTGACACGATCATGTCACGAAGTTAAGTTACGATGATTAGAAATGGATCCTCGTAGACTATTCCTAAGACCGTAAGGTTATATCAATCACTGTCTCCCGAGAGTGCTTAGATAGCATCAAGTGCCACTTGGTAACACATTGGTTATAAAGGTGTGTTCAGATACTCGGAGGAAACCATAGAGGTAGTATATGTCAAGAGCGGGATTTTTCTGTCCATGTGATAGGAAGATACTCAAAGGGCCCACTCGGAGAGGTTATATCCAATAGCTGCGCAGCGTGTGATTTGATCATAGGGATATCACTTGTCGGAACGAGTCAAGTAGCGTTGTTCGGCAACGAGATTGAACACGACATGGTGATGTCATTGATCAGATCTCGGGCAATGCAAGTCTCTAGAGACAAAGGGAATAAGACACGACTGTCCCGGTTCAAACGACGAAAGATCTTCGTGGAACGCATAGGGGTCACATGGCCATCTAGGTTCCTCTGTCGATCATTGGTGCGGGAGTGTCCCGACCATGTCTGGAGTGTTCCCCAACCATGGGGTATCACACTTAAGGGCTTGATGATGCTTAGAGAGTGTTTATAGGATCGGTAGAATCGCCAAAGAATAGTAGAGAGAAAACCGGAGGATGTCTGGAGAGGAGGTCGAAGGTGTTCCATAGCCACGGAGGTTGAATAATATGTGAATGAATGTTAAATATTGATTAAATCATGTATTCATAATTATTTAATAAAGAGAAAATCAATTTAAATGGTCAAAGGCTTGATGGGCCAATTCTCGGAGGGGAGAGGGCCCATTAGGGAAAGGAGAGAGGGAGAAGGGGCCAAGGGGGTGGCCGACGCCCTAGTGGGCTACCCCCCCAAGCGCGGGGCCCATGGGGGTGGCCGGTGGTGCCACCCCTCCCCCTCCTCTCCTTTAGTCCCACCCGGGACTTTGAGGGAGGTAGTACCTCCCCTCCCCCTATATATAGTGGGGGTATTTGGCCAGATAAATACACCCAATAATCAATAAAGGTCTTCTCCCTTTTGGGAGGACCTCCCATTGATATTTTCTCTCTCTCCCTCTCTGTCCCGTGACCGTGGTCCCAAGTTTTGATGGCGCGAACGAGAGACATCTTCACCGTGGAGCGTCGTCGCGCTGCGGGATTCGGATCCAGGAGCTCTACTTCCGCAACTGCTGCTGGATCGGGGAAGCGGGAGTCATCGTCAGGCACCGGACGTGTGTAACTCCCCGCGGGGTGTCGCAGTTGAGGCACTCAAGTCGTTGGAGCCAAGGGAGCGCAAGGACTTCATCACGACCTTGAGGTCGGCTTCGGCTCGTCTACATCAACCACGCTCTCCTGAGCATTGACAACGCTTTTCGGTCTTCAAGGGTAAGCTCGCGACAAGCCCCTCCCGTTACTGTATTACTAATAGATAGGTCCTGGCAGCATCAGGGGTCCAAGGGCGTAGAGTAAAATTTATTGTTTTCATACGCGGAACCCCTACAGTGGAATCAGAGCTAGATCTATGTGTAGTAATGCTAGTACGGGTAGAACACACGAGATGCAGCGTGTGGGTGTTGATCTTTTAGTTGTTACGCTCCCACGTGTACTTGTGTATACCGCAGTAATGCTTGATAAAGCGGCCCCCAACCGACTTTACACGTTCATTCGCGAGACTGGTCCACGCTTGACATACGGCTTGTACCGTATAAAGTGGCTTAGGGGGGTGTCTATCTCTCTCACATTAGTTGGTATACCATTTGCAATGGAGGGCCCCGAAAGGGGTGTAGTAGAGACAACTACTTCATCAACGTTGTGCTGAAAGTTCGTAGGTAAGAACCGTTCTTGTGCAAAAGCCCATTCAGCCACGTAAAACATGCAAAGATAAAGTAGAGGCATCTAACTTTGTTTTGCAGGGGGCGTTGCTTTGTGATATGGTTGTGGCAAAGGTAAAGTGATTACCTTATGTTACGTAGTAGTAGATAGTCACGGAGGTGACGGACTACCATGCCAGAATGACACCGGTACCCAGGTGTCTACGGCGCCGGAACCTTGGCGCCGGAATCCGGCGACGACGGAGGGAGATCACGACGTGAAGGACCATATCACATCGTATTTACATTCATTGTTATTGTTTGTATATCATATTGTGTGCTAGTATTGGATACTAGATGGTAGCCTAATAAGATGATCCCTGTTAAAATTACCAATGATTGTGTTCCCGCTTAGTGTGCACCACCAAGAAAGTTCTTCGGTATGAGGCAGGCCGTGATGATCGGGTGTCAGACATATCTATGTTAGCTTACAGTGGGTGTAAGCCATGTTGCACAAAGAATACACTAAGGTTGAGTTGGCGAGCCTAGCATGTACAGACATGGCCTCGGAACACGGATGGTCGAAAGATCGAGCACGAGTCGCATGAATGATGTGACCGACGTTTAACGTCCACCCTTGAACCCACATTAATGGCCGTGATGATTGGGTGAGATGTGGCTGATAGGGGTCGTGTTATCACTAAGAACCATTATGGGGAGAGGTGTTTCTGAGTGGAGTTATTATTAACTCATCTAATTATAAACTTAGTCTAAATTCCTTTTGCAATTGTAAATGTAGAAACGTTCTCCCCGTTGCCACCTTTCCTGTTGACGATTGATTGGTTAGAAGGAGAGATGCTCAGATTAGATGGATCAAACTTCTCTATATGGGTTGCGCGTCTCCACGTTCTCCTTAGCGAGAATGGCATGGTCGACTACATACTCGACGGGATGGATTTATAAATGTTATAATCTTGCAGACACATTTGGAGTGTTAAGTATATTTTATACTTGTTCTGTTTTTCTGAAAATAGGTCCTTCTGCATGAGAGGTGCTTGCTGGAGAGGAGGTGACGTTGCGTGCTAATGGCGAGCATGATGATGATGGCCAACGACGCTCTCCCTCAACATTTATCACTTAGTTTATGTTTTTGCATAGTTATTGTAATCAAAAGATTGTGAACTTCTTTAGTGTGTCTCACACTTTGTGAGACGGTTATTCATATGAGTTTGTAACAAACAGTTGTTCTACTTTTATGAATGATTTCTATTTGTGTTCATATCTTGTTTGTTTATATGTGAATTATCCTTGTTGTTTGAAACTAATTGATAATACATGAACATTTGTAAAATATTGAAATGCCTTAAAAATACCAAACTTAAATGATATTCATTACTGAATGAAAAACCATTGTTTACATTCAAAGTTATAATGATAATATGTGAAAGTCATTCAATTTCTTATCACATATAAATCATGCCAAAGTTTGGCAAAATAACTTGAACACCGTGTATTACTTGAATACAAAGTGCTTAATGAATTGTTAAAAGTAAATACATATTCGATGTATTGTGTTTTAACAAAATGGTAATTATCATTATATGATTGTTTAAATGTATAAAGAAGTTTACCAAAGGAAACATGAATATGAAACTATTTGATTTGATCAAAGTGTTTCCTCAACAAAGGGTATAAAGATAAAAGAGAATCTAATTACTATGATTTGATCAACAGAAATGAAATTCAACTTTGTAAGGTTGGCATAAAAGAAATTGTGAAATGCAAAGTGTTTTGAAGTGTAAGAATGCAAAGCATCATGATGTGATATTAGATATCATATGGGTAAATAGATGGCACCAAATAAATCGTTGTAGTATAGATGTAGAGACCATTAGTTAGAAATAGTTAGCACTCAATTAGAAAATATAGTGAACCATTTGAAGTCGTGAAAGTTTTGGAGTTATTTGATATAACCAAAACAATAGCGAATAAGTCCTTGTAGAGTATTCATTGGAAACTTTGAATACGAAATCCATAGCTAAACCAAAAAGCAAAACTTGTATTGCTTGGATTTTGGTGCATTATTGAGAAAGCTCACTTTTAGTGATATTTCTTGATTATGGAGCAAATGGAAGATAGTGTAAAACACGATGGGGATACAAAACCCTACATCATAGTGTTGAGAAGCACAACGGACAACGTTCCTGAATGATTCTCTTCACAGAAGGAAAGAATCAATGATATTGATCATTGTGTTTTCCCCACTGGTGTTTTTACTACATGAAGTAGGATTCAAAATATAATCCATATCTTATATGGAGACATTTGTGAATCATCTATCATGATTCTTGGAATATGACATACCTACGAACTACTAAGGAAATAATGGTAAGCTAAATGTTATGAGAAATCCCATAACAAAATTCCCTTGAGATTAGAAAGAAATTCGTTGCTGAATCTCATAAGTAGAAGGAGTTACTTGGATTTTCCCAAATGACTACAAAGCCATAGTGGAAAAGGGGGTGAATGACAAAATCACAATTTGTCAAGTATTGGACGAATTCAAATGAATTTGATTCAAATGTGCTTAATGTCTAGTGGATTTAAAACTAAAAGTACTAGTATCTCATAGTAAATCTCCAAGTTTGATATTTGATCAAAGAATTTGAAGTTATTCAAAATAGTGAGTGGATATGCAATTTGCATGAAATTGAGTGGGAGCTATGAAAGTCTTCCTAAAACAATATGTGATTGACATATTTTTTTGAGTGGGAGCTTATAGGAGTGATTCTTAAGTATGTTAAGAATAAAAGCGCAAGAACCAATAAATAATGATTTATGAGGTATAGAAGTTGATAATAAGAGAATAATGATATTATGTAGTATTCCTTAAGGGATTTTGAAAAAGGTTTCAGAATAGAAGTTAATTAAGGAACTAGTCCTTAATAACTCAAGTTAGGAATAGTATTAAGTTTAACATCAATGGTTGAAAGAAAGAAAAGGATGATCATCATCCACTATGTTGAGACATAGGTTCTATCTTAGAAAACCATGATGATAACTTAACATAATATATGATCCAATAAGGAACGTTTGGAAGTGATTAAGTTTGAATCACAGAACGTTGAGCTAAGTTTGTCCATAGTGTCTAATAGAGAACTGCAGACATGTTCTCCAAATCCGTAAAGGATGACATATCTTAAAACATAAAGGTTTATGTTATAAGGTAATATGTTGGAAACTCCTATAAATACCGATTGACGTGAAGTAGGAAGTGAGGTGAAAAAAACATCAAAAGTTGCACTGAGTGCACTAGTGTTTCGATGAATACATTTATAATAATAGATAAGGTACCATCTAAAGTGTTGTATAATGTTATGGTGGGTCTAGTTCGCTTTTAACGTAGAATGATGTGTCCCAGGGCAAAGTGCCCATGAGAAAGCCCTCGAGGTTGATCTAAAGTCACTCCAGGCTCCTGGAATCAAGCCTCCTTTTGCTGCCATAGCGACGATGCATACACACAGATGTTATCATGTGATGATAAAGTATTAATGTCAATCAAGGTGACATTAGTAAGTTGCAAAGGATTTGGGACTGTAAAGTACAGGCCCAAGACTCAACCTCTTCTATGAGCAAGCATGTTTAGGGTACCGGATATATGGTGCCAATGATTAGGAACAAATGCAGCTAGTCTATTTACACTCTAGTGCAAGTGGGAGATAGTTGGAACTATGCCCTAGAGACAAATAGTAGTAAGGACTATTATCATATTTCATATAGTTTATGATTAAGTTTTATATCATGCTATAACTGTATTGAGTGGAAACATCAATACACGTGTGATATACAAACAACCAGGGGTTCCCGGTGAAACTCTAGTCACTCGTTCATTGGTCAACAGATGATCAAGTTTCTTGATCATGTGGCATTTATGCCAGTTGGAATTGGAGTCATCTGATTCCGAGAATGAGATGATGAACCAATACCCAACCTAAACATCGTGACCCGATCATGTCACGAAGTTCAAGTAACGATTATTAGAAATGGATCCTCGTAGACTATTCCTTAGACCGTGAGGCTATATCACTCACTGTCTCCCGAGAGTGCTTAGATAGCATCAACCACCACTTGGTAATACAGTGGTTATAAAGGTGTGTTCAGGTACTCGAAGGAAACCGTAGAGGCAATATATGTCAAGAGAGGGATTTGTCCGTCCATGTGACAGGAAGATACTCAAAGGGCACACTCGGAGAAGTTATATCCAATAGCTGTGCAGCGTGTGATTTGATCACATGGATATCACTTGTCGGAACGAGTCAAGTAGCGTTGTTCGGTAACGATATTGAACACGACATGGTGATGTCATTGATCAGATCTCAGGCAATGCAAGTATCGAGAGACAAAAGGAATAAGACACGACTGTCCTGGTTCAAACGATGAAAGATCTTCGTGGAACGCACAGTGGTCACATGGCCATCTAGGTCCCTATGTCGATCATTGGTGCAGGAGTGTCCCGACCATGTCTGGAGTGTTCCCGAACCGTGGGGTATCACGCTTAAGGTCTTGATGATGCTTAGAGCGTGTTTATAGGACCGCTAGAATCGTCGAAAAATAGTAGAGAAAAAAGCAGAAGGATTTCGGTAAGTACGGAGCATGTCCGGAGTGGAGGTGGAAGGTGTTCCATAGCCACGGAGGTTGAATAATATGTGAATGAATGTTAAATATTGATTTAATCATGTATTCATAATTATTTAATAAAGAGAAAATCAATTTAAATGGTCAAAGGCTTAATGGGCCAATTCCCGAAGGGGAGAGGGCCCATTTGGGAAAGGAGAGAGGGAGAAAGGGCCACCCCTCCCCCCTCCTCTCCTTTAGTCCCACCCCGGGGCTTTGAGGGAGGTAGTACCTCCCCTCCCCCTATATATAGAGGGGGTATTTAGCTAGATAAATACACCCAATAATCAATAAAGGTCTTCCCACTTTTTGGAGGACCTCCAATTGATATTTGCTCTCTCTCCCTCTCTCTCCCATGACCGTGGTCCTAAGTCTGGACTACGCGAACGAGAGACATCTTCACTGCCGAGCGCCGTCGCGCTGCGGCATTCGGATCCAGGAGCTCTACTTCCGCAACTGCTGCTGGATCAGAGAAGCAGGAGTCATTGTCAGGCACCGGACGTGTGTAACTCCCCACGAGGTGTCACACTTGAGGCACTCAAGTCGTTGAAGCCAAGGGAGCGCAAGGACTTCATCACGACCTTGAGGTCGGCTTCGGCTCGTCTACATCAACCATGCTCTCCCGAGCGTTGACAATGCTTTTCGGTCTTCAAGGGTAAGTTCGTGAAAAGCCCCTCCCGTTACTGTATTACTAATAGATAGGTCCTAGCAGCATTAGGGGTTCAGGGGCACAGAGTAAAATTTATTGTTTTCATACGCGAAACCACTACATGATGGTGAAGTCGCTAAGTCGGTGCAGGGGAATACGCGTGACGAGTCTGCGAGGTGTGAGTCTCTGAGCGTGTTGAATACGCGAGGGCGAATCTATGGTGGCGAGTCCCCGAGCGTGTTAAGTACACGAGGGCGTGTCCGTGGTGGCGAGTCCCTAAGCGTGGTGAGTCCCCGAGCGTGGCGAGTACGCGAGGGCGAGTCCGTAGTGGCGAGTCCCCGAGCGTGGAGAGTACGCGAGGGCGAGTCCGTGGTGGAGAGTCCGCGAGCATGGCGAGTACGCGAGGGCGAGTCCGCAGTGGCGAGTCCCCGAGTGTGGCCAGTCCGCGATGATTGCGAGTCCGCGATGACGTTGATTGCGCTGTTTTTGTTAGCGAGTCTCTCGTCTTGGCTCGGGGGCCAGTCCCTTGGCGACTCCAAAGATGGCTCTCGGCTTGGCGTTCTTCCTGGATGATCCGAGGCTTGGTTTGTGAGTCCTCGTCCGCATTACTTAGCCATGCTAGTCACACTATCTAAGGTTGAGGAGGACATGGTGATGTATGTGTAGCACTGCCATTTGTCTTGACCCGGAAGGCCAGTCGAGGAAGGCGATCCCAATGATGGCTCCATTGGTCCCGGCTGGTAATAGAGCCGAGACTAGTGAGTGGGCCTTTAGTCCCGCTGTTATAGTCCTGGTTTCAAAACCGGGACTAATGCCCCTTACGGGCCGAGACTAAAGACCCATTCACTACTAGTGTGTCCTTACCTATTTCAAAAGAACAAATAATGGCAATATTTTTATCACATTGGTCTGAGTTAGCGAAGCAGTTATGGGTTTCCACTCACTTCGTTGTTGGCATGAATTGGAGTAAAAAATTCCCCTGCTTAATAAAACTAACTTATTTGTGACAACTTGCTCCATATATATCCAAATCTGGTTGCGGGAAATATGCCGTGAATAATGAAATATGCATATATGCACTACTTGTGTGACTCTATCAGCACATGTGCCATCATTACAGAAATGTTGAGCTTCTCTAAAATACAAGTGATAGACTTGATTTTCGGGAGCCCTTAGGGTACGATACACAACACAACTCACATACAACTACTGACGCCGGTTTAACTCATCAATGCCTAGTGTTATGAACTTGGGTTTTGGAGAAGGAGGGAGCGCTGGAGACATCTATCGGCTAGCAAACAAGCACATAGGGGACACAGATTTACCCAGGTTCAGGCCTCGTAGAGGTCCCTACTCCTTCTTGTCTTCTCGTGGAATTATCGAAGGAACCGAAGGTTACAATGGTGCGCAGATGTGATCTGGCGAGGGTTGTGGAAACTAGGGTTGCGTGTGTCCTCCTCGCCGCCCCCTCCTAGCCCTTATATAGATAGGCTAGGTCTCGGGTACCAGGTCGAGTCGGTTACAAGTTAGGGTTTTCCCCTTCAAACTTTCTATCTTTAGCTTCTTCTTGTTCTTCAAGCAATCGAGAGTCCGTAGGTTACTCGAGTCCTTCAGTTGGGCCTTGGCGACACCGTGGGCCTTTACGTATTTAGATCGTATATACCAAGATCGAGTACCAGTAGGGTATACCCATGTCAGTAGCCCCCGAGTGTCCAGTGGAATCGCAGATTTGACTGGGGACTTTTGAAGTCTTTCGAGTGCATGAATGAGTATATTTCGACTGCTTTATTTGTGTCATAGGGATTGTTGATGTACGTGCCTGATATAACCGAAGTATCGGTATCAGTTAACCACCTTAGGGTGAAACAATGCAATCTACTCAAACTCGAGTCCCCGGACTCGAATCCAGAAAAGTGCTGGTGTAATTCGACTCAAACCACGGAGGTCTTACAGGAGTCGAATTCTAGTTATATGGGTGTGAGCACTCGACGCGTCCGTCAAGGCATGTTCATCGTACCTGTAGGCACGGATACATTTTTGGTAGTGCGCAGCTAATGCGTTGCCAGGCCTTATTCAGGTCTTACCTTGGCGCTGTAAGAGCGGCATCCGAATTTTATCATCGCGGAGATGATTCGGGTGACCCAGGAGACGCAGTCTCTTTGTAGGTATAAATTATGAGGCGGTGTCACCATGAGTTTCGAGTGTGGATGTTATCAACACACAGTCTTTTTGTATAAATAATCATAGGGTGCGCGACCAGCGCTCCCTATGGGAGTAGCCCCCGAGTGCCTGGTTGAGTTGAAGACTCAGGCAGGGACTAAAGAACTTTCACGACTGCTGTCATCTTTTGTTCGCTTGTTTCAGTCGAATTTGTTTCCGGCGCTCCCTATGGGAGTAACCCATGTCCAAAGTCGAATTATGTTTCGAGTGGTTGGGTTTGGCTTGATAGTCCATGTTCCTAAAAAAGAAAAGAAAAATCATAGGGTGCGCGACCAGCGCTCCCTATGGGAGTAGCCCCCGAGTGCTTGGTGGAGTCGAAGACTCGAGCAAGGACTAAAGTAGTCGAAGTCTTCTGCTGCGTAGCTTTGATGACATCAGTGCTAACGATTTCATGACTTCAGTTGCCCGCGTGAGCGAGTTTGACGGGACGTGACGAGTAGTGGGTCCTACTTTCTGACTTTGATTTGACTAGGCGTGCGTAATCTTTATTTTAACTGCGCCTCCTCAATTTCCATCCATAATGGGAGTAGTGGAGGGATGGTTCGCGCTTCCACTCCTCCACGTGTCCAGCACGATGTTTGCCACGCGTCCAGTAGGGTTTTTCTGAGCCGTTGGATTGCATCTTCCAGGGGTTAAGTAGCGGCGTTGCGACGGTAATTTTCTCATCTGCTCTCATTCATCCTTTGCTTCCATCGCCATTGCCGCTGCTCCTCTGTTTTCTCTGTGCTCGTTTCTTCTATGACGCTGGACCAGCTCTGCTTGTTTCCGAGCTACTTCCTTCGCTCGCATCACCGCCGCGCAATGGGGAAGAAGAAGGGAGGCGCTGCGGCTGATTCCGCGGCCACCGCTGCTGTGGCGAAGAAGAAAGGCGGCTCCGCCGCTGCGGGCACCAGTACCGCCGCCGGCGGGAAGAAGAAGGCCGCAGGCACCCACGCCACGAATGGTGCGTGGCGCCCCTCCATCATCAAGTCATCTGATCTTCGTCTTCTTCGCCAAGACAGAGTACTATCCGCCACAATCGCCGACGCGCGCGTCCCCAGCGGTGAGACAATTCCTTCTCCTCCCGCTGGTTTTTGAGTGATGTTTTTAGCATTCATCATTCGCGGTCTCTCCTTGCCCCTTCACCCCTTTTTTAGGGGCCTCCTTTGTTTCTATGGGCTTCAGCTCCATCAGCTGTCCCCGAAATCTATCCTCCATATCTCTTGCTTCATCACACTCTCCGAGTGCTGGCTCGGAATCGAGCCGCACTTCGGCCTCTTCAAGCGCCTCTTCAAATTGAAGCGCCAATCTGCATCTGGCTCTTTCGTCTATGATGTAGGTGGTTGCGGAATCCACGTCGACCCATCTGCCACCTACTTTGACATCAAGCTCACGGAGTCCGTCCAGGGGTGGAGGGACAAATGGTTCTACATCCGTGATGAGAAGGCTAACGGTGAGCACTTCGGACTCGCACCCTTCGAGCCCGCGACGCCGTGCAAGAGGATGCGGTCCTGGAAGAATGTAGTCATGCCTGGCGAGTCCACAGAAACAGATGTGCTGTATAGGTGCGTCTGTGACCTCGAGAGTCGTATAGGCAAAGAGGAGGGAGGTTGCGCTCTCATTCGCACTTGGCTGCGTCGTCGCGTCCAGCCCCTGCAGGCCAGAGTCCACCCCATGTTTCAGTGGGCTGGCACTGATGATGCCACTCGCGTGTCTGCCGATGGCATGTCCGCAAGTGAGGTGGGCAAGAGGGTTCGACTCGTCACCAAGTAAACCGTCAAGGATGTGCTTCCCAGTGAGCCAGTTGTTCCTCCATTTTATGCTACTAACCCTCCTCATGAGGTATAGTTGTGCTACGCAGTAGCTAAATTTGTCGATTGCTTCTCTGTTGTTTACTTGCTTTTTGCTAAATTTTTTGTCTGCTTGCAGGATTGGACGGTGTCACCTTGTATGCCGCCTCTTCCTGAGGGGATTATTCCTCGTGAAGCCTTGGAAGAGGACGAGTCGGAGTCGACCGTCCCCTCTGATGTGGAGGAGGAAGCCCCCGAGTCCGGTAGTCCGGATACTCGCACGCGTTTGTGCAGCGAGGATTCTGATGCGTCGCTCCTTCGACTCCGGAAGGTACAGGTGTTGGTGCGGAGTCGCCGATACCTGGTATTCCTGTGAGCGCCGTGGCACCATCTTCTCGCAAGAAGATGCGATTGCCCAAGGAGTCCTCGTCAGAGTCGGGGAAGGCCACTTTTGACTTTGACAAGTTTGACTGGTAAGTTTTCTAGTTCACTTGTTCTTCTCTGTTTTGCCCTTGTTGGCTCGTCTCTGAGTTTGCCCTTTCTCAATGCTGGTTTTGTCTTGCAGTCAAGAGGCATCGTCATCTTCTGGCGACGTCCAATTTTTGAAAGAATCAGGAGTCGCGACCTCAAGGGCCAAGAAAGAGGTCGAGCGTGCTCCTTCCCCTCCATTGGCGGCCCACTCTGGGCACAACTCTTCTAGTTCTCCTCATGCAGGGGAGCATCGAATGGTTGCCCGGATGACGGTACAGCAGACATCTTCGGAGTCATTGGAGGATCATGTAAGTGCAATTTTTCTCCTTGTAATGTTGCAGTCGATGTTCTCTATTGCTTCTGTTGATCCCTTTGTTGTGCGATAGCTCCTTGTGAAGGAAGCCGCTCATTTAGCAGAGCAAGTTCTTGTGATGGGCCGCCAGAATGCGATGCTGGAGACGCGTCATCGCGTGGTTGAGAGTGAGCGTTCTACACTTCTTCTTCTTCTTTTTCTTCCCCTTTGATATAGTCGACTGATAGTCAACTTCTTGTTTGTCGTGTAGCTAAACATAATGCCCTCTTGCGTGACGCCGCCACCTTGGAGAAGACACTCGCCGTGGCTGTGAAGGGTCGTGACGAAGCAATCGCGGCGCGTGACGAGGCGCAAAGGCGCGAAGAGGATATGCGTGCCTCCTTCGCAGCCAGGGAGAAGTTGTTCGAACAACAACTGCTCTCAATTGCCAAGGCCCTCTCAGGTACTTTGCTTGTGGATATTGTTAGCCTTCTCTGTTTCGAATGTTTTGGCCGGTGGCGCTGATGTTTTTATCCATGTGTGGATTTATGTACAGATGCTGGCGACTTGAGCTTCGACTCGTAGGCCCTTCGTCGCGATGACGCTCTGGTGGGTGCACTGTCAGTAGTCGAAGACCACAGCACCGCCGTGCAGGATACACTCTCCAAGGCCGAAGGCGTACTCAGTCGCCTTCGGGAGGAGCTGATGCCCAAGGCGGAGCTAGTCGAAAATATAGACGAGATGGTGGAGTCACTCGCCGGAGGTGTGCCTTCCAGCTTCAAGAACTCACTCTGTGCGGCCGGCGCATCCATGTCACTTGCCATGTTGCAGGCCCACGGAGTCGAGATTGATCCTGCCGCAGTATCGAAGGCGATGCATGTTAGCACGGATGGCCAGCAGCTAGTCTTCGCTCCTTTCGCGACTGCCTGTGGAAAATATGGGCATTGTTTGACAAATACTATTGCGAAGTATTCTGAGGGGCTGCAACACGCCAAGAAGGCAGCGAAAGCTTTGGCATCAGGGGCTGGCGGAAAGTCAATGGCATCTGACACTGCCACGGACTCGATGAAGCCCCTGAAGCCGTCGAAGTCGAAGAAGCCAGTCGCTCCTCAGTAGTCTTTGTAATAGTTGACTAGTTTATGTCCTTTGTTAAGAACATGCCTACTGGCGAGTGTATCTGCTGATAATTTTGCTAGTCTTGGATGCATCTGAACCTTTTGCCTTTGTATTGATTTGGTCGTCTTATTTGTTTCTATCTTGACTTGTGGTAGGGTTCATCGAGTGATCCTTTGAGGGAAACTCAGGGCTCGCCGCCTCTTGATGATACTTTGGCACCACCGCGCTCCAGGGTAGATGAACTATCCCTGCTCTCGCGACTGCGTGACCGCGTGAAGCAGCTGGAGCGTGAGTTGCCTGTCCTCCGCGGTAACGTGGATGTATGGAAGTCGAAGGCGGAGAAAGTCGCCGCCCGCGAGCAGTATCTACTTGGCAAGGTGACGCAGCTAGGCGACCAATTCAAGTGTTAGTTTGCTTGCTCCTATCTTTTCCTTGTAGTCACTCGTGATGCTGTACTTATGCTGCTTTTCGCTGCTTCGTGTAGTTGTCAGCGCACGTCATCCGCATGATGAGAAGGATAGAATTGCCATTCGTATGCATGATCTCACCCAGGAGCAACTTCAAGAGAGTATACTTTTGGGTAGATCATGATCGTGCGATTGCGCTGGCGACCCTGCAGGATCACGCGTCGCGAGTGCTGCACTTTCTTAAGAAGTCGCAATCGTGTTTGAAGAACATTTATCAGACGATGTTTCCGTTGGATGTTACTCCATCAAGCCTACTGGCGCTCCTTGCCAAGTTTCAAGATTTGTCCACGGTTCGCGAGTGCGTGAGGCAACAGTTGGTGGCTGGTGCCAAGGCCGCTCTATCGTGGTGCGACTGCACAGGCCTGACGTAGATGTTGCGGCAATTGCGTCTGGGCCGCCTGTACCACCAGCAGGTTCTGCCTGGAATATGGTGCCACACTACCAGGCGGTGGATCGCCCAACATAAGAGATTGTCGACTTCTTTTAGGAACAAACCAACGTTCTTTTGCTACAGTAGTAGCTTAGTTTGTACCCTGCACATAAGTGTACTTGTGTTGTAAAGTTTATATAAATGTTGTAAATAATTTATTGTCAAATATGTATAAAGAGCTTTGTTAGCATGAAGTGTGTTGCACTATGCGAGTCCTTTCGTTAGCCTGGTCATGCTCTTATCTCAGTCCCTTGTCAACCTGTCAGGTGCGTTGCAGCTGGGTTGTGTTAAGGGTTTCGATTGATGTACCAGCTACTCAGGATGTCACGTTTTTGGTTCGTAGAACAGATGTATATAGGGTGACGCAGCCCCTGAGTAGATAAAATTGGAAAAGTAAAGGAGAACACAGAGTTTTGGGGCACTTAGCTTTATTTATTCGAAGAAATAGTGCGAGGTACAATGTGTGGCTAAGTAGCCTTGGCTGAGTAGCCTTATTTGCAATGTAAAAAGTAAAAAGTGACTAGGGGTAGAAGCGTCGCAGCTATGTGACGTTCCAGGGGTTGGAGTATGCGACTCCTATCTCTAAATCTTGAAGGCAATAGGCGCCACCTGGGATTACTTCTGTAATCACGTATGATCCTTCCCAGGGGGACTCGAGCTTGAGATGCCCATGCTGCTTCAGACGCATGACTAGGTCTCCTTCGGCGAAGGATCTGGGGCGTAGCCTCCTACTGTGATAGTTGCACAAGTTCTGCTGGTAGATCGTTGATCTTTCTGTGGCGATTTCCCTTGCCTCGTCAAGGAGGTCGATGGAGTCTTCGAGTGCGAGGGATGACTCTTGTTCGCTGTAAGCGACCACGCATGACGCCTTGTACCGTACTTCGGCGGGTAGCACTGCCTCAGCTCCGTGCACCATAAAGAAAGGCGTGTAGCCCGTGGCACTGTTTGGAGTTGTGCGTAGGCTCTAGAGTACGGATTGCAGTTCGTCCGGCCAGCAACCCGCGGCTTGTTCGAGTGGCCGGAGGAGTCACTTCTTGATGCCGCCGCAGATGAGTCCGTTTGCTTTTTCCACCTGACCGTTGGTCTGTAGGTGCGCTACCGAGGCGTAGCTGATATTGATCCCCAGGTTCTCGCAGAATTATTGGAACCCCTTGGATGTGAAGTTCGTCCCATTGTCGGTGATGATGCTGTGCGGCACTCCGAAGCGGTAGACGATGGATTCGAAGAATTTTACTGTGATATGCCCTGATTGGTTGGTCACTAGCATGGCCTCAATCCACTTGGTGAATTTGTCGACTGCGACCAAGAGGTAGACGTAGCCTCCTCGTGAGGACCTTGGAAGTTTGCCAACCATGTCGAGTCCCCATTGCGTGAAGCGCCAGACCAATGGGATTGGCCGTAGCTCTACGCCAGGTGCATGCGGCTTGTTTGCGAATCGCTGGCAAGCGTTGCATTTTTGGACGATGTCCTTGGCATCGCGCATGGCTGTAGGCCAGTAGAATCCAGCTTGTAGAGCTTTGGCAACGAGGGCGCGACTGCCGGCGTGGTGCCCGCAGGTCCCTTCATGGATGTCGAGGAGGACAACTCTTCCATCGGCCGTGGAGACGCATAGTTGGAGTACTCCTGTGATGCTGCGTTTATACAGTTCGCCGTTGATAACAGCGAATGCCTTGGATCGCCGCGCGATGTGCCGTGCATCAGTCGGGTCGTCCGGGAGCCTTTTGCTGAGGAGGTACGTGATGTACGGCTGTGTCCAGGATTGCTCAATCATCATGACGCTCATTGGACCCTCGAGTCCTATGTCCAACTCCAAGTCATCGAGTGCCATTGACTCATTGGGTGGCGTAGCCCCCGAGTCCGTTGCTACGCTTGTTTTCTTCTCTGCGGCCTTTGGCTTGATGGAGCGTTCGCAGATGCGCTCGAGAAATACCCCAGGTGGTATGGGGGCGCAGGTAGAGCCTATCTTAGCGAGTGCGTCCGACTCTTCATTTCTTTCGCGACCTACGTGCCGCAGCTCGCAACCATCGAAGTCTCCTTTGAGTGTGTCGTAGAGGTCGCGGTACGCGATCATGTTGTCATTCAGTGCGTCGCACTCATGCATCGTTTGGTTGACGACCAACTTGGAGTCGCCATATATGATGAGCCTCTTGGCGCCGCAGGCTTTTGCCATCCTCATCCCGTGCAACAGGGCCTCGTATTCAGCCTCGTTGTTGGAGGCTGTGAACTGCATTCGCAGGATATACTTCAACTTGTCCCCTTGAGGTGATGTCAGTATGACACTTGCGCCTGCTCCATCCTTTCGCTTAGACCCGTCGAAGTGCATTGTCTAGAGGTAGGACATGTCTGGTTTGTCCGGGAGCTGGTTCTCCATCCAGTGCACGAGGAAGTCAGGGAGAACTTGCGACCTGATTGCGTCGCGCTTTTCGTATGTGATGTCTCGTGGAGACAGTTCTATTCCCCAAAGCGCGACTCGTCCCGTGGCGTCGGGGTTGTTGAGGATATGTCCCAATGGGGCGTCGTTGACCACCACGATTGGGTTCTCCTGGAAGTAATGGCGCAGTCGCCGTACGGTCATGAAGACGCCGTACGCCAGCTTCTGGTAGTGCGGGTACCGCTGTTTTGTTGGCGTGAGGACCTCGCTGAGGTTGTATACTGGGCGTTGTACGCCGTGGACCTTGTTTTCCTCGGCTCGCTCGATGACGAGCACGGTGCTGACCACCTGGTTGGTGGCAGAGATATATAGCAATAGTGGTTCCCTCTCTCTTGGGGTCACTAGCACTAGCGAAGTGGATAGCAGGCGCTTGAGGTCTTCGAATGCTTCTTGCGCTTCGTTGGTCCACTCAAATTTTTCAGCTTTGCGGAGGAGCTGGTAGAAGGGCAGCACCTTTTCTCCCATCCGACTGATGAATCGACTGAGGGCCGCGATTCGCCTAGCCAGCTGCTGAATGCCCCTTATGTTTTTCGGTTTCTCCATGGCCAGTATGGCTTTTATTTTCTTCGGGTTGGCCTCGATTCCCCTCGCGGAAATGAGATACCCGAGTAGCTGCCTAGATGGTACGCCGAAGGCGCATTTGTCCGAATTGAGCTTGATCCAGTAGTGGTCGAGGTTGGCGAAGGTTTCGCGCAAATCGTCGATTAGGGAGGCTTCCTCCTTGGTCTTGATTACTATGTCGTCGACATAGACTTGAATGTTGCGACCCAGTTGTTCCTTGAGGCAAGCCTGCATGCACCGCTGGTAGGTGGCTCCCACGTTTTTAGCCCGAAGGGCATTGTGTTGTAGCAGAACACACCAAAGGGTGTTGTAAACGCTGTTTTCCCTTGATCTTCCTCCTTCATTCGAATCTGATGATAGCCTGAGTAGGCGTCAAGGAAGCAGAGGCGCTAGCATCCCGTAGTCGAGTCGATGATCTGGTCGATGCGCAGCAACGGGAAGTGATCCTTTGGGCAGTGCTTGTTCAGAGAGGTGAAGTCCACGCACATCCGTGTCCTTTTTTCATACCAGCACCGTGTTGGCGAGCCAAGTGCTTTCCTTGATCTCGCGTATGAACTTGGCTTCAAGGAGTCTGTTGATCTCCATTCCAACTGCCTACGCTCGTGGCTCAAACAGTCGCCGAATTGTTTGCTTGACTGGCCTTGCGTCGGGGTTGACGTTGAGTGCATGCTCGGCGAATTCCCTGGGAACTCCTGGCATGTCCGCAGGACACTAGGCAAAAATTTCCCTGTGCTCACGAAGGAATTCGACGAGCGCGAGTTCCTATGCGGGACTTAAGTTGTTGGTGATGAGAGCCATCTTGGCGGGATCTGATGGGTGGACCTGCACTTTCTTTGTGTGCACCGGTGAGTTGAAGGAGAGATCAGGTGAACTTGGCCGGCTCAGCGGAGGCAGACTGTTGTGTGTCGACTCCTTTAGTCTCGCGAGTTCCTCCTGCATGCCGAAGGACTGGGAAATTATGTTGAATTCCCTGTCGCAACTGTCAGATCTCTCGAAGCTCCTGTTGATCGTGATGACGCCATTGGGACCTGGCATTTTCATCTGCAGGTAGGCGTAGTGGGGTACTGCCATGAACCTAGCGAACGCGACGCGCCCGAGGATGCAGTGGTACTGTGAGGGCCAGTCGACGACCTCAAAGTCCATGCGCTTGCGCTGGAAGTTCTTCGGCGTGCCGAAGATGACGTCGAGGTTGATTTTGCCCAGGCGGTATACGCCTTTCCCTGGGACGATGCCGTGGAACATTGTGTCCGAGGCCTCCAAGCAAGTTAGGGGGATCCTCATTGCTCTCAAGGTACTCGCGAATATAAGGTTGATGCCTCTTCCGCCATCCATGAAGACGTGGCTCATGTCGAAGCCCCCGATTTGCGCCTCGAGTACGAGGGGGCAATGGCTTGGTTGGGGTACCTGAGGCGGATGGTCGCGTTTGTTGAAGGTGATGCATGACTCGCTTCCACTGAGGCACTCAGTGGTAGATGGTGGCGAGTGTGTGGCCAAGTTGACTTGGCGAGTGATGGCCTTCTGCACCCTATTGGAGGGGCGTCCCTTTTGGATCATCATGGTGCCCATGGCTCGTGGGTACGGTTCGCCTCCGTGGTGCTGGTCCGGTGCAGCTACATTCGGGGGTGGCCCAGGTGGTCGTGGCGGTGCGCCATGTGCCACGGCGCCTGGAGCGGCTCCGTAGCCTCTTTCGACTGCATTGCGGTTCATCCAAACCAATCCCTCATGTAGCTTGAGGAACTCGCGGCAATCCTTGAGGAGGTGGATGGACTTCTTCTTGCCATCATGCTTGTCGATGTAGAAGTGTACCGTGCATGGCCCGGATAGTTTGTACTCAATGGAGTTCGCGTGTGCCTCATCGCGAGTGCGGCGTTGCCACACTTGCATGGTTTTCCCGGAGTCGCGGTATCCGCCGCTACGGTATCCGCGGTTGCGGTTATCGTCACGTCTCTCGGCATAGCCAGCCGCGACCATGTTGACGTCGTCACGGTCATCGTAGATGCGCATGCGGCGCTTGCCTCGGCGATCGCGTCTGCGCTCGAGTTCCGCCTCCTCGTCGGAGTGAACGTGATTCTTCACCGAATCTTCTGCATCGGCCCACCGATTCGCAATCTCCATCAGGTGGTCGATGGTTTGGGGCTTTAAGCGGCCCAGCTCCTCCCTGAGTTCTAGGCGGCGGACGCCGCCATTGAATGCGTCAATCGCGCGATCCTCTGAGATGTTCTCTGTGGAGTTCTTGATGATGAACCACCTTTGGATGTAGGATCGCAGCGATTCGCCAGATCTTTGTTGGCAACATCTCAGCTCTTCGATTGATGCAGGCCGCTTGTATGTGCCCTTAAAGTTGCGCACGAAGGTGTAAACCAGCTCATCCCAACTGTCAATAGATCCGCGTGGAAGGTTGTTGAGCCATGCTCGGGCGGCGCCTTGCAGCTGTAGCTGCAAGCATTGCATGGCCATGCTTCGACTGCCTCCGTGGAGCCTGACGGAGGAGATGTGGTCCTCCAGCCAGATCTTTGGGTCCTGTAGGCCGTCAAACTTCGGGTTCTCCGACAGGAGTTTAAACCCTTTAGGCATTCGCTTCTGCCTGATAGATCTGCTGAAGCATCTAGCGCCGCAGAGCTCCACATCTTCTTCTTCCGTGTTGGCTGACCGAGCATGTCGTGCCCTTGATTTATCGATCTTGCGCTGCGTGAGGTCATCGCACGCATCATAGTCACGGTCGTGTCGCCGTGAGCGGCGGCGTCGAGATAGGTCGTGACTGTCGTCACTGGATGAGGGCGAGGAGTAGCGCTTTTCCCTTCTTCGGCTTTGGTGTTGGCTCCTTGTCGAGGGCGGCCTCGATTAATCCCAAGCCCGCGATCGTAGATCGGTGCATGGCGGCTCGGGGATCTCTAGCTGGCGGCTGGTTGTTAAGGAGGTACATGGTGGCCGCTGTCACCACAGCCTGCGGCGTCTTGGGGACCACGTTGCCCCGTGTGTCGACTGTCATAGAGCCGAAGTCGAGGACTTTTGCGGCTTCTATGCGTTCTTGCTCGGTGAGATGGGCCATCCAAGATTGCCTCTTCTTAGCGAGGTACTCGTTGCCCCTTGAGGAGGATCCTCCGTAGGAGGAGAGCCTAGCACGACGAAGGCTTGATTCGTCTGCTGCCTTTTTACGTGCTTCGAGTTGCGCGATTTTTTGCACTTGGCGCTTGAATTCTTCCTTCAGGAGCCAGTGATAACCCATCAGCAGTTCTTGCATGGATCCGAAGGGTAGAGGAGCGCCTCGTAGGGCCTCGTGGCAGCGAGCCCATTCTTGCTCGTTGAGCCTGGTCACGACGCGTTCGCCGGTTTGCTCATTAAGTATGGTTGGAGGTTCGACTGCTCCTCCATTGTCGATGGGGGTGCGATTGCCACCATTACTGCCGTTACGACCATTGCCACCGTTGCCGGCGTTGGGCGGGTCGGTGCCGTTACCGCGATTTCCACCGTTGCCGGTGTTGGGTGGGTCGGTTTCATTACCGCGATTGCCACCATTGTTGCGATTGGCAGAGGTATCGCCCGCGTTGATGACGGCGCACATGAAGTGATTGGGTAAGCTGCTGCTTCCACAAATCTCAGATCCGGAACCGTAGGTTCCATCTTCAGTGGCCAGATCGCTCAGATCGAAGGCACGACTGCTGTCGCTGACAGTGTTCTCGACTGTTGTCAAGCGTTGATCTCACTGAGGGTGCCGATCGATGGAGGGAACCATGATGCTGGGGCAATCGATGGTGCCGTCGGCTGATCAGGCATTCGAAGCGTGCCCATCTGACCGACTTGGAAGCAGAAGCTCCCTATAGCCAGGCTGATTCCGTCGCCTACGAACTCGAAGGCCGGGCGAGTGGCCGGCGTGTGGACGGTGAAGTCGAATGCGCTGGAGAGCTGGCGGATCTCCGCTGTTGCGGAGTTGTAGATCGCGGTGGATGGGGCCGAAGAAGCCGCAACATCAGCACTCCCAATTCCCACAGACGGCGCCAATGGACAAGGGTTTAACTCATCAATGCCCATTGTTATGGACTTGGGTTTTGGAGAAGGAGGGAGCGCTGGAGATATCTATCAGCTAGCAAACAAGCACACAGGGGACAAAGATTTACCCAGGTTCAGGCCTCGTAGAGGTCCCTACTCCTTCTTGTCTACTCGTGGAATTATCGAAGGAACCGAAGGTTACATTGGTGCGCAGATGTGATATGGCGAGGGTTGTGGAAACTAGGGTTGCGTGTGTCCTCCTTGCCGCCCCCTCCTAGCCCTTATATAGATAGGCTAGGTCTCAGGTAGAAGGTCGAGTCGGTTACAAGTTAGGGTTTTTCCCTTCAAAGTTCTATTGTCCTCCCACTTAACTTTTCACAAAAAATTCCTTCACAAGAAACTTGACGTTCCAAGTAACAAACTCTTTTGTCCTCAGTGTTATGGAGAAATTCCCAACAAATTCTTTGGGATAACCTACAAAGACGTGCTTATCCGACTTTGGTTGTAAACATTTTACTTATGCATAACATACCAAATTTTAAGAAAAGACAATTCGGGTTTTATCCCAAACCATAACTCATATGGTGTCATTTCAATGGATCACGATGGTGCTCTTTTCAGTGTAAAAGCGGTAGTCTCTAAAGCTTCAATCTTTAAAACATAATGGCAGTTTTATAAATGACACCCTTGATCTTACCATCTCAAACATGGTTTGTTTTCATCTCTCGAATATGCCATACTCCTATGGTTTATCGGGAAACACAAATCATGCAACAATTTCTCAAGTCTTAGGTGTTTTTGCTAAACATGTAACTCAAATATCTTCCTTTATGATCGAATCGTAAACTCTTTATTTTCTTGTTACACTGATTTTCCACTTCATCTTGAAAGTCTTTGAACAACTTTCAAATGTTTCATACTTTTTCCTTATTGAGTAAGTACAAACATATACTCACTCAAATCTTCAGAGAAAGCATATGAAGTTGAAATCCATCGCCCACGACTACACATAATGGACTAGATACATCAATATGTACAAATTCCAATCAGTTAGTCATCCGTTCCTCTTTTGGCCTACGAACAGAGTTTTAATTATCTCCAGGAAAGTATCACAAGCGTCATTTGATTCAAATCAAAGACTCCAAAAATCCATCAACATGGAGTTTCTTCATGTATCCCTTTCAATATAATTTAAACGGCGATGTCACTTCGCAAGTGATGTTTCAATCATTTGTCTTGCGACATTTTAGCAATAGTGTTTATGGATGTGATTTCTCCCACCAGACTTGTAAAAGATCATCCATCCTTTATGGAATACGGTAATTATTTGAACAACCATTGTTCTCATAATACCAGAACAAAATAACAAATCTTGAAGGCTAGGTTTGATGTCAACGAAAAACACAATAACACTTTATTTGTTTTCGATGAACATCATCACTTATTCTCTTGCTAGTTACTTAGGCCATTGTAGTTCATGAATTACGTTGTCCTGTATGACATAGCATACCAACCAATTCGGTATCCAATACCGGAGAACCACATTGTTTAACAAGCAAGGAATACAACCATAACATGTATATCTTCTATATGCCTAAGTTGGACATCTCCAACCTTTTATTTTCTGCCAAATATTTTACAGATTCTCTTTCAGCAATTCCTTTTCTTTTAAAAGAATCTATCAACATCAATAGTGGTGTCATCAACATGACAAATGGTACAAAGCGTATATAGTCAACTACTAATACCTTTGGACTTGCACTTTGAGGTGGATCACCATCATCAAATGTTTGGTGTTCTTTCAAAATTCCATTCTTTAGTAATCTTTTAGTGTAGTAAACATTTTACTTACATCTTCTATTCATCCTTATCATGACAACTTTCATGATCAAGCTGCTATAGCTTATAAAGGTGAATTGCGAGTATAATGTTTCTTTTTCGAAACCTTTTGGAGGATTAGGACGACTAGCGTCTCCAACCTTCACAAATTCTCATCAAATATGAAGACGTATACTCTATCATGTTGTAACCAACACATTGTTTTAGATATCGCAATACCTTTCACATATGATGGTTTCTGAAACATTGCTTTCAGCTCTTAGATAAACTTGATATTAAAAACAATCTTTTTAGTATCAAGAATCATAGAGGCAAACATGATACATTAGATACTAACATTGGAATTCTTACTCTTGATTTAATACTACTTATTAAACTTCATGGAGTAAATAGAGTTTGCTGAAAGTTTGCAATAGGACTTATAAACTTTAAATTGACATTCAAAACAATACGATACCAGTTCGTAAAGTAAATATCCAGAATTTCTATAGTTCCACTATCTCAACTATAACTAAGCGTAAGGTGGTGAACGGATGCCAATGACTACAAAAAACTATGCAAATTCACTTTGATTGTGTTTATGATAAATTGAGTTCGACTAATCCAAATTATAAATGAACTCCCACTCAAAACAACATCCCTCGAGTTGTTTTAGTGATTACATGAACCAAATCCACTACACCAAGTCCGATCATCACGTGAGATGATGTAGCTTTAAAGGCGAACAATCAACATGTTCATCATATCATCCATATGACTCATGCTTTACCTTTCGGTATTCCGTGTTCCGAGACCATGTCTGTACATGCTAGGCTCGTCAAGGTTAACCTTAGTTTCCGCATGTGCAAATCTGGCTTGCACCCGTTGTATGCACACGTAGAGTCTATCACACCCGATCATCACGAGATGCTTCGAAACGACGAGTCTTAGCAACGGTGCCAACTAAGGACGAACACTTTATTACTTGATATTTAGTGAGAGGGATCATCTTATAATGCTACCGTCGCGATCTAAGCAATACAAGATGCATAAAGGATTAACATCATAGGCAATTCAAAATTAGTGTGATATGATATGGCCTTTTCTTCTTGCGCCTTTGATCTCCATCTCCAAAGCACGAACATGATCTCCATCATCACCAGCATTGCGTCAAGGTCCGTGGAGCCGCTTCATGGTTGTCCATCACCACCAACAACTATTACAACTACTTGGAATAAAGCTATTACATGATGAATAGACACGCAGGTCTTAAACAAAATTTAAAAAACAACCATTAGGCTCCTGCCGGTTGCCATGTTACAACAAGGATCATTGCATACATCAAATATAATCATAATCACATGATGGCCATATCACATCACAAAACCCCTACAAAAACAAGTTAGACGCCTCTAATTTTCTTTGCATGTTTTACGTGGTTTGGGGCTTTCGCATAAGACCGATCTTACCTACGAACAAGAACCACAACGTTGATACAAGTGTTGTCAGATGCTCATTGTAAATTTAATCTTAACTATGGTGGGACAGACAGACACCCGCAAAGCCACTTGTGCAAAGCAAGTTGCACGTCAAGCGTGGAGCAAGTCTCATGTGCGATGACATGTAATGTTAGCCCGAGCCGCTTTATCCCACCATGCCGCAAGATGCAAAGTACACGCCAAGACACCGACAACAAAAGCATCAACGCCCACAAAAACATTGTGTTCTACTCGTGCAACAGATCTACGCATAGATACGGCTCTGATACCACTGATGGGTTCGTAGCATGGAAAACAAAAAAATTCTACCGCAAGAACGAACAAAACCCAGATCTAATCTAGATAAAAGCCAAGATCTAATCTATTAGACATGAGCAACAAGATAGAAAGGAACTAACCCTCGTAGATCTGAAAGCGTTAACGAGATTAGATCTCGTGGTTGATGTAGTCGATCACTTGCCGATCTCAGGATCGTGTGGACGATCCTTCCGGCGTCGCGTTCCGGCAGCGCTCCCGCAGTCGGTCAAGTTCACGATCCTTCCGGCGTCGCGTTTCGGCAGCGCTTCCGCAGTCGGTCACACGTGCGGAGTCGAAGCAGACCTTCCTCTCCTCGTTCCAGCGAGCAGCGGAGGTAGTAGATCTTCTCCACGGAATCCCAGCAGCACGACGACGTGGTGGTGGTGGTGGAGTAGAGAATTCTGCAGGGCTTCGCCTATGCCTGTGCAGAAGAAAGGTGGAGGAGAGAGGCGGCAGAGATTGGGTGTTATGGGATCTAGGGTGGAGGGGGCGCCCCTGCCCTTCTATTTAAGGGGGGTGAGGCGCCATGGGAGGGGGAGTCCTTGTAGGACTCCCCTTCCCTCTAGGCCGGCGGATTGGGGAGGGGGAAGGAGTCCTCCTCCCCCATGAATCCGTGTCTTCCCCCACTAGGTTCCCTTTGACCCTTTCTTGGTTTTCAAGCAAACTCCAAGAAATCCTCTAGAACCTTCCAGAACATTCCGAAACCTTCTAGAATCTCCATACAAACACTCTCGAACATTTCCTAACTTAGAAAATGATCCCCAATATATGAATCTTATTCTCCGGACCATTCCGGATCTCCTCGTGATGTCCCGGATCCATTCCGAGACTCCGAACAACATTCGGTCTCCAACGCACATTCCATATCTACTTAAAACAACTTCGAACCTTAAGTGTGTCACCCTACGGTTCGTGAATATGTAGACATGACAGACACACATCTCCTATCAATAACCATCAGCGGGACCTAGAGATCCATAATGGCTCCCACATACTCAACGATGACTTGGTGATCGATTGAACCATTTACATACGAAACCAATTCCCTTTGTCACGCGATACTATACTTATCCGAGGTTTGATCGTTGGCATCTCCATACCTAGTTCTACCTCGTTACTGATAAGTACTCTTTACTCGTTCCGTGATATGTCATCCCTTGTGACCCAGTCACATGCTTGCAAGCTAACTAGATGACATTCCACCGAGAGGGCCCAGAGCATATCTATCCGTCATATGGATGGACAAATCCCAATCTTGGTCCATGCGCTTCAACACATACTTTTAGAATACCCAATGACACCTTTATGACCACCCAGTTACGAAGCGGTGTTTGATGTCATCAAAGTACCCATCCGGTGATGGTGATTAACACAACCTCATGGTCGAAGGATTAGGTTACTATGCATTTTACAGCAATACGAACTTAAATGACTTGATCTTATGCTACGCTTACTATGGGTGTGTGTCCATCACATCATTCTCCTAATGTTACAACCTTGTTATTAATCACATCCAATGTCCATGATCAGGAAACCATGATCATCAATTAATCAACAAGCTAGTTCAACAAGAGGCTTACTAGGGACTCTCTTATGTTTACAAAACACACATGTATTAGTGTTTCCTAATAATACAATTATAGCATGGGATGTAAACATTTATCATAAACATAAAGATATAATAATAACCAATTTTATTATTGCCTCTTGGGCATATCTCCAACACAAACACCACAATTTCATAGAAACATCCAACTCCAAATATAACTCATAATAAGTAATTGTAATCTCTAGCCTAAGTGCCACCATGGTGTGCACACTGTCAACTTGACACACGTGGGGAGAGTAGAGATCTATTAAAGCACTTGAGTAGCAAGGTAGAAATATAGATTACAAGCTCATGATGTCAATAAGATCATGCATAGAGAGAGAGATGAACAGATAGCTACCGGTGGAACCCTTAGCCTCGAGAGAGAACTAATCCCTCCTCATCATGGGAATCAGCAATGCTGATGGAGATGGAAGTGGAGATCGATGGAGATGGCTCCGAGGGCACTTCCTCGTCCCGGCAGGGTGCCGGAACAGAGACCTTTTGTCCCCTGAATCTCCCCTTTGGTGGTGGCGGCACTGCGGAACTTTTCGTGGCTGGAGGCTTGACGATTTAGGGTTTATGCATCGGGAGGCTTCATATAGGCGAAGAGGCGACGTTGGTGGCCGGCCAGGGGGCCCACACCATGCCCTGGCGTGACCAAGGGGGAACCGCGCCTGGGGGGTGTGGCCAGGCCCTGGCCCTCCTCCATCTCGTATTCTGGCTCCGTGAGTCTTCCGGTAAAATAGGAACTTTGGCTTTTGTCCTGTCCAATTCCCAAAATATTCATTTTCTGACTTTCATGGAACCAAAAACAGCAAAAAACAGGCAACTGGCACTGTGGCTCTTGTTAATAGGTTAGTCCAAGAAATCATATGAAAAGTACTCCAAAGTGTGGACAAAACATAAGAAAGTAGATAAAACCAAGCATGAACATCAAAAATTATAGATACGTTTGCAACGTATCAGTAAGGTATGTCACCATGTTCCCGTACACTCGCCGCCTTTCTCTGCCACTTCTCTAAAAACACTTAGTGAGGACCTCATCATGGCGTACTCATTGATAATACCAGGACAACTGCAACAAAAAAAGTGTGCTACTGTAGCAAAATAGACTTCGCAGGAGACTCTTACCAAAGACCTCATAGGAAAATAGACTTTGTTGGAGGCTCTCACCGGAGACCTCGTACGGAAAATACAAAATGATAGTAGCAAGAATAATTAGAAACTGTAGCAAACCCGACTTCACCGGAAACAGCGTAGAAAAAACTTTGCACCATTGTAGCAAAAACATAGAATAGTTATAGTAAACAATTATACTATTGTATATTCCTTGCAAACGCTATGAACCAATGGTAGCGATACGACCACTATGCGGCAGTGCCACCACCAGCGGGTGTCTCGACCACTGCACGCGGGAAAAACTAACACTAGCGTGAGTGGCACCAGCAAGGGCTCTCCCCCACTTCTAAGATCTCACAGGTGGATCAGACAGCGGGGTAGAGGTAGAGCATGGTGGCGAGCCTTCCCCTGGCTACACACGCTACTGTGGAGATCACACGTGTGAGGTCGAGCGAGAGGAAGCCCCATGGCAGGGCGGTTGAGGGCACAATGGGCACTGGCCACATGCGAGATAGGTGAGCGCCGAAGTAGGCCATTACCTTGACTGTTGGTGTCGTTAGGGAGATTGTAGTGGAAAAGAGAGGAGGTAAGACAGTAGGCTCAGATTGTGGGGACGGAGACGCGTCAGGTGTGGTTCACTAGTACGCGCGTCGAGCAAGATGAGGAAAATTATGGCATCCCCCGACGAAGTAGTACTATTCCCCCAAAGTTTATCCATATGGGTGCAACAACAGAATCTAAAACCATCTGCACATGTTTATGTCAATGATGACTTCACTTTTCTCTTATAATCACCAGAATCTCCATACCAACAGCGCCAACAAGCTAGCATTGCCTATGTCTATATCCCTATCTTGGCCATTAATTTGGAAGGACTAGTTGTGGTTTATGGTGTTTCTCAGTTTCCCATTGCAGGAAGCTTGGAGCCATTATGCATTGCAATTCAACTAACTAAATCAAGAACTGCATCTCAAGTATTAGGTACATATGAAAGCAGGTGGATTGATCTATAGTGCTCACTAAACTTGCTGGTTGGTATTGAAGGATATATGCCCTAGAGGCAAATAATAAATGGATTTTATTATCATATCTCAATAAGTTCGTAATAGTTTCATAGAAAAAACATTGATATAGGTGTGGTATGAAACATACCAATTCCCTAGTAGCCTCTATTTATAATAGTTCGTTGGGCAGCTGATGATCGAGGTTTCTCGGTCATATACTAACTATAACGTCAACTGACAACAAGGTCACTTCATTATGGATGATGTGATGGAAATTACCTAATATAATTATTGCGAAACGATCAAGTTATAGGGTTCATCGTTGCAATAGTTAGAAGCGTAGTTTCCTTCTCCTTATACCATGAGATCATATTAATTACAATCTCTGGAGACTGCTTTGACTACATCCAACGTCATGTCCGTAACTAGGTGACAATAATAGTGTATGTTTGGTATTCGAGACGAACAATTGAGGCCTATGTATCACGATCATGATTTGTTCACCCACGTGACGGGAAGATACGCACGGCCAGCTTGGTGAGATTACATCCATAATGTTGCAACATGTGACTGGATCACGGGGATGGAATATCATAGGAACAAGTAAAACACAACTTGTCGGTAACGAGATAGAACAAGGTATAGTGATTCCGGTTATCAAATCTCGGACAAGTCAGTTTCAAATTAACAAAGGGAATTGGACTCGACATTTACGGTTCAAACGACATTACATCGAGGAATGCACATGGGTCATTATGGGCATCCCCGTCTAGGTAAGGGTCATTGATATGACAGGAGTCGCGATCATATCTGTGATATTCCCGAGCCATTGGGGTAACACACTTAAGGGTATGAGGACACATGCAGATCATCCTGTAAGAAGGAATCATATATGAGAGAAACCAGAAATGTTCCGTGAGAGAACCGGAATCATTCCGGGAGAGTTCGAAGTCATTTGGAGGGAACCGAAAGGTATTTCGGGTCAAATGGGATTTGGTAATATCTATTACATATTAATTAGTGTAATTAATATTAAATATATTATTAAAAGCTAATTTGAACGGGTAATTACACTAATGGTCCAACTTCCCGAAGGAACAAGTCCCAAGGGGAACCGCCCAGGGCAAGCCGTAGCCGCCTAAGGGGGCAGCCGCCAGCCAAGGCAAGCCCATACCACTAGCCTAGGGTTGCGCATGGGGTAGGGCCCACCTGGCCCAGCCGGCTAGTTCATGGCACCCCCTCCCTTGGCGCCTCACACCTCCACCTTGTTTAGTCCCACCCCGGGACTTGAGGGAAGGGAGTAGCCTCCCTTATCCTATATAAGGAGGGGCATAGGGATGTGGAAAATACACAATAATTCTCTGAGGCATTTTCCTCAAAGATCTCTCTCTCTCATTGTCCTCTCGTGATGGCGCGGTACCTGGAAGGATGGCACAAGCAAGAGACGACACACCTGCAGCACGTCGTTGCGCTGTTAGGATAGCCATAGGATTTACTTCCACACTCTCGGTAGGGATCAGAGAACCGGAGGTTGTCATCATACATTGTATGTGTGCAAAACCACGAGGGTGCTGCCACTTGTGGTACCATGATTGTGGTGATCCAGGATGCTACATGATGGAGAAAGGGGTGACTTGCGAGGACCTTTGTGACCTTGAGGTCAGCTACAGGTACGACTACGTCATCCACATTCCCCTCGGAACGTTAACCCCTTTTTGACTAAAAGGATATTTATCTGAAACCTTCGCCGATACAGTATTACTCCTAGATAGATCATGGCAGTTAGGTATGTGTGCATGGGAAAAAATTGTGTTTTCTGCCTTGAACCCCTTTAGTGGTATCATAGCTGATTTATGCGTAGTAATGCTTGTACGGACAATACGCACGTGGATTGTACATGCAGGGATCCTATAGTTGTTACCCTCTAACGTGTACTTTCTAATATCGCAACTTTGTTTGATGAAGCGGCTCAGACTGACCTTACGTGTAATCTTACGCGATACTGGTACCACGCTCAACATACGGCTTGTTCCGTATAAGGATCTAGCGGGTATCAGTCTTTCATTCAATAGTTGATATGACATTTACAATGGAAACCCCGAAAGAGGTGTAATAGAGACAATTTTCTGATCCATGTCGTGGCTGGAAAGTTCGTAGATAGGAAACAGTTCTACCACGAAAGCCCTACCAGCCACGTGAAACTTGCAAAAGATAAAGTAGACGCGTAATATGTGAAGAATTACCATACATAATGATGTATTTCATTTCAACAAAAATAGTGAAAATCATTATTTCATAAACTTCATTGTGAATTTAAGTAAATATATGTATTTACTTAATGAAACACAAGTCTGAAACTATTTGAGTTGTTCAAATGATTTCAGAATGAAGTAGGATATTAAATTAACACGAATACAAAGTCTTTGTGATTTGATCACATGACTAAGTATTCAAGTTAAAATTTGGCATAGAAGGACTGCTCGAGTTAAATCGAAGTGTATTTATATGTGTAAACATCATAACCGTACCGTCCAAACATGTTTTCCATTTCAATATAGAATATTGTGCTATACGGTTTAGTGGCATTTCATTGGTCATGGAACACTTAATTTTGATATGTTATCTCTACTAATAGTGGGCTTATGATGATTAGTAACCTTAGGATCAAGGGAAAGAATGTTCGAATTGATCCGTGATTGTAAATTCAAGATAAAATGGGGTTGCCACATATGTGTGTGTGCCTTGATCAGGGGAAACTCACACAATTTTTTGGTTTGGTCCCGTGTCCCCACCGCCTTTGTATAGAAAGGAGAAGTGGTGGTACAAAAAATGAAATCTACAAGGAAAGATGCCTCTCTCTCCTTTCCATGGCTCAGTTAAATAAACTCCAAGAAGAAGGAGAGGTCCAAAGAAACTATATGTGTTAACCACCAATCCAAACAGGGCGCTAAAAATAACAAGACCATCTACCATCGACGGTGTCTATGGCCTTCCTCAACGAGTAAGGAGGCCCTTCCACAACTTCACCAACTAGCACTGGACCACAGGGGGTTCATGGGAACTCTTATAGTTCTAGGTAGTACCCCTTTTATCCACTTTAGGTCAACCCTAAAGTACCAACTCAACGGTCCCACTAAAGATTAGTCACTTTGGCATCCACATTTTTCCCTGGAAAAAAAGGTGGCGCGTTAACTAGCAAATTTTTTCATAGTGGCTCATACAACATAGGTCTACATTGTTTCTCTAGTTGATTAGGAATGTAACCATCTCACCGAGGGAGAAAATCTCTTTTCCACATTAAATTCATATACAAGTACAAAACATATATAAATTTATCTCTCAGAATAACTTGTAGGAAGTAAATGTAATTAACATATTTTGCACAAGCATTTTACTTACGTCGTAACACACGGTTTTGTTTGGGAGGGAAAAGCAAATAATTTCCCCAGGATGAAATAAAATCTAATATTTAGTAATTAGGCAATAAGTAACTACAACTAAACTCTCCCTAATTTTAAGCGAGTTTTTACATTTGTCTAAAGAAAGGATTTGGATGACTCAACTAATGAATACTAATTATTTCATGATTTTTATTTCTTGGTCTATAAATACACAGAAATACAACAACCAGATCACGCAGAAAAAATATCACACTTGATCATCTTCTTCTTTCTCCTCCTTCTCCACCTGTGCTATCTCTCGGTCCCATGATGGAGAGTGCCATGGTCATCTCCCCACGTCCTCAACTTAGAGCTAGGTCTGCTCTTTCCCGCATTGCACCGAGCACCATCACCTCGATTGCCATGGAGGACCTCTGCCCCAATAACATGGCTTGAAGCGGCATCGACGAGATATTAACATCCATGATCATCGCACAGTGGGCACCTTGCTGCCGGCAGGTGATCGAGCATATGTTGCTCTCCGCGGCACTGGACCTCGATCGCGACTCCCTGGCCGGCCTCCAAGACATCTCCACCATGCTCCACGCCTCGTTCCTCCATGCTTGTGTTGCTGCCGACGATGACAGTAACATCGGGAGGTGCACCGTCGTGTGGCAGAGCTCCCCGGGTGGCAGTGTCGGTATGGAGAGGCATGTCTGCGAAAGCCCTACCAGCCACATAAAACTTGCAAAAGATAAAGTAGATGTGTCTAACTTTATTTTGCAGGAGGGCTTGTGATTTGATATGATCTTGGTCGTAATTAAGGTAAATTAGTTTACTTTTCTGTTACTAAGTAGTATAGTGATAGTCATCGTATCGTTGGATGACCAACTGGCGGCAACATGGACTTGGTGCCGAACCAGTGGCAAGATGGAGATCATGCCGGAGCACACGATGAAGGCGCAAGAAGAAGGACCACATCATATCACGAATATACATGTGATGTTGATACCTTGTACATCTTATTGTGTGCTTGTATTAGATACTCCACGGTAACATTATAAGATCAACCCTATTAATACCAATATAGTATTCTCCCTTAGTGTGCATTGCCAAGAAAGTCCATCTTTATGGAGTAGGTCGTGATGATCGGGTGCAAACATCGACATTCGCATATCCTGGGTGCAAGCCATGTATGCACTACGAATACATTAAGGTTGGATTTGCGAGCCTATCATGTATATACATGGCCTCGGAACACGGGAGATCGAAAGATGCAGCACGAGTCACATGGATGATGTGATTGATAGATATAGCCCATCCTGACAGCTATATCAGAGGCCGTGATGATCGGAGATGATATGGTGTAAAGGGATCATGTGATCACCAAAATCTTCCAAGGGATGACAATTTTGTGGGATCTCAATTATAGAATTGAACTCATATTATGAACTTAGTCGAGATGTCTTTGCAAATATCCTTGTAGATCTTAGCCTATTCCATTGAGGTCCTTTGCGACTATGGGAATCTTCTTGCTATTGTGAAACTTTAGAAGAGTTAAACTTCATAGATTAATACCCACGCTTGACGGATATGCTCGTAATAAAAGATCTACTCTTCTTGATACAAGAACCATTCAGATATATTCTGATGACCCCATGAAGTCTTGTGTCTTCTCCATTACCGTCTAATGAATCCACTCTCCATTGATGGAGGCATGGTGGCTACCACAATTATGTTTCTTCAACATCGACATAATTGATGAAAAAGAAACTTCTCGTGAGAAAGCCTCTTTCAGTATGAACCATTGGATGACTTTCCTTCCAAAGTAGGTGGAAGAAAATAGAAGCTTGGAGAATCACTTAGTGATCATGCATGAGCGTGATGAACGCCTCACATACGATGTGAACTACTGGATCATGGACTACTTTGCGATATATTGGGGTGTAGAACTCGCTTCCTACCATCTACAAAGATGTCGCTAGGGGATAAATCATGAAAGATTAATCTGTCACCTTTCATTAGTTCGGGCCAGAGTTGAAAACTCTCAAAGTAGGCTTGATCGTAGTGGGAGTCATGGATGAATAATTTATATATAGATACACAAATTATAAATGTTATTCTTGCAAAACTCATTACAGTTTATAAAGAAATACTTACTTGTCATATTTATGGAAATAGGATGGTATGCTTGAGAATTGATGAAAGAATGAGGCAATTTTGTATGATAACAGAGATCAAGATAGGTTATACCGACATATGTGTGTGTGCCTTGATCGGGGAAACTCACACAATTTTTGGTTTGGTCCCGCGTCCCCACCGCCTTTGTATAGAAGGGAAATGTGGTGGTACAAAAAATCCAATCTGCAAGGTAAGCTGCCTATCTCTCCTGTCCATGGCTCAGTTAAGTAAACTCCAAGAAGAAGGAGAGGTCCAAAGAAACTATATGTGTTACCACCAATCCAAACAGGGCGCTAAAAATAACAAGACCATCTACCATCGATGGTGTCTATGGCCTTCCTCAACGAGTGAGGAGACCCTTCCACAACTTCACCAACTAGCACTGGACCACAGGGTGTCCATGGGAACTCTTATAGTTCTAGGCAGTACCCCTTTTATCCACTTTAGGTTAACACTAAAGCACCAACTCAATGGTCCCGCTAAAGATTAGTCACTTTGGCTTCCACATTTTTCGTTGGGAAAATAGGTGGCGCGTTAACTAGCAAAAAATTTCATAGTGGCTCGTACAGCATATGTCTGCATTGTTGCTCTAGTTGATTAGGAATGTAACCATCTCACCGAGGGATAAAAGCTCTTTTCCACGTTAAATTCATATACAAGTACAATACATGTACAATTTATCTCTCAGATTAACTAGTAGGCAGTAAATGTAATTAACAACTTTTGCACAAGCATTTTACTTACGTCGTAGCACACGGTTTTGTTTGGGACGGAAAAGAATATAATTTCCCCATGATGAAATAATTCTAATATTTATTTATTAGGCAATAAGTAACTACAACTAAACCCTTCCTAATTTTAGGAGAGTTTTTACATTTGACTAAAGAAAGGATTTGGATGACTCAACTAATGAATACTAATTATTTCGTGATTTTTATTTCTTGGTCTATAAATACACATAAATACGACGACCAGATCACACAGAAAAAAATCTCACTTGCTCATCTTCTTCTTTCTCCTCCTTCTCCACATGTGATATCTCTCCCTCCCATGATGGAGAGTGCCATGGTCGTTTCCCCATGTCCTCTACTTAGAGCTAGGTCTGCTCTTTACCGCATTGCACCAAGCACCATCACCTCGATCATCATGCAGGACCTCTGCCCAAAAAGATGGCTTGATGCAGCATCGGCGAGATATTAGCATCCATGATCATCACACAGTGGGCATCGTGGCGTCGGCAGGCGATCAAGCATATGTTGCTCTCCGTGGCACTAGACCTCGACCGCGACTCCCTAGCCGGCCTCTAAGACATCTCCACCATTGTCCACGCCTCGTTACTCCAGGCTCATGTTGCTGCAGACGACGATTGTAACAGCGGGAGGCGCGCCGTCGTGCGGCAGAGCTCCCCGGGTGGCAGCGTCGGTGTGGAGAGGCATGTCCACGATAGCCCTACCAGCCACATAAAACTTTCAAAAGATAAAGTAGATGCGTCTTATTTTGCGGGAGGGCTTGTGATTTGATATGATCTTGGTCATAATTAGGGTAAATTAGTTCACTTTTCTGTTACTAAGTAGTATAGTGATAGTCATCGTATCGTTGGATGACCAATTGGTGGCATCGTAGACTTGGTTTCGAACCAGTGGCAAGATGGAGATCATGTTGGGCCACTCGATGAAGTCGCAAGAAGAAGGACCATATCATATCACGAATATACATGTGATGTTGATACCTTGTACATCTTATTTTGTGCTTGTATTAGATACTCAATGGTAACATTATTTGATAAACCCTATTAATACCAATATAGTGTTCTCCCTTAGTGTGAACTACCAAGAAAGTCCATCGTTATGGAGTTGGCCGAGATGATCGGGTGCAAACATATTGACATTCGCATATGGTGGAAGCAAGAAATGTATACACTACGAATACATTAAGGTTAGATTGGCGAGCCTATCATGTATAGACATGGCCTCGGAACACAGGAGATCGAAAGATCCAGCACGAGTCACATGAATGATGTGATCGTCCTGACAGCTATATCAAAGGCCGGCCGTGATGATCGGAGATGATACGGTGTCAAGGGATCATGTTATCGCCAAAATTGTCTAAGGGATGACAATTTTAGTCGGAGCTAAATTATAGAACTGAACCCATATTATGAACTTATTCGAGATGTCTTTGCAAATATCCTTGTAGATCTTGGCCTATTCCATTGAGGTCCTTTGCGACTATGGGAATCTTCTTGCTATTGTGAAACTTTAGAAGGGTCAAACTTCATAGATTAATACCCACGCATGAGGGATATCCTCGTAATAAAAGATCTACTCTTCATGATACAAGAACCATTAGGAGATATTGTGATCACCCCACGAAGTCTTGTGTCTTCTCCATTACTGTCATATGAATCCACTCTCCATTCGATGGAGGTATGGCTACCGCAATTGTGTTTCTTCAACATTGACATAGTCGATGTAAAAGAAACTTCTCGCGAGAAAGCCTCTTTCAGTATGAACCATTGGATGAGTTTCCTTCCAAACTAGGTGGAAGAAAATAGAAGCTTGGAGAATCACTTAGCGATCATGCATGAACGTGATAAAGGCCTCACATACGATGTGAACTACTGGAAGATGGACTGCTTTGTGATAGATTGGGGTGTAGCACCCGCTTCCTCCCATCTACAAAGATGTCATCAGGGGATAAATCATGAAAGATTAATCAGTCACCTTCCATGAGTTCGTGCCAGAGTTGAAAACTATTGTAGTATGCTTGATCGCAGTGGGAGTCATAGATGAATAAAGTATATACTAGATATGAAAATTATAAATTTTATTCTTGCAAAACTCATTGCAGTTTATAAAGAAATAGTTACTTGTCATATTTATGGAAATAGGATGGTATGCTTGAGAATTGCTAAAAGAATGAGGCAATGTTGTATGATAACGGAGATCGAGATAGTTGATACCGACATATGTGTGTGTGCCTTGATCGGGGAAACTCACACAATTTTTGGTTTGGTCCCGCGTCCCCACCGCCTTTCTATAGAAAGGAAAAGTGGTGGTACAAAAAACTCAATCTGCAAGGTAAGCTGCCTTTAACTCCTTTCCATGGCTCAGTTAAGTAAACTCCAAGAAGAAGGAGAGGTCCAAAGAAACTATATGTGTTAACCACCAATCCAAACAGGGCGCTAAAAATAACAAGAGCATCTACCATCGATGGTGTCTATGGCCTTCCTCAACGAGTGAGGAGGCCCTTCCACAACTTCACCAACTAGCACTGGACCACAGGGGGTTCATGGGAACTCTTATAGTTCTAGTCAGTACCCCTTTTATCCACTTTAGGTTAACACTAAAGCACCAACTCAACGGTCCCGCTAAAGATTAGTCAGTTTGGCTTCCACATTTTTCATTGGGAAAAAAGGTGGCGCGTTAACTAGCAAATTTTTTCATAGTGGCTCGTACAGCATATGTCTGTATTGTTGCTCTAGTTGATTAGGAATGTAACCATCTCAAAGAGGGATAAAAGCTCTTTTCCACGTTAAATTCATATACAAGTACAATACATATCCAATTTATCTCTCCGATTAACTAGTAGGCAGTAAATGTAATTAACATCTTTTGCACAAGCATTTTACTTACGTCGTAACACACGGTTTTGTTTGAGAAGGAAAAGAATATAATTTCCCCTGGATGAAATAAATTCTAATATTTATTTATTAGGAAATAACTAACTACAACTAAACCATTCCTAACTTTAGGAGAGTTTTTACATTTGTCTAAAGAAAATATTTGGATGACTCAACTAATGAATACTAAGTATTTCGCGATTTCTATTTATTGGTCTATAAATACACAGAAATACGACGACCAGATCACATAGAAAAAAATCTCACACTTGCTCATCTTCTTCTTTCTCCTCCTTCTCCACCTGTGATATCTCTCCCTCCCATGATGGAGAGTGCCATGGTCATTTCCCCACGTCCTCTACTTAGAGCTAGGTCTGCTCTTTACTGCATTGCACCGAGCACCATCACCTCGATCGTCATGCAGGACCTGTGCCCAAAAACATGGCTTGCTGCAACATCGGCGAGACATTAGCATCCATGATCATCACATAGTGGGCAGCTTGGCGTCGGTAGGCGATCAAGCATATGTTGCTCTCCCAGGCACTAGACCTCGACCACGACTCCCTGGCCGGCCTCTAAGACATCTCCACCATTGTCCATGCGTTGTTACTCCATGCTCGTGCTGCTGCCTAGGACGATAGTAACAGCAGGAGGCACGCCGTCGTGCGGCAGAGCTCCCCGGGTGGCAGTGTCGGTGTGGAGAGGCATGTGCACGAAAGCCCTACCAGCCACATAAAACTTTCAAAAGATAAAGTAGATGCGTCTAACTTTATTTTGCAGGAGGACTTGTGATTTGATATGATCTTGTTCGTAATTAGGGTAAATTATTTTACTTTTCTGTTACTAAGTAGTATAATGATAGTCATCGCATCATTGGATGACCAACTGGCAGAATCGTAGACTTGGTGCCGAACCAGTGGAAATATGGAGATCATGCCGGACCGCTCGATGAAGTCACAAGAAGAAGGACCATATCATATCACGAATATACATGTGATGTTGATACCTTGTACATCTTATTGTGTGCTTGTATTTGATACCCAATGGTAACATTATTTGATAAACCCTATTAATACCAATATAGTGTTCTCCCTTAGTGTGCACTACCAAGAAAGTCCATATGGAGTAGGCCCGAGATGATCGGGTGCAAATATATCGACATTCGCATATGGTGCATGCAATCCATGTATCCACTGCGAATACATTAAGGTTGGATTGGTGAGCCTATCATGTATAGACATCGCCTCGGAACACGGGAGATCAAAAGATCGAGCACGAGTCACATAAATGATGTGATCAATGGATATAGTCCATCCTGACAGCTATATCAAAGGCCGGTCGTGATGATCGGAGATGATATGGTGTCAAGGGATCGTGTGATCGCCAAAATTGTCTAAGGGATGACAATTTTAGTCGGAGCTAAATTATAGAATTGAACCCATATTATGAACTTATGCGAGATGTCTTTGCAAATATCCTTGTAGATCTTGGCCTATTCCATTGACGTCCTTTACGACGATGGGAGTCTTCTTGCTACTGTGAAACTTCATAAGGGTTAAACTTCATAGATTAATACCCACGCATGAGCGATATCCTCGTAATAAAAGATCTACTCTTCGTGATACAAGAACCATTAGGAGATATTCTGATCACCCCACGAAGTCTTGTGTCTTCTCCATTACCGTCCTATGAATCCACTCTCCATTCGATGGAGGTATGGCTACCGCAATTGTGTTTCTTCAACATTGTCATAGTCGATGTAAAAGAAACTTCTCGCGAGGCCTCTTTCAGTATGAACCATTGGATGAGTTTCCTTCCAAACTAGGTGGAAGAAAATAGAAGCTTGGAGAATCACTTAGCGATCATGCATGAACGTGATAAAGGCCTCACATACGATGTGAACTACTGGAAGATGGACTGCTTCGTGATAGATTGGGGTGTAGCACCCGCTTCCTCCCATCTACAAAGATGTCATCAGGGGATAAATCATGAAAGATTAATCGGTCACCTTTCATGAGTTCGTGCCAGAGTTGAAAACTATTGTAGTAGGCTTGATCGCAGTGGGAGTCATGGATGAATAAAGTATATACTAGAAATAAAAATTATAAATTTTATTCTTGCAAAACTCATTGCAGTTTATAAAGAAATAGTTACTTGTGATATTTATGGAAATAGGATGGTATGCTTGAGAATTGCTGAAAGAATGAGGCAATGTTGTATGATAACAGATATCAAGATAGTTGATACCGACATCATTCCTTCCCCTCATCATTTGTCATTTGGATTATTCGATTTAAATAACTTTCATGTTCATTGTGTTTTGTGACTTTATTAGTGTGTCTTTCATCCAGGAAGACTGTTATTCACATAAGTAAGAGACAAGCCAATTGTACTACTATTATAAATAATGTCTTTTATGGTCACATTAATATTATGAATGATTTATTCTTATCACTACGTTTAGTGATAATGTTTTAAGCATGCATAAAGGATTAGAATGCTTAAAAGATATCCAAGTTTTATTAATGACATCATTTTAAATGACACTGTTGTTTAAGTCATGTTTGTGTTTAATGCATATTTTCATTATGATGAAAATAGAAGTCTTGAAATATATGATCTTTTGGTGTTTGCAAAACCATGCCTCGTTAGGCAAAATGACTAAAACTCGACATTCTCGTAAAAAGGTAATATGCGAAGAATTACCATACATAATGATGTATTTCATTTCAACAAAAATAGTGAAAATCATTATTTCATAAACTTCATTGTGAGTTTAAGTAAATATGTGTAACACAAGTCTGAAACTATTTGAGTTGTTCAAATCATTTCAAAATGAAGTAGGATATTAAATTAATAGGATTACAAAGTCTATGTGATTTGATCAAATAACTAAGTATTCAAGTTAAAATTTGGCATAAAAGGACTGTTCGAGTTAAATCGAAGTGTATTAACATGTCTAAACATCATAACCATACTGTCAAAACATGTTTCCTTTTCAATATAGAATATTCTGCTATAGGAGTTAGTGGCATTTCATTGGTCATAGTAACACTTAATTTTGGTATGTTATCTCTACTGAGAGTGGGCTTATGATGATTAGTAACCTTAGGATCAAGGGAAAGAATGTTGGAATTGATCCGCGATTTTAAATACAAGATAAAATGGGGTTTCCACATATGTGTGTGTGCCTTGATCAGGTGAAACTCACACAATTTTTGGTTTCGTCCCGCGTCCCCATCGCCTTTGTATAGAAAGGAAAAGTGGTGGTACAAAAAATTCAATCTACAAGGTCAAGCTGCTTCTCTCTCCTTTCCATGGATCAGTTAAGTAAACTCCAAGATGGAGAGGTCCAAAGAAATTATATGTGTTAACCACCACTCCCAACAGGGCGCTCAAAAGTACAAGACCATCGACGGTGTCTATGGCCTTCCTCAACGAGTAAGGAGGCCCTTCCACAACTTCACCAACTAGCACTGGACCACAGGGGGTCCATGGGAACTCTTATAGTTCTAGGTAGTACCCCTTTTATCCACTTTAGGTTAACCCTAAAGCACCTACTCAACTGTCCCGCTAAAGATTAGTCACTTTGGCTTCCACATTTTTCGTTAGGAAAAAAGGTGGCGTGTTAACTAGCAAAAAATTTCATAGTGGCTCGTCTGGATTGTTGCTTTAGTTGATGAGGAATGTAACCATCTCACCGACGGATAAAAGCTCTTTTCCACGTTAAATTCATATACAAGTACAAAACATATACAAATTTATCTCCCAGATTAACTGGTAGGCAGTAATTGTAATTAACATCTTTTGCACAAGCATTTTACTTATTCGTAACACACAGTTTTTTGGGAGGGAAAAGAATATAATTTCCCCATGATGAAATAAATTCTAATATTTATTTATTAGGCAATAAGTAACTACAACTAAACCCTCCCTAATTTTAGGCGAGTTTTTACATTTGTCCAAAGAAAGGATTTGGATGACTCAACTAATGAATACTAATTATTTCATGATTTTTATTTCTTGTTCTATAAATACACAGGAATACCACGACCAGATCACGCAGAAAAAAATATCACACTTTCTCATCTTCTTCTTTCTCTTCCTTCTCCACCTGTGATATCTCTCGCTCCAATGATGGAGAGTGCCATGGTCATTTCCCCACGTCCTATACTTATAGCTAGATCTGCTCTTTCCCGCATTGCACCGAGCACCATCACCTCGATGATCATGGAGGACCCCTGTGCCAAAAACATGGCTTGCTACGACATCGGCGAGATATTAGCATCCATGATCATAATTTACTGTTATTCATTTATATATTTCATATTAAGAGATGATACTTATGTTATGTCATCTTTTTTTGCATGGTTGATGACTTTTGGAGCAAGGACGGCTGCAGTCAGGATTCTGATGGAAAAGGTGTTGTTTGGAGGCGAAATTCGTGAAGATCAGAAAATCTAGGAAAATACATGGAAAATTCTATTTTTCTAGAAGACGAAGGATGCCAGAAGGGGGGGTGGAGTTGGGCCACAGGGGGCCCACACCACCCCCTAGCGCGGGCCACCCTAGGCCGCGCCACCAAGTGGTGTGGCCGCCCTGGCCCACTCCTGGCTCTACCCTTTGGCGTATAGTATCCCCATGAAACCCTAAGCCTCAGGGAGCGACCACAGAAAGATTTTGCCGCCTCTGCGGGGCGGAAACTACAAAGAGAGAAAGATCTCTCCAGTAGAGAGAATTCTGCCCGGGGAATTCCTTCTCGGAGAGGGGAGATCGTCGCCATCAACACCACCATCAAGATGGACTTCATCGGGATCATCATCATCACCACCATCATCGCCATCACCACCATCATCTCCACTCCATACCTCTGTAACAATTGGGGTGAACCATGCATAGTTCTTAGGGGAAACTTTCCCGGTGTTGATTACTCCTTGTAGTTGATGCTATTGAGTGAACCATTGAATTATTATTTATGTTCAGATTGTTACTTATCATTATATCATCTCTGATCTTGATCCATATGATGTCTTGTGAGTAGTTCGTTTAGTTCTTGAGGACATGGGAGAAGACTTGTTGTTAGTAGTGGAATTGTGATGAGAAAGATTCAATGGTTTGATATTTAAGTTGTGGTGTATTTCTTCTAGTGATGTCATGTGAACGTCGACTACATGACACTTCACCTATATGGGCCTAGGGGAATGCATTGTGTATTTGGCTACTAATCGTACGGGTTGCTAGAGTGACAGAAACCTGAACCCCCGTTAGGAAACCTTTGCACAAGGGATGTCAGGGTCTTAGAGTTTAAAGTTGTGGTTAGGTTTCTACCTTAATTACTTTCTTGTACTTGTGGATGCTTGCCAGGGGTATAATCACGAGTATATTAGTCCTAGGAAGGTCGGTACATTAGCATAGGTTCACCCACACAACACTTAGCAAACTAAAGAAGATTAATCAACTATATGAAGCTAAAGCACTTGACGATATTCTCGTGTGTCCTCGAGAACGTTTGGTCATCTTAAGTAATACAACCGGCTTGTCCTTTGCTAAATAAAGGATTGGGCCACTTGCTGCATTTATTCTTATTGTCTTTTATTTTCTCGTACTTTATTTACCTGCATTATCAAAAACCCCTAAATATCTGTTTGCTAAGTACTTACAGAGAATTTCTGCTCCAAGCCATTCGCCAACACCTTCTGCTCCTCGTGGGGTTTGATACTCTTACTTATCGAAAATACTGCGATACACCCTTATACTAGTGGGTCATTAAGACTATTTTCTGGCGCCATTGTCACGGAGTGAAGCGCTATTGGAGAGTGGAACTGGTAAAGGAAACTTCTGCTATGAGTATTGTTTATTTCTGTTAGTTATGTTATTTCAATAAGATAATTCGTTGAGTTTCTTATTTCGTAATGCTACTACCACTTCTAAGGTAGTAGATGAACCACCACCTGATGAGAAAGATACTTTTAAAATACCTACAAGAATTATTGTTGTGTTATGGATAACTATTATGTTGGAGATGGAATTTTCCATCCTGGTGATCATTTGCTCTTTATACACGAATTATGCGGGTTGTTTAAGTGTGTAGGTGATACATTGCAAATGTATCTATAATTTTTGATGTTCCATGCTTGGTTTTATCTACTTTCTTGTGTTTTGTCCACACTTTAGAGTACTTTTCATATGATTTCTTGGACTAACCAATTAACAAGAGCCACAGTGCCAGTTGCCTGTTTTCTGATGTTTTTGGTTCTAGGAAAGTCAGCAAATGAATATTCTCGGAATTGGACGGGACAAAAGCCAAAGTTCCTATTTTACCGGAAGACTCACGGAGCCAGAATACGAGATGGAGGAGGGCCAGGGCCTGGCCACACCCCCCCTCCCAGGCGTGGGTCCCCCTTGGTCGCGCTAGGGCATGGTGTGGGCCCCCTGGCCGGCCACCAACGTCGCCTCTTCGCCTATATGAAGCCTCCCGATGCATAAACCCTAAATCGTCAAGCCTCCAGCCACGAAAAGTTCCGCAGTGCCGCCGCCACCAAAGGGGAGATTCAGGGGACAGAAGGTCTCTGTTCCGGCACCCTGCCGGGACATGGAAGTGCCCTCGGAGCCATCTCCATCGATCTCCACTGCCATCTCCATCAGCATTGCTGATTCCCATGATGAGGAGGGAGTAGTTCTCTCTCGAGGCTAAGGGTTCCACCGGTAGCTATATGTTCATCTCTCTCTACGCATGATCTTATTGACATCATGAGCTTGTAATCTATAGATCTACCTTGCTACTCAAGTGCTTTAATAGATCTCTACTCTCCCCACGTGTGTGAAGTTGATAGTGTGCACACCATGGTGGCACTTAGGCTAGAGATTACAATTACTTATTATGAGTTTTATTTGGAGTTGGATGTTTCTATGAAATTGTGGTGTTTGTTGGAACCATCTAGAGCTCAAGGTGACAGTGTGGGGTTATCTAGATGGGGAAAGAGGACTTTGAGGTGTGTTGTTATAGCCCTACCATGGATTAGAGTGTCCAACAAGAGAGTAGTTCAGCGTAGTATCATAAAGAGAAGATATTTATATGAGAGTGGTCACTAGTGAAAGTATGATCCCTAGGCCTTGTTTCTAAGCATTAAAACACCGTTTGCAACTAGATCTGTTACATGTTTGCTTGTTTCCATCTTTATTTCAGTTTGCCTTTAGTCTCTTCCACGCCATCATGTTATTTTCTATCACCGTTACCACTTATAATTATCCATACCACTTGTATTTTACTATCTGTTCGCCAAACTAGTGCACCTATACACCTGAAAATTGTATTGGGTGTGTTGGGGACACAAGAGACTTCTTGTATCTTGATTGCAGGGTTGTTTGAGAGGGAATACCTTTGACCACTTCCTCACTGAGTTCGATAAACCTTGGGTGATCCACTTAAGGGAAAACTTGCTACTATTCTACAAACCTCTGCACTTGGAGGCCCAACAACTGTCTACAAGAATAGAAGTGCGTAGACATCAAGCTATTTTTCTGGCGCCGTTGCCAGGGAGGAAAGGTAAAAGGTATTCACACCGGAGGATTAAAGAAGAAGAACCTCCCACGGCAAACGCCTAATTTCTGGCGCCGTTGCCGGGGAGGTAAGGTAAAAGGTACTCACATCCTCTGGTGTGAGTTCTCAAAGTTATTTCCTTTAGATTCTGCAATTTTGTCTTTTTGTTTCTTGTTTTCACTAGTTAGGCTTAATGGAAAACAACAACAAAATTAGAGAGCTTTATAGTATTTATCTTGAGTTAGGACATTAGGTGTTTGAAGAGAAAATTAAAAAACCTATGGAACTTTATTTGCATGCTAATAGCAATGTTGTTAGTATGAATTCTTTGGACACCATTATTGCTAATGCTATGGAAAAGCCTAAGCTTGGGGAAGCTGGTTTTGATGAGCATGATATTTTTAGTCCCCCAAGCACGGAGGAGGAAATTTACTTTGATGATACTATACATCCAATATATGATGATTACAATGATGAATATGTTATTTTCAGTCCACCTACTATTGAGGAGAAAATTCATTATGACTACAATATGCCTCCTATATTTTATGATTATGGTGATGAGAATAATAATGATAGCTATTTTGTTGAATTTGCTCCCACTACAATTAATAAGAATGACTATGTTTATGTGGAGAGTATTAATTCTTATATGCATGTGGATCATGATAAGAATGTTTTATGTGATAGTTATATTGTTAATTTCATTCATGTTGCTACTGAAAGTTATTATGAGAGAGGTAAACATGGTCTTATGTATCTCAACAATATTAAGTTTCCCCTCTTTTTGTTGTAAGTCTTGAAGTTGCACTTGTTTTTCTTTACTATGCTTGTTGTTTTGTGCTTTCATGACTTATTTCTTTACAAGATTCATATGCATAGTAAGTTGGTTAGACTTAAATGTGCTTTGAATTTGCTTCTTGTTGCTCTCTTTTACTTCAATTCATATTTCTTATGATAGCATCTTCTCAAACTATCATGCCTAACTTAAAGGCGTTAAACAAAAGTACTTATTGGGAGATAACCAAAAGTTTTAGATGAGTCTTTGAAGTTATTACTTCTGTAATAACTTCTCCTTATCCTTTTTATTTGCTTTTTGGGCCAAGAGTAACCTCTAATGAGAGAGAAGTAATGATTGGAAAGTTGTTGTCGCGAAACAGATTTCTGTGCTTCACCGTAAAAATTTGTGTAAAATCTCTGTACGTCTTATTGAGGCGTGAATTTTTGTGCTACTGACCCAGGTCGTTATCTAACTTTCGTTAGTTTAACACTTGTTGATTTGAGCAACATAAGGTCTTCGAAAAAATTCGTCTTTACCTGCTGGTCTGTTTTGACAGATTTCTACCATTTTCTGCATTTGCTTCTTGTTGGTTCCTTTTTGAGTTCTTTTGGGGAATTGAGCTTTTTTAGGTAAGTGCTACAGTAGCGTGTGTCTTAATGGAAGTTTTATTGGTGTTAGAACTGAACCTAAAGACTTATTATCTTGAGTGCACTAATGTTGCTAATAAAGATTGTGTGAAGTTTTGTATGAAGGAAAAAAATTCAGGAGTATGGAAGGAATGAGTAATGAGATGAAGGATGGACTAAAGCTAAAGCTTGGGGATGCCATGCGTGTCACCCCAAGAAATATCCAAGAAGTACAAGCGTCAAAGCTTGGGGATGCCCAAGGCATCCCCTTCTTCATCAATAAAAATCCCAGGTTTCTTCCAAACGCTTCATTTTTATTGTTTCATGCACAGTTGTGTTGTTCTTGGAGCGTCTTCTTTTTTTGTTTCTGTTTTGGTTTTTCATTTGCTTTGGTTTGCTTAGTATTCTGAATAAATTGGTTGGACCCCCTCTTTCATACATTGGTTTGCAAATAGTTTGGTTTGGTTTGGAAAAGAGTAGGAAAGTTCATACTTATGTGGTAAAAAGAGCTTGTTTTTTACTGTGGCATATGCTTTGTCATGCCATGCTTGATATTGTTTTGGCTTTATGATTAGTATTCTTTGCTGTAGCATGACTTGTTATAAACAATTGATATTGCTTAATGTCCCTTGGATGAATCATGCGTTGTTTTAGCATAGTATAGTGGTATTCTCCTTTGATGCTTTATTTGGGTTGACTTGGCGCATGCTCAAACCATGTTATGACTATCTCAAGTCACCATAGACTTTATGATCCTTTAGTTTTCAACTTGTAGTATCACTTTATGCTTTGATCAATGATGTTTTGTTGCTCTGCATGATTATGGCCATTATTGCTCTCTTAGTTCGTCGCTCCCAGTCTTTTGCTAGCCTCCACAACCAAGTATGAGTTCCACTCATGCATCCAACTCCCTAAACCAAGTTATTCCAAAGAGTCCACCATACCTACCTACTAGCTTATGCTATTCCAAGTATATTCATGCTTTTCTTTACCTTCCAAATTAAACTTTTTATGAGAAAACTAGTTATTAAAGCTCTCACGAACTTGATGGCACACTTTACTTTTCTTGCCCTTAATAAACTTGAACCATTGTGTCGTCTATGTTGTATATGCTTGCACTTATTTGTTGGGGATTAACAGAACCATGCTGTCATGGGGAACGCTTTCAACATTGCACGGGTACTTTGTACCTAGTTGATATCATGCTCTTTTGTCTATGGATGTCGTCGGTGTGAAATGAAAGGGGAGCTTGTAAGTCCATGGAGTTATGTATATGTGTTAGAGAAATGCCTGCGCCGCTAGTCTAATCCATGCTGACATGGTGGAAACCTGCAGCGTAACCATAATGAGCTGTCTATGAAGCATTCTTCTTATAAAAAAGAGTCCTATATTGAGAAAAAGAGAAAAAAATGAGATTATGAAAAGAGGAAAGAGAGAAAAAAGCACAATATTCCCATGGTAAATAAGAAGATTGCTGAGATGCTCGTTGTTTGCATGCCTTGCCATTTTGATATGGGGATTCTTCCATATCATCGGGCAAGGGGTACCCCGTTGGCGGTTCTCTATGATACACATGTACTTACAATGACAAGAACTTACCGGTGACCAAACTTGAGTAGCATGAGGAGCGGCCCTCGTATTCAAGGGACATGAGATTTCTAACTTATACTTCGTCAAGCATGTACACCATAGTTTGTTCACTTTAACCTTAATCACTTCAAGATGCTTATGATAGGGGCAATGAGAGCTGAAAGCTATAAGTACCATAATTTTTGGAAGCTCTTTATGAAACTTGAATCTCTGCTCCCTTCTATGAAGGCCCTTCTTCCACCTATATATTGAGTCTCCACCTTCTATCTTTATGCACCTACTTTGAGATCATAGTGGCCATTCTTAGTTCTATCTGCATTGTCCCAAGACTTGTTGATTGATGCATAGCTTTGATATTGATTGTTTTAAACTATTTGTATCTAGTAACTCTTATGAACTTTGAAGGTATCCTATGCATTTATGATTACTACTCTATGAGGGACAAGCTGAATACTATTATGCTATGTTTTCTTTATGTGAAACAAACAAACGACTTGCAAAGCATTGTTATTCATGAATCTTTTGTTTGTGCCTTTTCATGTTGCATCATAGTTTCTTTGTCTTATTGCTAGAACTTTGTCTTTCATGTTATGATTGAAGTACTATGATCCTAGCTTTGAATGTTTTAAAAATACTTTGATCAAGTCTTTGATGGTGCATGTCACCTCAAAAATTATTATTTCTTTTTATCACTTACCTACTTGAGGACGAGCAGGAGTTAAGCTTGGGGATGTTGATACATTGCAAATGTATCTATAATTTTAGATGTTCCATGCTTGGTTTTATCTACTTTCTTGTGTTTTGTCCACACTTTGGAGTAATTTTCATATGATTTCTTGGACTAACCTATTAACAAGAGCCACAGTGCCAGTTGCCTGTTTTCTGCTGTTTTGGTTCCAAGAAAGTCAGAAAATAAATATTCTCGGAACTGGATGGGACAAAAGCCAAAGTTCCTATTTTACCAGAAGAATCACGGAGCCAGAATACGAGACGGAGGAGGGCCAGGGCTTGGCCACAACCCCCAGGCGCGGGTACCCCCAGGCCACGCCAGGGCATGGTGTGGGCCCCCTGGCTAGCCACCGACCTTGCCTCCTTCGCCTATATATTCCTCCCGAGGCAAAGAAAACCCTGAATCGTCAATCAGAAATCCACGAAAAGTTCCGCAGCACCTCCGCCACCGAAGGGGAGATTCGGGGGACACAAAGTCTCTATTCCGGCACCCTGCCGGGACGGGGAAGTGCCCCCGGAGCCATCTCCATCGATCTCCACCACCATCTCCACCACCATCTCCACCACCATCTCCATCACCATTGTTGATTCCCATGATGAGGAGGGAGTAGTTCTCTCTCGAGGCTAAGGGTTCTACCAGTAGCTATGTGTTCATCTCTCTCTCTATGCATGATCATATTGTGATCATGAGTTTTGTAATCAAGTAGATCTACCTTGCTACTCAAGTGCTTTAATAGATCTCTGGTCTCCCCATGTGTGTGAAAGTGACAGCGTGCACACCATGGTGGCACTTAGGCTAGAGATTTGTTGGAACCATCTAGTGCTCAAGGTGACAGTGCGGGGTTATCTAGATGGGAAAGGCTTGCTTTGAGGTGTGTTGTTATAGCCCTACCATCGATTAGAGTGTCCAACTGGAGAGTAGTTAAGAGTAGTAACATAAAGAGAAGCTATTTATATGAGAGTGTTCACTAGTGAAAGTATGATCCCTAGGCCTTGTTTCTTAGCATTGAAACACTGTTTGCTACTAGATCTGTTACATGTTTGCTTGCTTCCATCTTTATTTCAGTTTTACTTTAGTCTTTTCCACGCCGTAAAGTTATTTTCTATCATCGTTACCGCTTATAATTATCCATACCACTTGTATTTCACTATCTCTTCGCTGAACTAGTGCACCTATACACCTGACAAGTGTATTGGGTGTGGTGGGGACACAAGAGACTTCTTGTATCTTGATTGCAGGATTGCTTGAGAGGGAATACCTTTGACCACTTCCTCCCTGAGTTCGATAAACCTTGTGTGATCCACTTAAGGGAAAATTTGCTGATGTTCTACAAACCTCTGCACTTGGAGGCCCAACAACTGTCTACAAGAATAGAAGTGCATAGACATCAGTAGGTATTACAACAGATCAAGTCAAGAAGAAGTTATTCTCATTATCACTAAAAGGAAGATCTGAGGAATGGTATAAGCTGCTGAAGAATGGCCAATCTCTTGAATGGTAGGAAATAGTGCCTCTCTTTTATTCAAAATTGTATCTTCCTAGTGAGATTCATAAAGATCAGAATCAAATATACAACTATTGGCCTCTTGATGGAGAGAGTACAGCTCAAGCTTGGGGGAGACTGAAGTTACTAATGCTCAAATAACCTCTTATATTGAAATTCTGAAAAAGGAATGGAATAAGTATCACGCACCATATAAAGATATTGTTGATTGTGTTCCTGTTAGAAGTACTGAATTTTGCACTATTGATCACATCTTACTTCAACCTTATATTGAGAAAATACCCTTCCAGGATAAGGTAAAGGAGCATAATATGATAACTAGTGTAAATAAAAAAAGTACAAAGAGAACTGTAAAACATGATGAACAAATAAACATTGAACCTACAGTAGCAATTGTGAAAGACCTAGTCACTAAAAGTATAGAAGATGGACACATTGTCTTCTGTGAGGATGCTTCTAATATTGTCTCACATCCAAATAGAACTAAAAAGGCTAGTGTCCCTATGCTTTCTGTTAAATTGGTGAGCATTGCTATTATGGTTTATGTGATATTGGTGCAAATTCAAGTGATATTCCTTACGAGCTTTATAAAGAAATTATGCATGAAATTAGTCCTTGCGAACTAGAAGAGATTGATGTGGTTATTCACCTTGCTAATAGAGAGACCATCTCTCCAACTGTTTTTGTAAGAGATGTGGAAGTTCTTTGTGGTAAGATTAAATATCCTGCTGATTTTCTAGTACTTAGTTCAGCTGCTAATAAAACCTATCCTATCATTTTTGGTAGACCTTTCTTGAACACATGTGGAGCCATTATAGACTGTAAAAGGGTGAACATTTTAACTAAATTTGATGGGGAATCTTATGAGTTTAATTTTTCGAAATTCATATACAAGTACAATACATATACGATTTATCTCTCAGATTAACTAGTAGGCAGTAAATGTAATTAACATATTTTGCACAAGCATTTTACTTACATCGTAACACACGGTTTTGTTTGGGAGGGAAAAGAATATAATTTCCCCAGGATGAAATAAATTCTAATTAATATTTATTTATTAGGAAATAAGTAACTACAACTAAACCCTTCCTAATTTTAGGAGAGTTTTTACATTTGTCTAAAGAAAGGATTTGGATGACTCAACAAATGAATAGTGATTATTTCGTGATTTTTATTTCTTGGTCTATAAATACACAGAAATATGACGACCAGATCACACAGGAAAAAGCTCACACTTGCTCATCTTCTTCTTTCTCCTAATTCTCCGCATGTGATATCTCTCCCTCCCATGATGGAGAGTGCCATGGTTGTTTCCCCACGTCCTCTACTTAGAGCTAGGTCTGCTCTTTACTGCATTGCACCGAGCACCATCACCTCGATCGTCATGGAGGACCTCTGCCAAAAAACATGGCTTGCGGCGGCATCGGCGAGATATTAGCATCCATGATCATCACACAGTGGGCGGTGTGGCGTCGGCAGGCGATCAAGCATATGTTGCTCTCCGCGGCACTAGACCTTGACCGTGACTCCCTGGCCAGCCTCTAAGACATCTCCACCATTGTCCAGCCGTCGTTACTCCATGATCGTGCTGCTGCCGATGACGATAGTAATAGCAGGAGGCGCGCCATCGTGCGGCAGAGCTCCCCAGGTAGCAGCGTCGGAGTGGAGAGGCATGTCCACGAAAGCCCTACCGGCCACATAAAACTTTCAAAAGATAAAATAGATGCGTCTAACTTTATTTTGCAGGAGGGCTTGTGATTTGATATGATCTTGGTCGTAATTAGGGTAAATTATTTTACTTTCTGTTACTAAGTAGTATAGTGATAGTCATCGTATCGTTGGATGACCAACTGGCAGCATCGTAGACTTGGTGCCGAACCAGTGGCAAGATGGAGATCATGCCGGACCGCTCGATGAAGTCACAAGAAGAAGGACCATATCATATCACGAATATACATGTGAAGTTGATACCTTGCACATCTTATTGTGTGTTTGTATTTGATACTCAATGGTAACATTATTTGATAAACCCTATTAATACCAATGTAGTGTTCTCCCTTAGTGTGCACTACCAAAAAAGTCCATAATATGGAGTAGGCCGAGATGATCGGGTGCAAACATATCGACATTCGCATATGGTGGATGTAATCCATGTATGCGAATATATTAAGGTTGGATTGGTGAGCCTATCATGTATAGACATGGCCTCGGAACACGGGAGATCAAAAGATCGAGGACGGGTCACATGAATGATGTGATCGATGGATATAGTCCATCCTGACAGCTATATCAAAGGCCGGCCGTGATGATCAGAGATGATATGGTGTCAAGGGATCGCGTGATCGCCAAAAATTGTCCAAAGGATGACAATTTTAGTCGGAGCTAAATTATAGAATTGAACCCATATTATGAACTTATTCGAGATGTCTTTGCAAATGTCCTTGTAGATCTTGGCCTATTCCATTAAGGTCCTTTGCAACTATGCGAATCTTCTTGATATTGTGAAACTTTAGAAGGGTCAAACTTCAGAGATTAATACCCACGCATAAGGGATATCCTGGTAATAAAAGATCTACTGTTCATGATACAAGAACCATTAGTAGGCTTGATCACAGTGGAAGTCATGGATGAATAAAGTATATACTAGATATACAAATTATAAATTTTATTCTTGCAAAACTCATTGCAGTTTATAAAAAAATAGTTACTTGTCATATTTATGGAAATAGGATGGTATGCTTGAGAATTGCTGAAAGAATGAGGCAATGTTGTATGATAACGGAGATCAAGATAGTTGATACCGACATCATTCCTTCCACTCATCATTTGTCATTTGGATTATTCGATTTAAATAACTTTCATGTTCATTGTGTTTTGTGACTTTATTAGTGTGTCTTTCATCCAAGAACACTGTTATTCATATAAGTAAGAGACAAGCCAGTTGTACTACTATTATAAATAATGTCTTTTATGGTCACATTAAGATTGTGAATGATTTATTCTCATTACTACATTAATGATAATGTTTTAAGCATGCATAAAGGATTAGAATGCTTAAAAGATTACCAAGTTTTAATAATGATATCATTTTAAATGACATTGTTGTTTAAGTCATGTTTGTGTTTAATGCATATTTTCATTCTGATGAAAATAGAAGTCTTGAGATATATGATCTTTTGGCTTGTGCAAAACCATGCCTCGTTAGGAAAAATGACTAAAACTCGACATTCCGGTAAAAAGGTAATATGCGAAGAATTACTATACATAATGATGTATTTCATTTCAACAAAATAGTGAAAATCATTATTTTATATACTTCATTGTGAGTTTAAGTAAACATGTGTATTTACTTAATGAAACACAATTCTGAAACTATTTGAGTTGTTCAAATCATTTCAAAATGAAGTAGAATATTAAATTAATAGGATTTCAAAGTCTATGTGATTTGACCAAATAGCTAAGTATTCAAGTTAAAATTTGGCATAAAAGGAATGTTCAAGTTAAATCGAAGTGTCTTAACACGTGTAAATATCATAACCGTATTGTCTAAACATGTTTCCTTTTCAATATAGAATATTCTGCTATAGGACTTAGTGGCATTTCATTGGTTATTGTAACACTTAATTTTGGTATGTTATCTCTACTAAGAGTGGGCTTATGATGATTAGTAACCTTAGGATCAAGGGAAAGAATGTTGGAATTGATCCCGATTGTAAATTCAAGATAAAATGGGGTTGCCACATATGTGTGTGTGTGCCTTGATCAGGGGAAACTCACACAATTTTTGGTTTGGTCCCGCGTCCCCACCGCCTTTGTATAGAAAGGAAAAGTGGTGGTACAAAAAATTAAATCTCCAAGGTCAAGCTGCCTCTCTCTCCTTTCCATGGATCAGTTAAGTAAACTCCAAGATGAAGGAGAGGTCCAAAGAAACTATATGTGTTAACCACCACTCCCAACAGGGCGCTAAAAAGTACAAGACCATCTACCATCGACGGTGTTTATGGCCTTCCTCAACGAGTAAGGAGGCCCTTCCACAACTTCACCAACTAGCACTGGACCATAGGGGGCCCATGAGAACTCTTATAGTTCTAGGTAGTACCCCTTTTATCCACCTTAGGTTAACCCTAAAGCACCAACTCAACTGTCCCGCTAAAGATTAGTCACTTTGGTATCCACATTTTTCGTTGGGAAAAAAGGTGGCGTGTTAACTAGCAAATTTTTTCATAGTGGCTCGTCTGGATTGTTGCTTTAGTTGATGAGGAATGTAACCATCTCACCAACGGCTAAAAGCTCTTTTCCACGTTAAATTCATATACAAGTACAAAACATATACAAATTTATCTTTCAGATTAACTGGTAGGCAGTAAATGTAATTAACAACTTTTGCACAAGCATTTTACTTATGTTGTAACACACAGTTTTGTTTGGGAGGGAAAAGAATATAATTTCCCCATGATGAAATAAATTCTAATATTTATTTATTAGGCAATAAGTAACTACAACTAAACTCTCCCTAATTTTAGGCGAGTTTTTACATTTGTCCAAAGAAAGGATTTGGATGACTCAACTAATGAATACTAATTATTTCATGGTTTTTATTTCTTGTTCTATAAATACACAGAAATACGACGACCAGATCACGTAGAAAAAATATCACACTTGCTCATCTTCTTCTTTCTCCTCCTTCTCCACCTGTGATATCTCTCGCTCCAACGATGGAGAGTGTCATGGTCGTTTCCCCACGTCCTCTACTTATAGCTAGATCTGCTCTTTCCTGCATTGCACCGAGCACCATCACCTCGATCATCATGGAGGACCCCCTGCGCCAAAAACATGGCTTGATGCGACATCGGCGAGATATTAGCATCCATGATCATAATTTACTGTTATTCATTGATATTTTTCATATTAAGAGATGATAATTATGTTATTTCATCTTTTTTTGCATGGTTGATGACTTTTGGAGCATGGACCGTTGCAGTCAGGATTCTGATGGAAAAGGTGCTGTTTGGAGGCGAAATTCGTGAAGATCAGAAAATCTAGGAAAATACATGGAAAATTCTATTTTTCCAGAAGACGAAGGATGCCAGAAGGGGGAGTGGAGTTGGGCCACAGGGGGGCCACACCACCCCCTAGCGCGGGCCACCCTGGGCTGCGCCACCAAGTGGTGTGGCCGCCCTGGCCCACTCCTGGCTCTCCCCTTTGGCGTATAGTATCCCCATGAAACCCTAAGCCTTAGGGAGCGACCACTGAAAGATTCCGCCGCCTCTACGGGGTGGAAACTACAGAGAGAGAAAGATCTCTCCGGTAGAGAGAATTCTGCATGGGGAATTCCTTCCCGGAGAGGGGAGATCGTCGCCATCAACACCACCATCAAGCTGGACTTCATCGGGATCATCATCATCATCACCACCATCATCTCCATCACCACCATCATCTCCACTCCATACCGCTGTAACAATTGGGTTGAATCTTGCATAGTTCTTAGGGGAAACTTTCCCGGTGTTGATTACTCCTTATAGTTGATGCTATTGAGTGAACCATTGAATTATTATTTATGTTCAGATTGTTACTTATCATTATATCATCTCTGATCTTGATCCATATGATGTCTTGTGAGTAGTTCGTTTAGTTCTTGAGGACATGGGAGAAGTCATGTTGTTAGTAGTGGAATTGTGATGAGAAAGATTCAATGGTTTGATATTTAAGTTGTGGTGTATTTCTTCTAGTGGTGTCATGTGAACGTCAACTACATGATACTTCACCTATATGGGCCTAGGGGAATGCATTGTGTATTTGGCTACTAATCGTAGGGGTTGCTGGAGTGACAGAAACCTGAACCCCCGTTAGGAAACCTTTGCACAAGGGATGTCAGGGTCTTAGAGTTTAAAGCTGTGGTTAGGTTTCTATCTTTTCTTGTACTTGCGGATGCTTGCAAGGGGTATAATCACAAGTATGTATTAGTCCTAGGAAGGTCGGAACATTAGCACAGGTTCACCCACACAACACTTAGCAAACTAAAGAAAATTAATCAACTATATGAAGCTAAAGCACTTGACGATATTCCCGTGTGTCCTCGAGAACGTTTGGTCATCTTAAGTAATTCAACCGGCTTGTCCTTTGCTAAAGAAAGGATTGGGCCACTTGCTGCATTTATTCTTATTGTCTTTTATTTTCTCGTACTTTATTTACGTACATTATCAAAAACACCTAAATATCCGTTTCCTACGTATTTATAGAGAATTTCTGCTCCAAGCCATTCGCCAACACCTTCTGCTCCTTGTTGGGTTTGACACTCTTACCAAAAATACTGTGATACACCCCTATACTTGTGGGTCATTAAGACTATTTTCTGGCACCATTGTCGGGGAGTGAAGTGTTATTGGAGAGTGGAACTAGTAAAGGAAACTTCTACTGTGAGTATTGTTTACTTCTGTTAGTTATGTTATTTCAATATGGATAATTCGCTGAGTTTCTTATTTCGTAATGGTACTACCACTTATAAGGTAGTAGATGAACCACCACCTGCTGAGAATGATACTTTTAAAATACCTACAAAAAGTATTGATCATGTTATGGATAACTATTATGTTGGAGATGGAACTGTCCATCCTGGTGATCATTTGATCTTTATACACGAATTGTGCGGGTTGTTTAAGTGTGCAGGTATTACAACATATCAAGTCAAGAAGAAGTTATTATCATTATCACTGAAAGGAAGAGCTGAGGAATGGTATAAGCTGCTGAAGAATGGCCAATATCTTGAATGGGAGGAAATAGTGCCTCTCTTTTATTCAAAATTATATCCTCCTAGTGAGATTCAGAAAGATCGGAATCAAATATACAACTTTTCGCCTCTTGATGGAGAGAGTACAGCTCAAGCTTGGGGGAGATTGAAGTTACTAATGCTCAAATGTCCTATTCATGAGCTCCCCAACAATATTATTATCAATAACTTTTATGCAAGGCTTTCTCTTCATGATAAGGATTTATTGGATGCCTCTTGTGTTGGATCATTTACACGCATGGAAGAAGAAGCTAAATGGAATCTTTTAGACCATATTCAAGATAATGATGAAGCATGGGAGAATGATAAAGGAAGAAAGTCAGGTATAAATTATGATTATGAATGCATTGAATCTTTTATGGGAACTGATGACTTTCAGAATATTAAAAATGCTTATGGTCTTGATTCTCAAGTTATTGCAAATTGTTTTAAGGCTTTTGCCTCTTATATTGAAATTCTGAAAAAGGAATGGAACAAGTATCATGCACCATCTAAAGATATTGTTGATTATGTTCCTGTTAGAAGTACTGAATTTTGCACTATTGATCACATCTTACTTGAACCTTATATCGAGAAAATACCCTTCCCGGATAAGGCAAAGGAGCATCCTATGATAACTAGTGTAATTAATAATAGTACAAAGAGAACTGTAAAACCTGATGAACAAATAAACATTGAACCTACAGTAGCAATTGTGAAAGACCTAGTCACTAAAAGTGTAGAAGATGGACACATTGTCTTCTGTGAGGATGCTTCTAATATCGTCTCACATCCAAATAGAACTAAAAAGGCTAGTGTCCCTGTGCTTTCTATTAGAATTGGTGATCATTGCTATTATGGTTTATGTGATATTGGTGCAAGTTCAAGTGATATTCCTTATGAGCTTCATAAAGAAATTATGCATGAAATTAGTCCTTGCGAACTAGAAGAGATTGATGTGGTTATTCACCTTGCTAATAGAGAGACCATCTCTCCAATTGGTATTGTAAGAGATGTGGAAGTTCTTTGTGGTAAGATTAAATATCCTACTAATTTTCTAGTACTTAGTTCAGCAGCTAAGAAAACATATCCTATCATTTTTGGTAGACCTTTCTTGAACACATGTGGAGCCATTATAGACTGTAAAAGGGAGAAAATTTTAACTAAATTTGATGGGGAATCTTATGAGTTTAATTTTTCGAAATTTACTAAAGTTCCTTGTGAAAATGAAGCCCCTAATGAGGATTTAGAGTTGAACAACTTGCTCCTAACAGTGCTTTGCAGCAATTTATGGAAGACCACGAAAGTGAAATCTTCATGGAAGAAAGAAATGAGATTGATGAGATTCTTTGTTGTCAACCAAAGATGCTTAAGCATAACTTGCCTATGGAAGATTTGGGTACCACATTGCCACCTAAAACGGATTCGGTTTTTGATCTAAAACCTTTACCCGATGATCTTAAATATGCTTACATTGATGATAATAAAATATATCCTGTTATTATTAGTTCTATCCTTTCAGGGAAGGAAGAGGAAAGATTATTGGAGGTATTGAAGAAACACCGAGGAGCTATGGGTTATACTCTAGATGATTAAAAGGGATTTCTCATACTATATGTCAGCACGCTATCAATATAGAACCAGATGCAAAGCCAGTGGTAGAACATCAACGTCGTTTAAATCCTAAGATGAAGGAAGTGGTAAGAAACGAGGTATTAAAACTCCTTGATGTTGGTATTATTTATCCTATTGCTGATAGTGAATGGGTTAGTCCTGTTTATTGTGTCCCTAAAAGGGGGAATTACCATTGTGCCTAATGATAATGATGATCTTTTTCCCAAAAGAATAGTAGTAGGTTATAGGATGTGCATTGATTTTAGAAAACTTAACAAAGTTACTAATAAAGATCATTACCCACTTCCTTTTATGGATCAGATGTTAGAAAGGTTGTCTAAAAAGACCCATTTTTGTTTTCTTGATGGATACTCTGGGTTTTCTCAAATTGCTGTTAAACAACAAGATCAAGAGAAAACTACTTTTACATGCCCTTATGGAACCTATGCTTATAGACGTATGCCTTATGGTTTGTGTAATGCTCCTGCTACTTCTCAAAGATGCATGTCTGCTATCTTTCATGCTTTTTGTGAGGAAATTGTGGAAGTATTCATGGATGACTTTTCTATCTATGGAACTTCTTTTGATTATTGTCTGCACAACCTTGATAAAGTTTTGCAGAGATGTGAAGAAACTAATCTTGTTCTTAATTGGGAGAAATGACACTTCATGGTCAATGAAGGGATTGTCCTCGGATATAAGATTTCCGAAAGAGGCATAGAAGTTGATAGAGCTAAAGTTGAAGAAATTGAGAAAATGTCTTGTCCAAGAGACATCAAAGGTATTCTAGTATCCTTGATCATGCTGGTTTCTATAGAAGGTTTATTAATATTTCTCTAAGATATCAAAACCCCTCACTAATCTTCTTCAAAAGGATGTACCCTTTGTTTTTGATGATGATTGTAAGGAAGCTTTTGAAACTCTAAAGAAGGCTTTAACTACTGCTCCTATTGTTCAAACCGACTGATTGGAGCTTCCTTTGAAATCATGTGTGACGCTAGTGATTTTACTATAGGTGTTGCCCTTGGGCAATGAATAGATAAAAGGTTAAATTTTATCCATTATGCTAGTAAGACTCTTGACGCTGCTCAAAACAATTATGCTACTACTGAAAAAGAATTCTTAGCTGTTGTCTTTGCTTGTGATAATTTTAGACCTTATATTGTTGACTCAAAAGTTACCATTCATACTGATCATGCTGCTATTAAGTACCTTATGATGAAGAAAGATGCTAAGCCTAGGCTTATTAGATGGGGGCTTCTCTTACAAGAGTTTGACCTACACATTGTAGATAGGAAAGGTGTTGAAAATCCTGTTGCTGATAATTTATCTCGATTGGAAAACATCTCTTTTGATCATATGCCTGTTAATGATAGTTTCCCAAATGAACAGTTGGCTCCAGTAGGGGTAAGCTCATGAGGGAGCCCTTGGTATGCTGATTATGCTAACTTTATTGTCTCCAAGTTTATGCCTCCAACTTTTACAGCTTAGCAAAGAAGGAAGTTCTTTTACGATTTGAGGCATTATTTTTGGGATGACCCACATTTATACAAAGAAGGAGTATATGGTATTATGCCAAAATGTGTTCCAGAATATGAACAAAAGGAGATATTGCGGAAATGTCATGGTAGTGCCTATGGAGGACATCACGCGGGAGATAGAACCGCATAGAAGGTGCTACAATCAGGTTTTTACTGGCCTACCCTTTTTAAAGATGCAAGAAAATTTGTCTTATCATGTGATGAGTGCCAACGAGTTGGTAACATTTCTAGATGCAATGAGATGCCTATGAACTACTCTCTAGTTATTGAACCATTTGACTGTTGGGGATTCGACTTTATGGGTCCTTTTCCCCCCTTCAAAAGGTTATACCCATATTCTTGTCGTTGTTGACTATGTTACTAAATGGGTAGAAGCTATACCTAAAAAAGTGTTGATGGGGAGACCTCTTTCAAAATGCTTAAGGATATTATCTTTCCTAGGTTGGAGTGCCTAGGTATCTTATGTCTGATGAAGGTTCTCATTTCATGCATGGTG